>CM055279.1:9716740-9937104 GCA_029237695.1 Conchocele bisecta
ACTGGCCGCGATTCAGTCATACTAACATTGTTTGTATCAGTGGATAGACGTGTTGGTCAGTATATTGACTGTACAAGTTCACATCATGATCAGACACTACACTGGCCGCCATTCAGTCATACTAACATTGTTATATCTGTGAATATCTTTGGTCAGTATATTGACTGTACAAATTCACATGATGATCAGACACTACACTGGCCGCCATTCAGTCAATCTAACATTGTTTGTATCAGTGGATAGACGTGTTGGTCAGTATATTGACTGTACAAGTTCATATGATGATCAGGCACTACACTGGCCGCAATTCAGTCATACTAACATTGTTTGTATCAGTGGATAGACGTGTTGGTCAGTATATTGATTGTACAAGTTCGTATGATGATCAGGCACTACACTGGCCGCCATTCAGTCATACTAACATTGTTTATATCCGTGAATATCTGTGTTGGTCAGGCTAAGGCTAGAGAGGGAGGCCTAACCCCCTCAATAATTGTGTGACATATATTATAAAGAACATATTCTCATCCTCAAACTTACTGAGAATGCAGGAAATGGCGTTTCACGCATCTTAGATTTAAAATATTTCAGGGGAAACATGCCCCCGGACCCTCCTACCAATATCGGGGCCCTTTGGGCTCTCAGGACTGGACCCCACCCCACCTCCCCCCAAATAATTTACAGGTCCGCCGCCTATGATACACTGTCCGCCATTCAGTCAATATAACATTGTTTATATCGGTGTTGGTCAGTATATTGAATGTACAAGTTCACATGATGATCAGACACTACACTAGCCGCCATTCAGTCAATCTAATGTTGCTTAACTTGCTTATATCCCGGAATGATGTGTTGGTCAGTATAACAAGTTATTTTGCTGTATAAATTCACATGACCAGGGACTACTCTAGCTGCATGTTTTACACTTTATAGGCAATAGGTCCCACTATATCGCTACATCACAATCAACGGTACAAATTTGCGGAATAACGTTTGCATTTTGCGCACAAAAATATAGCAATACTCTGCAGGGCGTTGACGTTCATACTTCACTATAGATATTGACAGAAAATTCCAAAACACAAAAATATTATCTAAAACTCACCTAATAAAGTGTGTATTGGCAAACTTCTTATAACGTAAACAATGATCAACATTTAACATGCAAATTTGGAAATACTACTCTGTCATAACGCTTATGTAATGTAATGTAACTAGAGCACAGTCGATGCCGCACCATCGCAATATACCTACTTTTCCCAAATGCTAAGTCGAAAGGGGGAGATAATCCATGACTGGGGGTCGAATCAAAATTCACTTGCGCATCTACACACCATAAGGAAGGCACATACCAAGTTTCAAGTCCCTAGCTATTACAGTTAAAAAGTTTTACGTCTTACAAGGCAAAATTGGGAAATTCTAAGTCGAAAACGGGGAGATAATCCATGACCAGGGGTCGAATCAAAAATCTATATTCACTTTGCGCACACACCAAGTTTCAAGTCTCTACCTGTTAGGGTTAAAAAGTTTTACTTCTGACAAGAAATGTGATGTACGGACGGACGGACGGACGGACAGACAGACACCCGTTACAGAAACAAATATACCCATTTTTCTTTTAAAAAAATGGGTATAATGAGAATTATGTACTCAGAACTAGGCCTACTCCTGCCTATAAGTCGGTAGCCCAAAGACCATAAGTTCCATTTCTCCAATCACTATTACAGATACTGCTGAATAATTCAGTCGAGATACAATGCAATTAGAACAGAGAATTGACTAAGGCTTACAAATAAGGCCACACTTAACACATTACATGCTAAGACTGGACAATTGGGTACATGCTCCAGATAAGGTGCGTATTGGTGTATTTTGTGCACTTATTTTAGCAGTGTTTGCTTTTTGACGCTCAACTAAGTAAATTTTCAACTTTATTACAGTATTTTCACTACTCAATTTGAATATCAATGCGTATTTTCGCATCGCTGCGAGTATTTTGTACTCCCATTTTTGATAATCAATGAGTATTCTGCTAAAATAAGTGTGTAAAATACGCCAATACATTACTGACATCGGAGCGGCACGTTGTCGAGACTGACGTTGAGGGGAGGGTATCTTCATCATTCTTTCTAATGAACTCTATAAATATCACGCAATCTGATTGGCTGATGGTCATACATTACAGGTATATCATTGTTGATGAACGGTCGCAAATTATTTCAATATGTATTAAATATTAAAGTTTGCAAAACATTAAAGGAGTGCATTAGAAATAGGTTGACTGTATTGTGAACTTTGCGACGTATATCAGAAAATGATAGGTCAGAAAACATGTTTAATGGCTCTGCTAGCGCGTCGCCATTAAAAAGATTTTCCGACCTATCATTTTCTGATACACACCACAAATTTCAAAATTACAATACAGTTAACCCTATAGTATCAGTCAGTAACCTGGGAACTCATCGGGAATATATCTTGATACTATCTGAAAATGTTCAGTCCATGTCGTCTGAACTGTTTCATAATGACGTCGTATCGATCTACTTTGACAGACGCCACTTATTATGAATAGCCGGTTGCTTTCATTGTAGTCCCATATTAAGCTACACGTTTTACGTTAACAATTTGTTTACGTCGTTTCCCTCCGTTGTTCGCAAGCACTTTCGGCCGTTTGATTAATCATTAACATCACTTAAATACCAGTGATTGGCACACCGTTATGTATTATTCAAATGTTTCCTTGTGTTTTTCTCTAGATTCATGCAAAACTTTTTCGCTACACTAGTTTCTGACCATTCTGACGTCGCTGTTTTCAGCGTAATAAAACTGAGCGACTGGTTTCAAATCGCTGTTCCATTTATTACTACACGAATCATGACATCTAACACAATAGAAACGTTTAATATGACTCATCACGGGCAGCAGCTGATGTTCAGTGGAATTTTCTGGTCATATACTATCCTTTTTATGACACTATTGCAAAACATTTGAATATTTGGGTTGTGCCGGTGCCTCGTTACTATGGATACAGAAGTGCACATATAATGTGCACCGTTCAAGCATTTTTAAATGGGAATATGTCAACTTGTGCACAATCGCTTGATGTACATTGATGTGAAATGTTACGATTCTGCACCTTATAATAAACAAACTATAGCAAAAGCAATGAAAAATTTGTGGTATCTTTATGGTCTTTTGTGGTATCTTTATCATGCTACAGAAAACAATAAACAGACCACACATATCTTATTTTTCCATCAAAACACATCTTGGTATTTCATTAGCCAAGGAGACAATTCTAATGAAATGCCAAGACATGTTTCATTTAGAAGAAAACTATTAAATAATTGCTGTATGTTGATGTGTAAACAGTAGTGTGATTTTATTTTACCCAATTAAAACTTTGAAATACCCAATTGCATCAGAAATGATGGGAGTAAAAATACTCAATTACTAATTTCTTATCTGGAGCCCTGCATTTGTTTGTGATTTTTATTAGATAATCAGTAAAAAACAAAATACCGTTTGCATTTGGGAATGGATTTAACCATATTAACACTACAGCCCTCTATTGCGGTGTTTGCAAACAGTGTAGATCCAGATAAGCCGGCTTGTAACAAGCCGTCTCATCAGGATCTGCACTGTTTACAAGTAATTTTCATATTTTTAAGGGAAAAAAAACACTGACGTTTCAGAAATGGACTAGTCCTTAAATCATTTTGTGACCACTGGATTGGTCGGAAAATTAATAAATCACAGTCCATTCCAGTTATTTAGGGGTGGAAGGGTTAAATGTCAACCCAAGAATCGATCAACACGACACACTGAATAATAACTAGATGGCTGCATGCCAAGGCTTTGATAGTATACCGAAAAACTATAACTCGGACACACATACGGACGTACGTACGCCAATATGCCGACTACCGGTATATCGCGCTGTCCGCAAGTGGGCGCAACAACTATCAATTACAGGGGCGTGTTTCATTAAACGTATACTAAACGCATACATTTTTTAGTAATTTTCTATTCACATCAACATGGTTAACTGGTGTTATCATGTTGAACCTACATTTACACATCATTACATGTGGACACATCCACTAAAGACTTTCCAATATCGACTGTCTGTGTAACTGTTATTCTAAAATTAAATTTTGCACTTACAAACATCTTATGACCCAGACCACAGGCACTTTGTGGTATGAACAGCAGATGCCTCTTTAAATCATACCCGACATCACTCCCATATTATATATCTACAAGCTTGGACATTCGCCATCTTCTCAATCAACGGAAGTGGATTAATTACCTTGAACCCGGCTCGCCAATTCAGTAATTGAAACGCGCACGAAGGCCAGAACCAGCTGGGTCCCGGCCTTCTCGCGCGTTACAATTACTGAATTAGCGAGCCGGGCCCAAAGTACACTAGTACCACTTCCGTTGGTTGAGAAGATGGCAAGTGTCCTACTTTGTAGATATTTAATGCATGCTAGCGGTGAAAATATCCGCCAAACGAATTAGGAGTATATGTTTTATTTCTCTCTGTAAATATGTCCTGAAAGGGAGAAATAAAAGAAAATATACTGAATTTTTGTCTGCTACTTTTGAACTATTTATAGCCCACACATTTCCCAGCATGCAAAGAGTTAATATCAGAGTAAAAATAAAATGGGTATGATGTAAAGAGCGTTTTGTCGTCCATACCACAAAGTGCCTGTGACCCAGGCTCGATCTCAGGCTCACCTATATGACATGTGACTAGCCATAACTAGTCAAAAGCAGAAGATTCTCCGATTGTAGTCGATGTGTTGGTTACCACCAGGTGTCATGGAGAACGACGTTTTGTGACAGATCGTCGCCAGACCGAACTACCTGCCGGTATCAAGGCTTGTTATCTGAAAATAAATGTTCCACTTATACACTGTGGTGCATAGAGAATACCAGGCTGGTGTCTTTTGATATCAAGCATATATGTTAAAAATGGGATGGCCGCGGCCCGCGTGTCGCGCCCGCCGAGGCTTTGATAGTATACTGACGTACAGATGTATGCCAATCGGCCGCAAAAATAACATGTGAAACAAGAAATGGCATCGTTAAATGAAGTTTATCCCCTCGCTGGCAGCCTTGATAATAATTAAAAACAAGAGGGCCATGAGGGCCCAATATCGCTCACCTGTTCAATGTCACAAACATCAAGCAAATACTGGTATGTAAAGTAGTCACTACTACATATACATCAAAATAAGCCCATAACAGGCACAAAATGTCAATGCGACAAACTTGAGAAGTCACCAGGGTAGGAGTTGTCTCGCGATATGTACAGATATATCTTACACAACTTTGAGAGGTTTGGAGACCACAACAGGATGCTTCCAGCCTACTTTTTATTGCAATCCTTAGATTTTATGTATTATATAACCATATTCCATAAAAAAGTTGACCTCTATTTGACCCCCCGGGCCATTTCTGACCCAGAGGTCACCATTTTAACAGCTTTGAAAAAGCATTGTACATCGATCATTCCCGTCAAATTTCGTCAAAATCGGTCTGGTGGTTCGTGAGAAGACATTTGAAATCTCTAATAAAAGAATGACCTTTTGACCTTTCGTCGGCCATCTTGGATGATGTAATCATCCGATTCGATGAAAACTGTACCACAGCGATCGCCTCATCAATACGTTTGATTTGATATATTATAAGACCATATTCCGTCAAAAATGAAATTTGACCCCTATTTGACCCCATTTTTGACCCAGGGGTCACCATTTTAACAAATTTGAAAAAGCATTGTACATCAATCATTTGTGCTAAGTTTCGTAGAAATCGGTCTGGTGGTTCGTTAGAAGAAGATTTTTTTTAATTTTGTGCTATTTTTAGACTGCCGCCATCTTGGATTAACGATGACCGCCATTTTAACAAAACTGAAAAGGCTTTGCCAATGGACTATAACTGCGAAGTTTGCTACCAATGGCCAAGCGGTTTGTATGAAGAAGACGTTTGAAATCTCAAATAAAAGAAAGACCTTTTGACCTTTTGGCGGCCATCTTGGATGATGTAATTATCTGATTTCGACAAAAAATGCTCCTAAGTGATCATTTCGTCCATACCTTCGAATTGATATATAACATGACCATATTCGGTCAAATGTGAAATTTGACCCCTACTTGACCCCTCCTGTCCCGCCCATTTTTGACCAGGGGGCCACCATTTGAAGGAATCTGAAACATCGTTAACTATCGATCATTCATATGGCGGCCATCTTGGATTACGCGATGACCATCATTTTAACAAAAATGAAAAGGCTTGACCCACTGACCATTACTGTGAAGAAGACGTTTGTAATCTATATTGAAAGAACGACCATTTGACCTTTCGGCAGCCACCTTGGATGACGTAATTACCTGATTTTGACAGAAAAAAGCTCCAGAGTGACCGTCTCGTCAATACCTTCGATTTGATATATGAAATAACCATATTCGGTCAAATGTGACATTTGACCCTACTTGACCCCTCCTGCCCCGCCCATTTTTGACCCTGTGTCCACCATTTGAAGGAATCTGAACCAGCGTTAACTATCGATCATTCATATACCAAGTTTCATAAAATTGGGCTGGCAGTTCGCGATTTTTTAAGAATTTGACCTACTTTTCAACAGCAGCCATCTTTGATTTCGTGATGACCACCATTTAAACAAAAAATGAAAAGGCTGGACCCAATAACTATTACCGTGAAGTTTGGCCAATATCGGCCAAGCGGTTCACGAGAACAAGACATGAAATCTTTATTAAAAGAACGACCTTTTGACCTTTCGGCGGCCATCTTGGACATGACCATCCAATTTCGACAAAAATGTAACAGAGCGATCACCTCTTTGATACCTTCGATTTGATAGAGACATGACCATATTCGGTCAAAAATAAAATTTGACCCCACGGGCCACGCCCATTTTTTACCCTGGGGTCACCATTTTAACAACTTTGAAACAGCATAGTACATCGATCATTCCTACCAAGTTTCGTCGATATCCGGCTAGCGGTTCATGAGAAGAAGATTTTTTAAGAATTTATGCTATTTTTAGACGACGGCCATCTTCGATTAGCGATGACCTCCATTTTAACAAATCTGAAAAGGCTTCACCCATGGACCATAACTTTTAAGTTGGGCTACAATGGGCCAAGCGGTTCATGTGAAATCATTGAAATCTATAAAAAAAGAACAACCTTTTGGTGGCCATCTTGGATGACATAATCATCCGATTTCGACAAAAAATGCACCAGAGTGATTTGACCATATATGACATGACCATATTCGGTCAAAAATAAAATTTGACCGCAATTTGCCCATTTTTTACCCCGGGGTCACCATTTTAACAACTTTGAAAGAGCATTGTACATCGATCATTCATACCAAGTTTTGTCGAAATCCGGTTGGCGGTTCTTGAGAAAAAGATTTTTGAAATTTGTGCTATTTTTAGATGGCGGCCATCTTGGATTATGTAATGACGTCATTTTAACAATTTTGTAATCCCCCTACCTAAGGACCATGACCATGAAGTTTGGTGACTATAGGCCCAATGGTTACCGAGGAGAAGACGTTTGAAAATGTTCACCGACATTTTTGCCTTACAAAGAAGGTGTACACAAGTCCTCAGTGACCTTCACCTTCGGTGGTTGGATGTGGACCATCCATTGCACCATTGTTACCAAATATTATCCTAATCAGTGAAGCGTTCATGAGTTATTGAAAAATGAAAGGTGTTATTAACATACGTACGTAAGTACATGGACTAACGCTATATCCCTCTAGCCCATCGGCGAGGGGATAATAAAGCTATGGAATACGTACATACATGGAATAACGCTATATCCCTCTAGACCATTGGCGAGGGGATAATAAAGCTATGGAATACGTACATACATGGAATAACGCTATATCCCTCTAGACCATTGGCGAGGGGATAATAAAGCTATGGAATTACGTACATAACATGGAATAACGCTATTATCCCTCTAGACCATTGGTAAGGGGATAATAAAGCTATGGAATACGTACATACATGGAATAACGCTATATCCCTCTAGACCATTGGTGAGGGGATAATAAAGCTATGGAATACGTACATACATGGAATAACGCTATATCCCTCTAGGCCATTGGCGAGGGGATAATAAAGCTATGGAATAAAGCAAGGGTTTAGTTTATCACTTAAACTTTGTGATTTTTCCAATGAAAGAATCTCAAAAGGAGACCAAAACTTTTTAAATTTAGTTATGAATTCATTTTAATAAACCAAACGTCACATATCAGATGATGTCATAACGTTGGGTACTGCTGCATTTATGTCAGCGCTAACTAGATTTGACAGTAAACAAGGCTTCAGAATAGAGTGCCCTTAAATATGTAGATTTTTTCCAAGTCTGACATATGAAAGGTAATGGTCATAGATTTGATCGTTATCAGATGCTAAAATGTTAAAGGTACATGCCCACTCAGTAGGCACAAACTGTTCTTTATAGGAATAAAATAAGTGTATAATTGTGTCACTATTCCACAAGTTCTAAACATTACGAGTGCCCGCTATACAGATATAATCATTTAGTAATATTTATTTTACTGATAGTGACTTGCGGTGGTATCAGGCTATTTTCACATGCAAATGAGGCAAGCTATTTTTTAATTATTTATACTAATTAAATGCATCACCAGAAAAAAATTATATTTTCGACAGATTATAAAGTATGACCATTGCACATCAAAAAATATATCAGTGTGGAAATTTTCGTCTAATATAAAATTTATAATAATGCCAATCAATGCATGGGGAAATGGTGAATGAATGTTTATTTTGCCAGAAAATGTCACATTTACAGAATATACAAAACTATCTCGCTATATTATAACCTGGCATTTTGTGCCTACTGCGTGGGCATGTACCTTTAATGTGTTTTTTTTTGCAAAAAGTATGACTGTGGTTTATTGTGGAACGCACCAAGTATGTGACCTTGACCTTGGGATCAGCGGGGGATGGACGGTCATGGATTTGGCACATCATGATAGTAGACCCTTACAGTGAAAATATGGAAAAATTTGGATGAAGTTGTTGCAACAGATTTCATTGATGTTAAGAGACTAAGTATGTAACCTTGACATTGGGATCACACGGGGGTTTGATGGTTGTGGATTTGACACAGCACGATAGCAGAGCCTTATTGGAATGCATTTGTGAAATATTACGAATGTTTGATGAAGGAAATAGAAGTTATAAAATATTTCTCTGATGTTAAAGGTACATTCCCACTCAGTAGGCACAAAATCTTCTTTATATCAGAGACATCATCTGAGGCATTTTCTGGCAAACTAAACATTCATTCACCATTACCGCACGTATTGATTGGCATTATTATACATTTTATATCAGATATAAATTTCCACACTGATATCAGGGGCGATTTCCTTAAATTAGTAACGGACATTACTATTTATTCTCTGTATTTATTTTTTGATGTGCAATAATCATACCTTATAATCTGTCGAAACTAGATTGGTCAGTAAGCGAGGCTTACAGAATACCCCCCGTGTGGGCCCAGGTACACCTAAATATGTAAACATTTTCCGAGTGTGTGGGCTTCACTTGTGACCTTGACTCTGGGCTTATCGGGGGCGGCACAAACATGAATTTGTCACAGGGTGGTAGAGGTCCATTGGAGCAATGCGTGTGTGAAATGGGAAAACTCGTAGATTTGTCACAGCATGATAGTACAACCTTAGAGGAATGCACAAGTGAAATATAAAGAATTTTCAATGAAGGAAATAGAAGTTATAACTTATTTCTCTGATGATAAGTTTTGTGAAGAGACTAAGTATTTGACCTTGACCTTGGGATCAGCGGGGGTTGGACGGTCGTGGATTTGGCACAGCATGGTAGCAGAGCATTACAGGAATGCATGTGTGAAATATTAAGTATTTTAGATAAAGGAAATAGAAGTTATAACATATTTCTCTGATGTCAAGTTTAGTGACGGATGCACAGACGCACGGACGCACACAAGGACGCACACACGGACAGACAACCTGACTCCAGAAGTATACCACAACTCGTTGCGGGTGGTATAAAAGAGTCTAAGTATGTGACCTTGACCTTGGGATTAGCGAGGGTTTGACGGTTGTGGATGTCACACAGCACGATAGCAGAGCCTTAGAGGAATGCATGTGTGAAATATGACAAATTGTAGATGAAGGAAATAGAAGCTATAAAATATTTCTCTGATGTTAAGTCTTGTAAAGAGACAAAGTATTTGACCTTGACCTTGGCATCAGCGGGGGCGGCACAGTCATGGATTTGTCACAGCATGATAGTAAGCCTTAGAGGAATGCATGCATGAAATAATATTAAGAATTTTCGATGAAGGAAATATAAGTTATAACATATTTCTCTGATGTTAAGTTTTATAAAAAGACTAAGTATGTGACCTTCACCTTGGGATCAACAGGGGTTGGAAGGTCGTGGATTTGTCACAGCATGATAGTAGAGCCTTAGAGGAATGCATGCGTGAAATATTAAGAATTTTTGATAAGGTTAAGGTTTGTAAAAAGACTATGTATGTGACCTTGACCTTGAAATCAGCGGGAGTTGGACAGTCGTGGATTTTTCACAGCATGATACATGTAGTAGAGCCTTAGAGGAATATGCATGCGTGAAATATTAAGAATTTTCGATGAAGGAAATAGAAGTTATAAAATAAATATTTCTCTGATGTTAATTTTTATAAAAAGACAACCGGTAAGTATGTGACCTTGACCTTGGGATCAGCGGGGGTTGGACAGTCGTGGATTTGTCACAGCATGATAGTAGAGCCTTAGAGAAATGCATGCGTGAAATATTAAGAAGTTTGATGAAGGAAATAGAAGTTAAATTATAACATATTTCTCTGATGTTAAGTTTTTTAGTGACAGACGGACAGACAGACAGACACATGCACGCACGTAATAACCTGATTCCAGTATACCCTTCCCCCTAGAATGAATAGTCATACTTCCGCTCTCGCTTACCGCTACGCATATTGTAGCTACCTTCCCCCCTGAGCAAAGTAAAGTTTCGAGTTTTGATTCGACCCACAGTCATGGATTATCTCCCCTTTTTTCGACAGAATTTCCCAAGTGACAGTGTCATTATGACAGTGTAGCAATTAATAGGCTCTTTATTCCATATATTCACATATTTTATTACGACGAACGCAAGGCTAAATTTGACGTGAATTGCGCATTAGCCGATGCGCAGAAATATACGAAATGACGGCAAAGTATAGCTCTACTACAGTAACATGTGTGCAACTACAGGATGAAGGTTCGGAAGATTGAAGATTAGATTAATGGGAAAATATGGCGTGTTGACTAGGGGCCATAAAATTTTAACAAAATTCCTAAATGTTGGTGCCACTTTGACTAGGGACGATTTAACCATAGGCAGTTTATGGGATGAACGAAACCGATGTGTTAATGACTCCTATCGCATGATGTATAGTAGATACATAGAGATCATCAGTGTAACTGGATTTTTCATTATCTGACTTTTTTCATTTATTATTTACTTCGCTACTCTATCATGTGCCAATCAGATTAATCCCATAATAAACATGATAAACATTGTAAATTTCCAAAAAAACAAATATCAAATTGTTTGCAAGATTTGCAAACACATGTTTATCATGCTATATAGTGAACACACAAAACAAATTTTACAAACCAACACAATACCCTTAAATTATTGTTTTCCAGTTTCCAATGACTCGGTCAGCATCTTCTGTGACAGTGGATCCCTGCATTCATAGACGTTACTATTCATGCGTACGCCAGAATCGGGAACCAAGAAATAATCAATACGAAAATACACGTAATTGTCGAGGGTCCGCAATCTGAAAGTGGTCGCAGGACACAAATTGACATTGATTGAAGAAATGGGCCTTTCAGTATTAAATTATTGATCAGGTTAGCTAATACAGAGATAATACCAGGCTGAGGCTAGTTTATTTTTATACCACGTTCAGTGGAGTAGCCAGGCATACGTACGCATGCACGTGCGTGCGAGAAAAAATAAAAGAATTAAAAAATAAAAGTCTTATTTTTCGAAATATGCAATAAATTCTTGGGGGGGGGGGGGGGGGGGGTTGGGGGTTGCTATTGAGTCGGGAAAAGAACGCATTTTGTATCAAACGTACATGTCGATTACAAACAAATGGTGCCGTAAATAATGCAGGAAAATATGGAACGCCAAATCTACATAAACATAAATAATTAATGGTAGCTTCAAATAATTAGTGCTCTCTCTAATTCTATTAGTGCTCTCTCAATTTCAATTAGTGATCTCTCTAATTCAATTTGTGCTCTCTCAAATTCAATTTGTGCTCTCTTTAATTCAATTAGCGCTAGCTGTAATGATAATTAATAGAGAGAGCACAAATTGAATTAGAGAGAGCACAAATTGAATTAGAGAGAGAGCACAAATTGAATTAGAGAGAGCACTAATTGAATTAGAGAGATCTCTAATTGAATTAGAGAGAGCATTAATTGAATTCGTGCTAGCTCTATATTATTTGCAGAGAGCTCAAAAACACATACAGTTAATGCTCTCTCTAATTCAATTAGTGCTCTCTCAAATTCAATTAGTGCTCTCTCTAATTCAATTTGTGCTCTCTCAAATTCAATTAGTGATATCTCAAATTCAATTAGTGCTCTCTCAAATTTAATTCATGCTCTCTCTCTATTAATGAAATTGAATGAGAGAGAGCTCAAATTGAATTAGAGAGAGCACAAATTGAATTAGAGAGATCACTAATTGAAATTGAGAGAGCACTAATAGAATTAGAGAGAGCACTAATTATTTGAAGCTAGCATTAATTATTTGAGTTTATGTAGATTTGGCGTTCCATAGGAAAACGCGTTAGATAGGATCTCCGTTTCAGAAAAAAATACGGGGGGCATGCCCCCGGACCCCCCTAGCACTCTCCCTCACTTCGCTAGGTCGACGAGTGAGCCATGCTCACCCAATGTTCTACCATTTGATATGTGTGCGTATCAGAAATTTGTCCCTGGCTACGCCCCTGACGTTTCAAGCAAAGCTAGAAAACGTGTAGGAATTCACTTTCCACGCGGACTTTGATAGCATTGATATGTGACCGATCAAGGGAACAGGGGCCGTTTAATAGTGCAAGCGTTAACATGTGGCATCTGCAAGAAATGTAATAATTGGTGATTTGTAAGGCCCATCTTAATTATTTATGCGGGGAACATTTCAAGTCAGTATGTTGTTTTGTTTTTAAGTTCTACAATCTTTTTCGCAACACAGTATGATTTGGCATACAGTGAACGTTAGTTGTAGACGTAATATTATCAAAATGGCGTCGCATACTATAAACCATGGTACATCTTCATCCGTGCCAAATGTTGCAAGGTTACATTCACTAAGACGTATGATATCTGAAAATGTGTACGTATATACATTTATCAGGTAACCTGCCCTGTATTAAGTGCATATACGTACTGACTGATAACATATTGTTGTATCAGGCATTGACCAAACATCCGGGTTATAACGAACGAAGTGAAAACTGACGTACGTCAGTGTAATGACGCAATTAAAAGAGGTTCGCGTTCTGTACATAGATAACGACGTCATATGTGGTCATTTTCGAGCATAAAACGTTACCTGATAAATAGAACACCAGGCTAGTGTCTTTTGATATCAAGTTTATCAGGCTCGGCTCGGAAACGGTACCCAGCAAACACACAACATAACCACAACGTTGCGCGAATGTCGTAATCAGGTTATGTGTTCAACAACGTTTTTAGGCAGTTGAGGTAACGTTTTAATATTACGTTACCGTAAAAACGTTGCTACAACCAGCTTTAGGAAAGTTCCAATTACATTAAATTTACGTTGTTAATTTAACATTTGGTGACAACATCTTATCAACGTTGTCGCAAAAACGTTTCCACAATAACGTTGCTGCAACCAATTATTTGGAAGCTCTTATTACGTAACATTTATGTTGTCATATGACGTTGCATGTGACTACGTAATTACAACGTTATCACCGAAACGTTGCCGCAATAACGTTGCTGCAACCAATTCTAGGAAAACTCTCATTACATGTATACTATTCACGTTGTCATATTACGTTGGGTGAAAACATCATCTCAACATTGTCGCAAAAACGTTTCGACAATAACGTTGCTGCAACTAATTCTTTGGAAGCTCTTATTACGTAATAATTTATGTTGTCATATGAAGTTGCATGTGACTACGTGATTACAACGTCATTACCGAAACTTTGACGCAATAACGTTGCTGCAACCAATTATAAGAACACTCTCATTAAGTATTATTCACGTTGGAAGCTCTTATTACGTAACATTTATGTTGTCATATGACGTTGGGTGAAAACATTTTATTACACTCTTGCAAATTATTTGCACGGGTTTCGCTGTGAGAGAAAAGCCATAATCAACTCCTTACAAATAATACACCGTGAAGAGAACACCCGTAATTACGCGCCTGTTTTCTTGGAAACCACGAGCTACCATGCAAAATGTTCAATTTTTATTACAGTCAAAACAACGTTTTTGAAAATTTGGAAAGGGTCTCGACTAATCTAGAATGTTAATGTGATTGAACACATTCCAAACATGTACTCAAATATATCTGGTTCATAGAAACAGCTGCGTAATTTGGATTTCAAAAAGTTTACATGACGTCACATTTGACGTCACACAACGTAACGTCAAAACGCGGGAAAACACGTCATTGTATAACTATTCATACGCACATCACAATTAATTGATTATAATCTCAAAAATAGACTACATGTGCATATGTATCCGCCGTGGACGTGTAATAAATAGGATATTCCATCGTACATGTTTGAATAGCGGAAATAATACACTCGTGTCCGTCGGCGTCCGTGCAAGCAACTCGTTCGCTACGCTCACTCGTTGCTGACGCGGAAGCCGACGCACACTCGTGTATTATTTCCCGCTATTCAAAATGTACGATGGAATATCCTCTATATATCAACGTCGTCGCATAAACGTTTCCACAATAACGTTGCTGCAATTAACTCTAGGAAAGTTCTCATAACGTATTATTCACGTTGGCATATAGCAATGCATAACATCATCATATGTATACACGTTGTCACAATAACGTTCCTGCAATAATGTTGCTGCAACCAATGCTAAGAACGTTTTCATAACGTAGTATTCACGTTGTCATATAGCATAGCGTGACAACATCATATACACGTTGTCAAAATAACGTTGTTGCAATAAAGTTGCTGCAACACATACTAGGGAAATTAGAATAACGTACCATTCACGTTGTCATATAGCATAGCATTGCGTGACAACATCGTCTCCACATTGTCAAAATAACGTTGCTGTAATAACATCGCTGTAAACAATTCTTGGAAAGTTATATTTACGTATTATTCACGTTGTCATATATCATTGCGTGACAACATTATCTACACATTGTCAAAATAACGTTGCTGCAATAATGTTGATGCAACCAATTCTAGGAAAACTCTCATTACGTACTATTGGAGTAGGTGACATAGGGGTGTACAAGACAATTAAGTCGTCATTGTCATGATGTGTATAATCATGTAAATGCTGACCACATACATGATGTCTGTGTTTCACATATGCGTAGAACATCGCTATGTTCATGATGTGATACATGTAGTTTCCATATACCATATATACATATACACTATATACTTACATGGATAGGATAACCGTGCCAGCTCATTTAAATAACTTCCTCAAGTTACGTCGACATTCAACAGATTTCCTGTTACTTTTGGATACAAATAACCTTTGCCAGTAATGTGTATCTCTGTCGTGACAGCATTTGATCAGTCTCGTTGAGACGATTCAAATGGTAGTCAAAAGTTTCCTGTCATAATGCTCCGATTGGAGCGTGCACAGTATCGATAGATAGATAGATAAAAAGTTCAAAACATGTCATTTGGATCGGAAATGTCAACACTATAAGGTTTGATCATGTCCAGCCGTGTGCAAACGTTTGCTGTGGCCCTCGGGAACTGTTTGAACCCGCGGCCGCCGTGTGCAAACGTTTGTTGTGGCCTGAGGGAACTGTTTGAAACCCAAGGCCGCAGGCCGCGGGTTCAAACAGTTCCTGAGGGCCACAACAAACGTTTGCACACGGCTGGACATGATCAAACGTTATTGTTACATTTCCAACAAAAAACTGATGTAATTTGAGCATTATATTCAGTATTTTCAGTACTTTTATAAAATCGTCCCATTCACGTAGATAATTGTTGGTATGCATATTCCGAGGCCGCGTCATGAACGTCAGAACGTCATGAAGTAGTGACGTCATGAAGGCACTTCCGCGTAGTGACGTCATGAAGGCACTTCCATTACGCGCGGCCCCGGAATGAGCATTGCCTAAAGCCATGTGCAAACAGCACGCGCTATTTGTTTGCACATATGTGCAAACAACGGAAACCATGTAACAATACTGGTTTTCACCAACAACAAGGTAACTCTTTTGACTGTATATGCTGTAATCATGGTAATCTGGCAATCATCGTCATCATGGTAGCGGTTAGCTGGCCTGCCAGTTCCAGAATTTGAAAATTGCTTTTGTAGTAAATTAATAAATTACTTTGTAATTATTCCCCATGGTTAGCTACATACTTATCTGTCAGAATATAATCTACATATTGTGCATGTTGTGTTTCTATTTATTGTTTCCTCAAATATGCGTGGTATGTCTCATTTTGATTTCTCCGTGAGGTGGTTCAAATGAGTGATCACAACATTGACCTTTGTAGATAATGTAAATGCCGATAAAATGTTTCACAACCCGCCAAGTCACATAAACTTAAAATATTCCAAATATCATCACGTTTGAGGCATTTTGAGGCATTTACTTACTTACTTACTTACGTATACTTATTTATTTCCTATATATCGGTTGTAAAGCATGTACAGTTGCCATGTCGACAGACGCTATCAGGCTATCGCCATGCTAACTACATTATTGTAACATATTTAATAACCACTTTGATTATCATTGTTATTCCCATGATTAAAACTTGGTGCGTATCCGTATTTTATATTTGTAGCAGACCAACTGCCCATTTTCCCCAAGAATAATTTGCTCGTACTCGGATGACATGAACTATGAATAAAAACCTGGAATCTATAGAAATGTTTCTGTTTTGACAAATTTGTGTGTATTGTGCATTTATAATCTACATGCGTTCTTCATTTTCTTTTGACAGACATTTGTCTGTAGAATCGTGAATAATTACTGCACATTTGAAAATGATATCCTCGCATATCGTAAATCTGTGTCTAATTCCATAGGGCAATTGGCCACAGTATAGCCGTATAAAACTGTGTTTGTGAAACATGGATATGCCCCCATGGCATACTAGACTCTAATTACTAGAGAGTGTGTGTGAAAAAGAAGACACAAGTTTCAAAGTCATTTGAGAAAGTCTTACAAATATTTTGACGTAAGAAAATGGCTAAGTGTTTATTATAAGCACCATATTTAAGGTTACAAGGGTTAAGGTCATGTCATTGGTGGTGTTATTGCGTCACACATGTTCAGGTGAATGAACTGTCCAAATATTAAAGCGAACCCTTCAAGTACTATTTATGGCTAATTTAAGTGCTTCAGCGAAATTTCAAAGGTGACAAAGGTCAAGGTCGTGTTAATGGTGGCTCGAGTGTGTGACAAATGTTCAGGTGATTCAAGTTTCCAAGTATTGAAGCAGTCCTTCGCATAATATTGAAGATATACCATGTTGGAGCAACTCTTACAAACTTTTCGACGTAACCAAATGGCTAAGTGTTTCAACGACATTTCGAAGGTGACAAAGGTCAAGGTCGTGTTAATGGTGGCGCGAGTGTGTTGTGTTCAGGTACTTCCAATGTCCAAGTATTGAAGCAATCCTTCGCGTAATATTGGAGATATTACATGTTGGAGAAACTCTTACAACTTTGTTGACGTAAATGTACACGGACGTCCGTGCGGACGGACGGACGGAACCTCAAGAGCAACGCAATATGTCCCCCTTGCTACCGCATAGGGGGCATAATGACTACCGTACTGCTGGTAAAGCTATGGACATCTAGGCGTAAATTCGTCGCCACATCTTTGTGGGCTGCCTACTCCAACCTGTATGAGGGCGAGGCGATATTGGCTGTACTTGATCACGGTTCTCCCCAGCCTTGAGAGAATAAGTTCAGCCCTAACTTTGCACCAGCAGACGCGTGAACCGCGGCGAGTTGGTTGGTGGGGGGGGGGGGGGGGGGGGGGGTGGGGGTGGGGGTGGGGGTCTGGGGTATGCCCCCTCCCACCCCCTCCGATGTGTTTGTTTTGTACATACTGTTTTTCCTTACAAAATGATAGATATTATTACTGAAAAATTAATAGATGTAAATAATACTTCCCCCCTCTGTACATGTACATCACCTCAGGCTGAGCCAATCAAGCTGCTTGGTTTCAAGCACAATGTGTAAGTATTTTGTAATAAAGAAATTGACAAATATCGTCAAGAATAACGCAGGCGGTGGTGTACTAGCTATATTAGTCCGTATTGTTCAACACCACCACCATCCGAGTCTCAGTCCGTACTGTTCAACACCACCATACGAGTCTCACTCTGTATTGCTAAACGTATACCCTAAATCCTTGATTATAATAATCGCTCATTGAGAGTCAAACTAGGTCATGGGCGGGTCAAATTATATTGAGTCATTATAATAATCGCTCACTAAGAGCCAAAGTGGGTTATGGACGGGTCAACTTCTATCGAGTAATAAAACTAATCGCTCACTGAGAATCAAACTAGGTTAAGTCATTATAGCAACAGCTCATAGAGAGTCAATGTAGGTCGAGTCATTATAGTAATCGCTTACGGACGGGTCAAATTCTATACAGTCATAATAATAATCGCACATTGAGAGTCAAACTAGGTTAAGTCATTATATTAAATCGCTCATGAAAGGGTCAAATTCTATTGAGTCATTATAATAATCGCTCATTGAATGTTCAACTCTGTTGAGTTATTATAGTAATCGCTCATGGAAGGATCCATTTTCATTTAGCTTATAGTTAAGGGTGGGAATTGACTCGAAGACCTTCCATACCCGGACATTTAAGTCCAAACAGGCCGAAAGTGTTTTATGCGATATATGTTGATGCAAGGGCGGACAAATGTGTATAATTGTGTGCCGAAATGGGCCACTGCTTAGGTCCAATTTGGTCCTGTAATTCCGCGCAGTGTCCCGGGCGGAAGAATCCAATTATGTTACAGCCCGCAACTAAGTTATCGTTCACTGAAATGGACTCCTCCGTGAATGATTACTATCACTCAATATATTTGGACTCTTCCATGAACATTTGCTATAATATTATAACTCAACGGAAGAATCCAATTGTGTTGAGTTATTATAGCAATTGTTCATGGAAGAGTCCAAATATATTGAGTGATAGCAATCATTCATGGACGAGTCCATTTCAGTGAACGATAACTTAGTTGCGGGCAGTAACTACCGTATGCTACTGACTGTGGCTACAGACGTGACACTGTATCGACCAGTGTAGACACAGATAAGCCTGATGCAGCGGGAAAAAACTGCAAATGATACATATATTAAAGTACATGTATATCTAAAAGTTATAATGCATCATTATTCGGCAGCAGCTAATAAATACATTCGATAAATGTTAATGTCACTGTAATATGACAAGAAAGTTAATTGCCGCCTTGATTATATGAATATAAGTCAATTTTATACATATAGTATGTATTAATTAATACTGTAGTGTCATTATATAATATATACTATATTTCTGGATATGACCAGTATAGCTCCTGATCAACTAGTTTACTCCTTTTCCATGATAACCATGTTAGAAGGTAAGGATCACGTCTATGTTTTCATGTTCGTCCATTGCACTTGACCATTCTTCAAATACTTGAAGCAACGGTGTAACACAAGAATGACCACTCCTGAACCCGAATTGGTGCTCTGAGTATAAATTGTTATTGTCCATATGTTCTGTAATTTTGTCTCTTATAATCGATTCTAAGATTTTACAAATCACACATGTAAGGCTATAGTTTTCCGTCATCTTTTTATTCCCTTTTTTAAATATTGGTGAGATATTTACTAACTTCCATAGTGCAGGAACTTCACCTGTCTGCATAGATCTATTAAAGAGGTATGTCATTGGAATACATAATTGTGGTCTCATCTCATATATTAGTTTACAATGAATTCCATCGGGTCCTGGTGATTTAGTAGTTTTTAATTTGTCTAACTTTTTCATTACATCCGTCTCCAAGATAGTGAAATCGTTAAATTCTGATGAGAATTGTCTCTTATTTATTTCAGGAATATTTTGCGTGTCTTCCCTAGTAAAAATACTGCTAAAGAACAGATTCAACACCTCCGATTTTTCTTTATTCGTATCTGTTAGTGTGTCGTCTTCCTTCATTAAGTCACCTATTCTGTCCTTCGTTTTTGTTTTTGAACTAACAAGTGTCCAGAGTAGTTTCGGTTCATCCTTTATCCTTGATGCAATCGATTTTTCATAGTTACGTTTCGCATTTCTCATGGTATTGGTGGCAGTATTCCTTGCTTGGATATAATTTTCCCAATTATTAACACTTTTGCAATTTCTATATCTAGTCCATGCTCTTTTTTCTTGTCTACCTCTTCCGCTGTGTCCTTATTCATCCAAGATGTTCTATAAGAACCCTTACTCTTTGACAATGGCACATATCGGTCAATTAAAGTATTCACGTAAGTAGTGAAGCTATCCCATAACTCATCAATAGTGTTAATTTCCGTAAATTTCCAATCATGGTCTTCCAGAGCCTCACCCATCGCTCCATAGTCACCCTTAAAGAAATTTGGTCGCTGAGTACTCTTGATTTCCACAGGAACATAACACACATAGTCAAATGCTATTATAACTGCATGGTCACTGCATCCCACACTAGGTAAATACTTTATATTTTCCAACATCATTTCTTCGTTTGTGAATACCAAATCAATACAACTTTCCTGCTGATTGTTCCTAAATCTAGTCGGTTCCACATTATGCTGAGTTAGATATGTGTCTTATGTTTTCTAGGAAAATTGAAGTGTCACTTTCAATACTAACTGAACTGGTCATCTCATGCCAATCAATGTCCTTGTAATTAAAATCTCCTGCGATAAGTATATGTGAGTGACCCTTTTCTAACGCTGATTTAAACAAAATATTCAAGTTCGTATTATTCTCACTTGTTAAATTAGGGCTTCTATAAATACAACCTATTAATACTCTATATAGGAATTCCTCGGCAAGCCTCGAAATTCTTTCGCGTTTCCTAGTATTGCCTATTAAACTTGATATCAAAAGACAGTAGCCTGGTATTCTCTATATCTATATACCTACTAACGTTTCAGATAACGTCTAGGAGACGGCAACCATAGTACTAGTCAGACGGTGTGTTGTGTTGATGTCATGACGTAGTGCACCTATACATGTATAGGTACACCTGCATATTTTACAGGTGGACCTGTACAATTGTATGCACATGTGATTTTAGTTTTCACCGTGTTAGTACACTATAGATGATGGTGGTCATGATACTGGTTCGTTATATGAAGCAGGATATGGAAGGAGAAGAAGAAGGAGAACATAATAATATGTATATAAAAGGGAGAAGAATAAGATAATGAGGTGTAGGATGACGATGATGACGATGATATGATGATGTGATGATGATGATGATGATGATAGTGGTGGTAGTGGTGATGGTGAAGTTGTTGGTGGTGGTGGTGATGATGATGATGGCGGTGATGCCATGGTGATGATGGTAGTGATGATGGTGATGGTGGTGGTGGTGATGATTGTGTCATAATGGTGGTGATGACGATTGTGGTAGTGATGATGATGATGATGATGATGGTGGTGGTGTTAGTGATGATGAAACAGGACTCATCAAGTAAGGCAGTATTGGCACTGGCAGTATGTGTTGCTGTTGAGAGGTTGAACCGAAAAATCATCGACTGGAATGGTACAACAACAACAACAACAACAACAACTGTGTCGAAAAAAAATTGACATTGGACGAGTTTTCTGATTTTTGAAGACGATAAGGAATCTACATTCATTTCAGAATGGTTTTCCTCACAGCTATACGATGGTTTCCTGTCCAGCAGCACTACAAACCTATGCAAACAAGATATTTTAAACGAATGCAGTTTAAAAGGATTGCACATGTAATTTTTTGTGGGGATAAATTTGTTTCTTAATTCGGGAAGTCAGACATCTGTAGCCTATTTCACGAACCAACGTTAGTCGACTAAACTCCGTTAGTCTGCTAAGCTTCAGGCCGTTAGTCGACTAACGGGAAAAAACGTATTTCACGAACACGTTAGTCGACTAAGCAAAATCTACTTTGCTTAGCCTCCTCTTTAGTTGGCTAAACTTTCGGTTAGTCTACTAAGCAAAATAGCAGACGACGGAATTCCAAGATGGCGGCGCCCACGGTTGTTTTGAACGTGGCTTACAAAATCATTCGTGAAATGCAAACATGTCAAAAAGTTTAGCAGACTATGGTTAGTCGACTAAACTTAGTTTAGTCTGCTAACAGTTTAGTCGACGGGTGTCAGAGGTTCCGTCAACTCGAGGTTTCGTCAACTGAGAGGTTTCGTCAACTATGCGTCCGGTTCGTCAATTAGGCAATTTAGAGTAAAACTCGATAATGACCGGCACGTGCCATACAATTGATCAGATAATTGATGGTCATTAAAGTGGATATTAATGACAGATTTGTGTTGATATTTCAAAGTATGTTTAGTTGTATATGGGCATTTAATGGTAGATATTTGTTGTATATGGACATTTAATGGCATATATTTTAATAACATTTTAAAGTATCTTTAGGTGTATATTTTGTGTATTTGTATATTTGTATAATCACCCGCTTCTGCAGCATTTGTAAGCCATCAACAGATGCACAATATGTTGAATGGAAGACATACGTTAGCGGCATGTTGTGGTAACCTCGGCGACCAATGGGTGAACGTGGAGTTGTAAAAACTTTATTTTATTTATGGAAAATCATACTATTTACGATCATGAAATACAGTTACACTATAATATTAATAAAATATAATGAAAACATACCAGTTTCACATTTCCTATGTTGCCACCGACTGCACAAGACGCAGTACGACTTGTCAGCCATGATGAATTGTAGTGAGGAAGTTACAAATTGCCCACCCATTTATATGTTTCAGCGCTTGTGCAGTTGACATGGATCAGGCAAAAAGCTTGAGTGAATCATAAATAATCATCACGAATTAACTAATTGAATCATGATTAATCATCACGAATTAACTGATCGGTCATTTGACGGTAATATTTACTAAACGATCAAAGATCAACTACTTGGTGAAAATGCGAAATTCAATTAGCAGAGGTGTGATCAATACCATTCAACTATAATCACCTAATTGACGAACCGGTAACCAGTTGACGGAACCACTCGACTTTTCACTCTATTTTGCCTAATTGACGAAACCTCCAGTTGACGGAACCTCCTGAATTCTTGGTCGACTAACGGAGGTTCGTGAAATAGGCTACATGGATCTGATAAGTATATGTTTCCGGATAACTTCAGTGTCAAATTGTGTCACTATTGCACCTACCCGTCTGCCCCTCTTATCTGTCGGACTCGCAGGCGCTTTTTAGTATGAACGACAATCGCCTCATTAAATCATACCCACTTTTACTCCGATATTAAATATTTACAAGGTACGACACTCGCCATTTTTTCAACAAACGGAAGTGGATAATTCACCTTGGGGCCCTGGCTCGCTAATTCAGTAATTGTAAAGCACGCCAAGGCCGGGGGGACCCTGCTGGTCCTGGCCTTTGTGCGCACTACATTTTTTGTGTGTTGTTAATAGTTCCACTTTTCAAAATCAACTTGACAAGGAATATATAGCTAACATTTATGTAGTCTGATCTAGGTCTCCCATTGGCGGCCATTTTTTATTTTTGTATGATCGGATGTAACACCCCACTCAATCAATCCCCCATACAGATACATTCCCGTATGTATATGACCATGCTGTTGAACAGACATTCTGGAAGTCGGCGTGACGTCACACTAACATCACGTGACCAAGTCGGCCATATTT
Source organism: Conchocele bisecta (assembly GCA_029237695.1). Classification (NCBI taxonomy): domain Eukaryota; kingdom Metazoa; phylum Mollusca; class Bivalvia; order Lucinida; family Thyasiridae; genus Conchocele; species Conchocele bisecta. The sequence continues at coordinate 9,740,996 of CM055279.1, forward strand.
GTTTGGGGGAAAATTCCCTTATCCCGCTCTGTAAATCATCATTTTCGTCATTATAAATATTACTGTTACAATTAGTCCAGCGACAAATGAACTAAAGAGAATTTCAATAAATAAACGAATTTCATGAATATGAACTTAAACTTGATCTAACTGCCGGAATTTAGTTAATAACGCCAGAAAATAGTTAAATGAATTAAGGAAAAGTCATATTTTCCCACTGCGCATGAGTGCGCTCATCAATAAGAATACTACATATGGTCTATGTCCGACTTCGAGAATAAACCCCCAATCAATCAGTCAATCTCCCAATCTGATGTATTCCTATCTGTGTATGACCATATGACCTGGCTGTTGGAATGATGTAAAACTCGATCAGTGAATCAATCAATCCCCAATGCAGATATACTCTAAACTCCTCTCTGTGTAAGACCTGTCACCATAACCATGTCTGTGTACAAATGTAACGGTCTCATTTGTGGCTGTGACGAGAAATGGGGCTTATGCGATTTGTGACCATTGTAGATCCTGATAAATAGCGCATACCTGTAGCTGAAAATGATCTATATTACTTGTTGACTGGTGTTTCATTGATGGAATGGAGAACAGTGCAGATCCTGATCAGACTGTGCGGATGTACAGTCTGATCTGGATCGTCACTGGTCGCAAAACCCATAAACCCCATTTCTCCAGTCATAGCCACATATCTGCTGAAAAGTTTAAGAAAAAATTGTTGGAGAATGACAGGCTTTCCATTGAAGGAATGGCGAATATGCAGATCCTGATCAGACTGTGCGGATGCACTGGCTGATCTGGATCTACACTGGTCACAAAACACATAAGCCCTATTTCTCCAGTCACAGCCACATTTGAATATATCTTTGTAAATTTTTAAAACCAGAATCAATCAGCCAATCTTTATGTTTCAGAAATATCACGGTAGACGAAGAACATGCTACATAATGGGTGTTCTTGTCATGAACCGGGCCCTACGCTACTCCACGAAATCCCAGATTGCAAAAGTGGAACAACTATCTCGGGTAATAAACTTTTCAACCATAAGTAACTGGAATGGATTTTCACATGTTAATTTTGCAACGAATCCAATTGTCACAAAATGATTTTCAGACTAGTCCATTTATGAAAAGGGGGTGGTTTTTTTTGTTGTAAAAAATATGAAAATTACTTGCAAAAAGTGCAGATCCTGATGAGACGGCTCATCACAAGCCAGCTCTTCTGGATCTACACTGTTTGCCAATACCACTACACAGCTCTGTAGTGTTGAAAAGGTTAACCGTTTTCATTCTTAAGATAAAAAAAACAGACAAAGAATTAAAATTTCAAATATTCAAAACAGGTTTGGTGTTGGGTACAACTTCAATGTAAATTATTGTATTATAATGTAATAAATAGAATCTTAAATTTGTGGTGATTTAATATGGTATTTAGTAAACTTGTTGACTAATTTCATAAGAAACCGAGCATAGCCTCGTTTCATATGAAATCAGTAGACTCGTTCAATAAATATCATATTAAAGGTACATGCCCACTCAGTAGGCACACACTTTTCTTTATACCAGAGACACCATCTGAGAAATTTTCTGGCAAAATAAACATTCATTCACCTTTACACCACGTATTGATTTGCATTATTATACAATTTATACCCGACGTAAATGTCCACACTGCTATCAGGGGCGATAACCGTGTTTACTTAAAATGCTAACGGACATTACCGGTACTATTTATTCTCTGTATTTATTTTTTGATGTGCAATGATCATAATTTACAATCTGTGATACTTGATTTAAATAATTAAAACTAATCACACATTTCCACACTGCTATTAGGGGCGGTAACCGTGTTTCCTTAAAATGTTAACTGACATTTCTATTTATTCTCTGTATTTATTTTTGATGTGCAATGATCATACTTTATAATATGTTAAAAACATTTTTTTCAGGTGACACATTTAATTAGTATAAATATTTAAAAAATACCATGCCTCATTTGCATATGAAAATAGCCTGATACCACCGCGAGTCACTATCAGTAAAATAAATATTACTAAATGATTATATCTGTATAGCGTGCACTCGTAATTTTTAGAACTGGTGGAATAGTGACACAATATACACTTATTTAATTCCTATAAAGAACATTTTGTGCCTACTGAGTGGGCATGTACCTTTAATACATGGCATATTCATATTTTTTGCAACAAATATGACATATAATTATGTTCTTCTTATGGTGTGAAATTTCCATGTTTCATGAGTGCCTAAGTCATCACTTGTGTTAGATCTTCTCTATCTATTGCAGTTGCAGGAAATGCGGCTGACCGGCTCATGTCTGGAACACAACATGGACAAAGACTATTTCATGACGGCGTTACAGGAGGTAACCTTGTAGTATTGTAGTTGCAACCTCTACAATGGCCACTCATGGGAAGACACACAACTGGCTGTTGTATAGAGGTGGCTGATGTAGAGAGGTAATAGGAGGTAACCTTGTAGTATTGTAGTTGCAAACCTCTCTACAATGGCCACTCATGGGAAGACACAAAACTGGCTGTTGTATAGAGGTGGCTGCTGTAGAGAGGTAATAGGAGGTAACCTTGTAGTATTGTAGTTGCAAACCTCTCTACAATGGCCACTCATGGGAAGACACAAAACTGGCTGTTGTAGAGAGGTGGCTGCTGTAGGGAGGTAACCATGTAGTATTGTAGTTGCTACATCTCTACAATGGCCATACATTTAAACATTTATTGCATATAAGTACAATGGGCTTGGGCTACAAGTTCTCACAACATTAATTACAGCCCTTACCCAAATGTAAGATTCTATTTATTACATCATCATACACTAATTTACATTGAAGTTGTACTCATCACCAAACCTGTTTTGAATACTTGAAATTTTAATTCAAAGTTTTTTTTTATCTTAAGAATGAAAACGGCCACCCATGGAAGACACAAAACTGACTATTGTAGGGAGGTGGCTGTTGTAGGGAGGTAACAGGAGGTAACCATGTATTATTGTAGTTGCAACCTCTACAAAGGCCACCCATGGGAAGACACAAAACTGGCTGTTGTAGAGAGGTGTCTGTTGCAGGGAGGTAACCATGTAGTATTGTAGTAGTAACCTCTCTACAAAGGTCACCCATGGGAAGACAATATTTGGATAATATTTGGCCACAATGTGTGTTTAGGGATGTTGCTTTGTTTTGCATACGACCCACGCCGACCGCCCAAGGTCAATGTCACTGAGGACTTTTCTGTGTTTTTTGTTTGATTATTATCAAGGCTGCCAGCGAGGATAAACTTTGTCAACGATGCCATTTCTTGTTACAATTTACAGGCATTGTCATTATTCAACTGAAATTTATAACTCAAAATATTTTGACTAATTCATATTAAAAATGTTGTTTCGTCCCCTGAATGTGCCCTTTTTTTTTTCTGGCCTCCTCCTATCCATGCCACTATTTAATCCTAGGGGGGACACGACAATGGGTTGTTCCTGATTCTGTATAAAACATTCTCTTTCAGTCCGATATGGCTCTGAACAAGATGACCTTGTCAAATTTAGCGATATACGAACCAAGAACATTTCAGGTAAATATATACAAAGTACTCGACCCCATTAAAACACAAGTCGTAATTTGTGGCTGTGACTGGAGAAATGGGCCTTATGTGATTTGTGACCAGTGTAACTCATGAAATATCACACTCCTGTAGCCGGATAGCAATCAATATCAGGCGCGGATCCAGGATTTCTGGTTGGGGGGGGGGGGCGTAACTATTTTTAAATACTTGACTATTATGCTCGTTCGATAATATAGTCAAGTATTGCAAAATAGTCGACCGAGCAGAGCTCGGGATAGCGCTAAGGGGGTCTGGAAATTTTTTGAAATCTACATCGCATTTCCTGCGTTCTGGCGCATTTTGGAGCAAAAATATTGACACTTTCACAGTATGTTTAGACACGCCTGCTTTAGCAGAAGCGGGACATAGGTATAGCTTTTCCGTCGTCGTCGGCGGCGGTGGCGTCAACATTTCACGTTAAGTTTTTGCGTTTAGGTCAGTTTCCAGAAAACTAACACCTACGACCTCCATACTTGGTATACATCAACACTGTGGTGTAACCATCTCACACAGAGGGAGCCCATGTGACCTTGACCTAGTTTTCATGGTTAATTGACCTACTTTTCACATGCATTCAACGTTAAGTTTTTGCGTTTAGCTCTGTTTCTAAAACTTAACGCTCAGGTTAATTCATTGTAACTTCTGTTTCCCTCAATGGAATGCTTTAATATTCATGCATTTGTAACAACATCCCGCATCATTCTCCAGAAAGCCCATGGTGCCCGCTAATCCCAAAGGTCAAGGTCGCTGACTTAGAAATTTCTGTGTTTGCAAAAGTTAATGTTCAGTTTATGCTTTAATATTCCATACATACATTTGTAACAACATCCCGCATCATTCTACAGAAAGCCCATGTTGCCCGCTAATCCCAAAGGTCAAGGTCACTGACTTAGAAATTTCCGTGTTTGGAAAAGTTAACGCTCAGTTTATGCTTTAATATTCCATACATGCATTTGTAACAACATCCCGCATCATTCTACAGAAAGCTCATGGTGCCCGCAAACCCCAAAGGTCAAGGTCGCTGACTTAGAAATTTCCGTGTTTGGAAAAGTTAACGCTCAGTTTATGCTTTAATATTCCATACATGCATTTGTAACAACATCCCGCATCATTCTACAGAAAGCCCATGATGCCCGCTAACGCCAAAGGTCAAGGTCACTGACTTAGAACTTTCCGTGTTTGGAAAAGTTAATGCTCAGTTTATGCTTTAATATTCCATACATGCATTTGTAACAACATCCTGCATCATTCTACAGAAAGCCCATGATGCCCGCTAACCCCAAAGGTCAAGGTCACTGACTTAGAAATTTCCGTGTTTGGAAAAGTAAACGCTCAGTTTATGCTTTGATATTCCATACATGCATTTGTAACAACATCCCACATCATTCTACAGAAAGCCCATGTTGCCCGCTAACCCAAAAGGTCAAGGTCACTGACTTAGAAATTTCCATGTTTGGAAAATAAGTTAACGCTCAGTTTATGCTTTAATATTCCATACATGCATTTGTAACAACATCCTGCATCATTCTACAGAAAGCCCATGGTGCCCGCAAACCCCAAAGGTCAAGGTCGCTGACTTAGAAAATTTCCCGTGTTTATTTTGGAAAAGTTAACGCTCAGTTTATGCTTTAAGTATTCCATACATGCATTTGTAACAACATCCCGCATCATTCTACAGAAATCCCATGGTGGCTGCTAACCCCAAAGGTCAAGGTCACTGAATTAGAAATTTGCGTGTTTGCAAAAGTTAACGCTCAGTTTATGCTTTAATATTCCATACATGCTTTTGTAACAACATCCCGCATCATTCTACAGAAAGCCCATTGTGCCCGCAAACCCCAAAGGTCAAGGTCGCTGACTTAGAAATTTCTGTGTTTGGAAAAGTTAACGCTCAGTTTATGTGTTTTAAATATGCCATATATGCATTTGTAACAACATCCCGCATCATTCTACAGAAAGCCCATGGTGCCCGCTAACCTCAAAGGTCAAGGTCACTGAATTAGAAATTTCCATGTTTGGAAAAGTCAACGCTCAGTTTATGCTTTAATATTCCATATATGCATTTGTAACAACATCCCGCATCATTCTACTGAAAGCCCATGGTGCCCGCTAACCTCAAAGGTCAAGGTCACTGACTTACAAATTAACGCTCGGTTTATGCTTTAATATTCCATACATGCCTTTGTAACAACATCCCTCATCATTCTACAGAAAGCTCATGTTGATCACTAACCCCAAGGTTATTACAAGCTCCATATATACTATCAAACTGCGCGAGGCGGGACATTTTGCTCCGCGGAGCTCATGTTTATTGAAAACGTTTAAATTTTGAAACAATAAGACAACGACCGAAAAATGCATGGAATACATGGCACTTGGCATGAAACGTGCCTTGTAACTTGTAAAAAATCTTTACTCAGCAAATTTTAGGGGGGGGGGGGGGGGTGCGCGCCGGGTCCACCCCCTCCTGAATCCGCCCATGAATATTGCTTGCAGTCTTCACGATAAACCACTGGTCCTATGCCCCAGGCCAGTAAAATTTGATTTGTGCCAGTGGAAATCAACAGTTTTCTAAATGTCACTGGCCCAGCTGGCCACTGTGTTTAACCCTTACAATGCTGAATTAAATTGTGTCGTCTGCTGTTTATTTTTATTTCCCATTTTTATCACGATAAACATAGTTTGGAAGCACTTTAGAATCATTTCCATTGGAAATGATTCTAAAGTGCTGCGAAACCATGTTTTTATTGAGAATAAAGAGAAAATATTAAACAACAGCAGGCGACACTTTTCTTTTCCTGCGCTCGAAGAGTTAAGTTGATACATATACATGTACTTGATTTAAATAATTAAAACTAATCACACATTTCCACACTGCTATGGGGTGATAACCATGTTTCCTTAACCCTTTCAACTCTAAGTAACTGGAATGGACTGTGATATGCTAATGTTCCGACCAATCCAATGGTCACAAAATGATTTTCAGATTCGTCCATTTATGAAAAAGGGGTGTTTTTAGCCAGGTTTTTAAAAAAAAAATCCAGGCTATTGGATTGGCGAAAGCCGGGGGGCGGGCGGCTTCCACAATCAATGTTAAGTTTTCGTGTTTGAGTCCATTTCTTTGTTACTGTACCACCTAGGACCACCAAACTTTCACAGCTTCATAATCAAGGGGTGCCCACCACATATCACTATCCAACATGTTACCTTTTTTTGAACTTGACCCATTTTTTCCGCGCAGTCGACTTAGCCATTTTCAATGTTAAGTTTTCGCATTTACAATGTTAAGTTTTCGTGTTTAAGTCCATTTCTTTGGTACTGTACCACCTACGACCATCAAACTTTAACAGCTTCATAACCAAGGGGTGCCTACCACATACAACTATCCAACATGTGACCATTTTTATGCCCCACCACGATAGTGGAGGGGGGCATTTAGTGTTAACCTTGTCCGTCCGTCCCGTCCGTCCGTCACAAAACTTTAGCGCTCGGGTAAATAATTTCTTCATCCTTCGACCGATCTGCTTCATATTTCATACACACATTGCTCTAATAGTTCTCTACCGCCCTGTGCCAAATCCACGTTCGTCCTGCCCCCGCCAAGCCCAGGGTCAAGGTCACATACTTAGTGCTTCAAAAACTTTAACGCTCGGGTAAATATCTTATAATTTCTGTTTTCTTTCACGGATCAGCTTCATACTTCATATACGCATTGCTCTAATGGTCCTCTACTGTTCTGTGCCAAATCCATGTTCATCCTGCCCCTGCCAAGCCCAGGGTCAAGGTCACATACTTAGTGCTTCGAAAACTTTAACGCTCGGGTAAATATCTTATAATTTATGTTTTCTTTCACGGATCAGCTTCATACTTCATATACGCATTGCTCTAATGGTCCTCTACTGTCCTGTGCCAAATCCACGTTCGTCCTGCCCCACGCCAAGCCCATGGTCAAGGTCACATACTTGGTGCTTCAAAAACTTTAACGCTCGGGTAAATATCTTATAATTTCTGTTTTCTTTCACGGATCAGCTTCATACTTCATATACGCATTGCTCTAATGGTCCTCTACTGCCCTGTGCCAAATCCACGTTCATCCTGCCCCCGCCAAGCCCATGGTCAAGGTCACATACTTCGTGCTTCAAAAACTTTAACGCTCGGGTAAATATCTTATAATTTCTGTTCCCTTTCACGGATCAGCTTCATACTTCATATACGCATTGCTCTAATGGTCCTCTACTGTCCTGTGCCAAATCCATGTTCGTCCTGCCCCACGCCAAGCCCATGGTCAAGGTCACATACTTGGTGCTTCAAAAACTTTAACACTCGGGTAAATATCTTATAATTTCTGTTCCCTTTCACGGATCAGCTTCATACTTCATATACGCATTGCTCTAATGGTCCTCTACTGCCCTGTGCCAAATCCACGTTCATCCTGCCCCCGCCAAGCCCAGGGTCAAGGTCACATACTCGGTGCTTCAAAAACTTTAACGCTCGGGTAAAAATAAATTTTGAATTATTATCAAAGCGATATGTGGAGCATCCGTGTTCTATGAACACATTTTCTAGTTTTACCTTCACCTATTATTTCTACGTAATTGACTTAGCCATTTTCAACGTTAACTTTTTAACGTACGTCTGGTTAAATTTTTTTGGTTAAAAGTTTTTCGTTATACTATATCTCTGCAACTACTTCGCCCATTACCTTGAAACTTCACATGAGTGTTTATCATCATCCATATTTTCATTCTACCCCCAACCGTGCGGCCCCTGTGCCCAATGTCAAATTACTTTGAATTGTTTTGTTAAAGATTTTTTGTGTACTATATCTCTGCAACTGCTTCACCCATTACCTTGATACTTCACATGGGTGTTTATCATCATTGTCGTGCCTGCTTGCAGAAAGCGTGATATCGTTGGCATTTTGGCATACGTCCGTCCGTCCGTACGTCCGTGTGTCCGGTTAAAGTTTTTTGGTTAAAGTTTTTCCATCTACTATATCTATTTTGTTAGTGTCCATGCCTCGCCCCAAGGCGCGACATGCAGGCCACGGCCATCTAGTCTACAAAAAGTGGGTATAATTATGTTATCCAAGTGTCTATGCTTGGAAAAAACCTGACCTTCGTGGCTTTGCCTCGTTTCTTGTTGTTCTAAGAAATATTAAAATTACTCGTTACGAGCCGGCTCATCTGGATCTGCACTTTTTGCATAAACCGCAATAGCGGGATTTCGGGTTCAAAGGGTTAAAATGTTAACGGACATTACTATTTATTCTCTGTACCAAAATTAACATTCATTCACCATTATCCCACATGCTCATTATCATTATTATACATTTTATATCAGACGTAAATTTTGACACTAATATCAGGGGCGATAATTGTGTTTCCTTAAAATTTTAACGGACATTACTACATGTATATATGTACATGTTCTCTTAGTATGCATTTATTGTTGATGTGCAATAATCATACTTTATAATCTGTCAAATACATTATTTTTTTCAGGTGACACATTTAATTAGTATAAATAATTAAAAAATATCATGCTTCATTTGCATATGAAAATAGCCTGATACCACCGCGAGTCACTATCAGTAAAATAAATATTACTAAATGATTATATATGTATAGCGGGCACTTGTAACGTTTAGAGCTGGTGGAATAGTGACACAGTTATACATTTATTTAATTCCTATATAAAGAACATTTTGTGCCTACTGAGTGGGCATGTACCTTTAAAACTTGTGGAATAGTTATATAATTATGTACACATTTAATTTCTATAACAACAATATATTTTTACATAATTTGAGGGCCCCAATCTCTAAGGAAGTACCTGTGACTTAAGAGAGTTTGAGGTAACGAGCGTGGACTGTATGGGTATCGGTTTGACTTCATATGTTTGTTTATCATCATCTATAGTTTCACTCTGTGGCTCACCATTACATTCCCTTGATTGAGGGCAATAGCAAGCTGTGCTCAGGCTCAACCAATCAGACTATTTGATTTGGAGATACGGTTCCAAGAACGTGCTCAGAAAGATGATTATGTAAAACTGAGGTTCTCTAATCTGTGGCTGTGACTGGAGAAATGGGACTTATGGGTTTTGTGACCAGTGTAGATCCAGATCAGCCCGTGCATCTACAGTCTGATCAGGATCTGCACCATTTGCTATTCCATTTTATCCCGTATGTGCCGTGAAACATGGTGCCGTGAAACATTTTTGATATCCAGTCAATACAATTTTTGCATTTTACAGCCATTTGCAGGTGTTGACGGGATAAATAGAATAGTAGGTTAGTGCCATGAATGGGAAAAAATATCTGGTTCGGCACGGAAACGGGATGTGCTCGGCAGAGCCTCGCCCATCCCGTTTCCTGAGCCTTGCCAGATATTTTTTCCCATTAACGGCACTAACCTACAATTCTCTATTTCTGGGTATAACAATCAATATAGAACACTAGCAGGCTACAGGAGTGTTATTTGACAATTCCCATAAGCCCAGTTCCCCCAGTCACAGACTAGGGATGGTCTAGGAGATAGATGATTGGACTTCAATACTGGATGTTGCAAGTGCAATCCCCACCATAGGCATGACACATACATTCATAGTATTCCCACCCCACTGGGGGCCGTTTCACTAAACTTTATATGACTAAAATGTTCGAAGTGTAAACTTATACGAGTCTGTAAATTTCATATTAACAGTGCTTTCTTGTAATCTACTATTGGATTTACATTGCATTGCATTGTAGCCTATGCTCAATAAATGTAAATCCATCAATTGAAATTTCCAGACGATCCTAAATTTGCACTTACGAACATCTTAGTCGCACGATGTTTAGTGAAACGGGCGTCTTTCGGACGAGACTTTAAACCGATATCCCATCTATGTATGACCTTAGCCGTTGCTGGGACTTTAAACATATTCACTTTTTTTCTCATTTATTTTTACCCAGTGTTGTCTGCCTCCTTTCAGAGCTTGGTGGAATTTGTGAAGATGAGGTCGCTAGAAATTGGACTTCAGTCGGCAAACTTAGGAACTCACATCGGTGCAGTTACTCGACATCAGGACGCCATTAAAAAGCTCCGGGATGGCACGTAATATTGGGCAGGCACGGTGCCTTGATGGGATGGCTGCCCAGAAAGTCAACAATAAATGTTATTCATTTGTATCAGTCGAGGTCATGTTTTCATTTACATCTGCAGTGTGGTGCAAACCTGGCACTAGATCGGGTTATTCTGATTTCAGGGCGGAATATATTTTTTTCTGTAAACATTCAGTTCTGATTTTGGGATTTCCCCCATCCATACAGATGAAATAGGGGATTTGAGCCGTTAACCTGGCCTAAATTGACCATAGCTGTTGACAGGCTGTGAAATACCATTAAATTAATAGTTATACCCCAGGCATACGAAGTTGAGGGAGTAATCATTTATTTTTCCTGAAATGCATTATTTCATATAGAACTAACCACTGCATATATTTTATGATTAATAAAAGTATGCAGAATTATTATACTGAATTTATTACATTATCACAGCCAAAATGAACCCTGATCGTTAAATTACCCATCACATGCTCCCACCTTCCACCCACTTCACATGGAACCAAGTCGCATTTATCCGGTCGCAGATCGGGAACTAGACTGGCCACAAATGCTATTGGCTCCATTTCCCCCAGTCACAAGTCAGTAGCCGATTTCACCAACATTGCAAAGTATACTTATCTAGCAAAGTATACTTTGAGGGAGAAATTTTCAATTTAAGGATAAATTTATTAATTTTATTATACTGAATGTATTACATTATCACAGCCATATTGGCTGTGATAATGTAATAAATTCAGTATAATAATTCTGCATACTTTTAATCATCAAATATATGCAGTGGTTCTATATGAAATAATGCAGTTTGGGGAAAAGAAATGATTACTCCCTCAAAGTATACTTTGCAATTTTGATGAAATTGGCTACAGGAGTTGATTGGCCACAGTTCATATAAACCCACAAAAGAGTCGAGTTATTGGCTGGAAAGAAGGAAAACAAAGCAGAATTTGGGATAAAATATTTAATAATCTATAAACAATAGAGGCGAGTTTCACTAAATGCTGTACGACTAACAAATTTGTAGCGGCAAATTGAAATTTACCAAAAAAATAGAGATTATGTTTGTAAAACATAGATATGCCCCCTTGGCATACCTGACTGTAAAAAAAAGGCTAATAGTTTCAGTGACCTTATGAGAGTAAAGGTTAACCCATTACATGGTGAGGATATGCCATTTTGATTGGGGAAAATCGTAAATATTTTTGTTTAAATGTACTTAGAAGTACATGTTGAGACCACCATTTGAACTGTCTCATCGAGACGGTTCAAATGAGTGGTCGCAACATAAACTTTCATTGAGAAATAACAAAAACATTTTTTTTAAATTCATTAACATTAGCATCTGTAATTATCTCCATACAAATGTTTGTACAAATTTTAGTGAAATGGCATCTATGCATGCAGAATACATATGGACGGAAGCTTCGTTTATTGTACAGGAAAACTATGACGGTGATTTGAGAAATGCTGATAAACCCTTTCAACACTACAGACCTGTATAGTGGTATTGGCAAAGAGTGTAGATCCAGATGAGCCGGCTTGTGACGAGCCGTCTCATCAGGATCTGCACTTTTTGACAGTTGTTTTCATATTTTTGAGAGCAAAAACACCCCTTTTTCATAAATGGAATAGTCTGAAAATCATTTTGTGACAATTGGATTGGTTGCAAAATTAACATATCAAAATACATTCCAGTTACTTAATAGGCGTGTATGGGTTAATGCATTTGCAACAAGAGTGCCGAAGGTCACAATATACGCCCGTCGTGGCAAGGCCAGTCAACAAAGGGAGACAAGTCACTGAAAACCAATAGGGTTCTTCATCTTGCCTTGATAAACATGTATACCAAATTTACTTGCGTGGACAACTAGTCTGAAAATTAAAAATGGCCGCCAAGGGAGTAAGTCCTCGGAAATGTTTGAAAACGAATAGGCTTCTTTGTGTTGCCATGATAAACATGTATACCGAACTTGGTTATGATCGGTCAAGTAGAACGTGAGTTATATAAGTGAGTGCGAAAATAAAAATGGCCGCCAAGGGGAGATAAGTCGTCAGAAATTTTTGAAAATCAATAGGCTTCTTCGTCTTGCTGTGATAAACATGTACATGTGTACCGAATTTGGTTATGAATTTGGTTATGATCGGTCAAGTAGAACTCGAGTTATTGCGTGGACAAAGTTACAGTGCAAAATTTAAAAATGGCCGCCAAGGCCTGAAGGGGAGGTAAGTTATCAGAAATGTTTGAAAACGAATAGGTTTCTTTGTCTTGCTGTGATAAACATGTATGTACATGTACATTTACAAATTTGGTTACGATACGTCAATTATAACTTGTTATTGCATAGACAAGCTGTGGTAACCCGCCGGACCGCCCGCCCGTACAAGGTGAATACATAATATATGTACGTCCAGTTTTTTCAAACGGGCGAATAAAAAATTGAGTTTCTGATTAGCAAGCATATGGCGGTAAAGATTATACGGTTTCAGAGCTGCAGATAAGCTGTGTATTTGCTTAAATAGCCAATAAAAATTGCCAAAAACCCAATTGGAATCAGAAGCAGTGAGTATCAAAATTTTGTGGTACCTTTATCATGCTGCAGAAAACAATAAATAGACTACAAATATAGCATATATTTCTTATTTTCCATGAAAACACATCTTGGTATTTCATTAGAATTGTCTCCAAGGAGACAATTCTAATGAAATGCCAAGATGTGTTTTCATATCGAAGCAAACTATTCAATAATTGCTGTCTGTTGACACAGTAGTGTGATTTTATTTTACCCAATTAAAATTTTGAAATACCCAATTGCTTCAGAAATGATGGAGTGACAATACTCAATTACTAATTCCTTATCTGGAGCCCTGCTGTTTGTTTGAATCACGAAGGAATGAAATTCCAAAACATATTTACAGAGAGAAATAAGAAATATACTCGTAATTTGTTGGATGTTATTTTCACCGCTAGCAACCGAGTTGTTTCTGCAAAAATAAAGGTATTTAACTTTTTGCATGCTGGGAAATTTGTGGGCTATAAATAGTTCAAAAATAGCAGATGACAATTCATTATATTTTCTTTTATTTCTCCTTATAAATGTCATGAATATGTCTTGGAATTTCATTATAATTGTGTCGGAGGACACAATTCTAATGAAATTTAAAGACACATTTACAGAGAAATAAAACATATACGTGTACTCCTAATTCGTTTGGCGGATATTTTCGCCGCTAGCGTGCAAAGAGTTAAAGGTGCATACCCACTTAGTAGGCACAAACTGTTCTTTATATGATTTACATATGTGTATAATTGTGTCACTATTCCACCAGTTCTAAAAATTACGAGTGCTGCTATACAGATATAATAATTTAGTAATATTTATTTTACTGATGGTGACGCGCGGTGGTATCAGGCTATTTTCATATGCAAATGAGACCGGACATTTTTTAATTATTTATACTAATTAAATGCCTCACCTGAAAAACTAATATTTACGACAGACTATAAGGTATGATCATTGCACATCGAAAAATAAATACAGAAAATAAATGGTAATGTCCGTTAACATTTCAAGGAAACACGGTTATCGCCGCTGATATCAGGGTGGAAATTTACTTCTGATATAAAATGTATAACAGTGACAATCCATAGGTGGGGTAATGGTGAATGAATGTTTATTTGCCAGAAAATGTCTCGGACGATGTCTCTGATATAAAGAACATTTTGTGCCTACTGCGTGGGTATGTACCTTTAATAACTTTTAACACACATTTATTTTAATTTGACCTAGACCTTGGGTATCGGGTGGACCAATGCATGGGCCAACAAATGAAAATAGTTATAATGGCAAAGCAGTACATGATATTTGAAGTACATTTGAGTTATGGTTGCAGAGATGTAATATATTATAAATGTAATTAAAGACATTAGACAGAGCTATACCGTCCCAATTTATTGTAATGTGCATATAAAAACGGTTGTAAATTCAAACATGGCTCAAATGACACACAGCGTGAACGGGTACATATGGCTCAAATGACACACAGCGTGAACGGGTACATAGAGTATCTTACAGGAATGATGATTTAATAGGATAGTTATTAAACAAGTTCATATCACAGGTGGAAGACTCGGACCTATGACACCAAAAAAATGCCTATTAAAAAAAATCCCATTACCCCACCCACTTGGTCTCGTACAGTACATAACGTTAATTCAAGGTGAGCATAAATAGCGCTATTATAGAAAGAGCCCTCTTTTTTCCGGCTCGCACAAACACAATAAACATCGATTAAATGTATGAAATATGTCTCTGGCAATCGTGTGAAACACTTTTTTCTAATTTTATTGACTTTCTTTCATGATTCGCGTACTATCAGATTATGTCTTCCGGAAACCCTGAAAGGGGAAAGTCCTCGCGTCTATTTTTAGGTTTAACCAGTCAGAGATGTTCTTACATAGACGCTTCGGTGGTTGTATTATGGAAGATAGTGCATTGACCCCCCCCCAGTTCCAGATTAATGAACGAAATTATAGAAAAAAGTGTTTTTTAGATCGGCGAACGATCACAATTGGACGAAATTTGTATGGTTGGAGTCTCTAATGTATATGATCATGGTGCACGACTTTAGTTTGAGCTGGCGATCAGCTATCGGCCAAATATGACCGATAATCCAGCCGGACGGCCTCCGATTCTGTGCGAGATTCTTTCGTACACGCAACTTTCGCTTTGGATGGGGTAATCAAAACGCGAATAACTCAATAAATACTTGAAACAGCGATTTGAAGTGAGTATATTCACACACCTAATACCTTTATCGATTGCCAGAGACATATTTCATACATTTAATCGATGTTTATTGTGTTTGTGCGAGCCGGAAAAAAGAGGGCTCTTTCTACAATAGCGCTATTTATGCTCACCTTGAATTAACGTTATGTACTGTACGAGACCAAGTGGGTGGGGTAATGGGATTTTTTTTAATAGGCATTTTTTTGGTGTCATAGGTCCGAGTCTTCCACCTGTGGTTCATATTAAAGAAACAGGGTCTTATAAAATCAGTCGACCAGTTTTATAAACATTATATTAAACCAACACCAATGTTAGATTCTATTTATTGCATAAGCACAGCATAATACACTGAAACTATAATTACCAAAATGACAATAGCGTTTGTTCTGTGCGGCCTCGTTGCATATTTATTACGCTTGTGTATTATGATTTTTATTACACCGTGTTATTACACTGTGAAAGACTATTTTATGTAATAAATATACAGTGGAACCTCTCTAAACCGGACACCCTGGGAGGTCCCCAGGGTGTCCGGTTTAGAGAGGTTCCACTGTAAAACGGACAGATGACTATCTTGAGACACGCGATCACGAACAGTTATTATCATCAGAAATAAGTGGCAATAATTCAAGCACAAAAATATTTACACAATTCCCTAACATTTGATTGGCCCGTAGCAAGTCTCTGTTCAAAATTTATATCCCAGTAAACTCCCACGCCGAACTACTTTCCGTAACCGTGAGGTGCAGTTAAAATAATTCTTAAGAAAACGGAAAATTTTCTTGATGAATTTATTTCAAATGCTGGAATGATAAGGAATGAATGGCCTTTTTGTGGAATTTATCGGGGATATAAACTTGGAAAAGTCGCGGGAATACTGGACGAGGCCTTCCGGCCTTCGTCCAGTATTCCCGTGACTTTTCCAAGTTTATACCCCGATAAATTCCACAAAAAGGCCATTCATTCCTATAATGAACCTGATGAAAATTAAGCAGATATACATTTCTCCGATTTAGAGAGGTTCGACTGTACCGTAATTATAAGTTGCAGATTTTTATAGGAGAATACATGTCGAAGTGGGCCTAGATAGCTGGGGGCCGTTTCACTAAATTTCTTACGACTAAAATGTTCGTAAGTGCAAACCTATGACAGTCCGTAAATTTCACATTAACAATGTTTTCTTGTAAACAATTATTGAATTTTCCAGACGATTCCAAATTTGCACTTATGAACATTTTAGTCATACAAAGTTTAGTGAAACGGCCCCCAGGTGCTTGTGTTTGTTGTTGTTTAACGGCCTTTCAACAGCTAAGGTCATTTAAGGACGGCCAACGAGTTTGATCCAGTATTCAACCTGCTACAAATCTCTGAATCGGAACTGAATATTTACATCGAAAAAAAGTATATATATTCAGTCCTGAAATTAGAATAACTGGACCTGGTGCCAGGTCCATACCACACCAAAGCCACTTACCCTGAAAGTAATACGATTTCGAGAGGGGTATAACCAGATTCAACTAGATTTGTCAGTAAGCGCGGCTTGCGGAATACCCTCCGGTTGGTCTCTAGTACCCCTAAAACTAAATATGTAGGTTGTTTCCAAGTCTGTGGGCCTGTGACCGTGACCTAGGGATCAGCGGGGGTTAGACGGTTATTGATTTGTCATAGTAGAGCCCAAGAGGAATGCATGGGTGAAATATTAAGAATTTTTTTATGAAGGAAGTAGAAGTTATAACATATTTCTCTGATGTTAAGTTTAGTGATGGACGGATGCACTGACGGATGCAGACAACCCGACTCCAGTATACGGGGGGTATAACTATCAGATATACAATAAAGCCAAAGACATACACGTAGCCAAACCAGGTCTCTGGTCGGGATTCCAATAAGGATGAATACCGATGGCTATGCTCCACCTGCCACCCACTCAGCAGGTGCTTGTGACTTACATTAACCCCTGTGATATAGCTTGTTCATGCATAGTTGTACAAAAATATATGGAGTTTATTCAGGAGCACAAGTTTCTATGTCGGATTTACAGATGTCAAAAGAAATAAATCCGGTATTTCAAAATGGTAGTGGAATAAATGGTATATTACATGCTCTTTGAAAAATGTTAAATTTGCTCTTAGACCAGCTTCTAACGAATTTACGTTTAATTAGCGTATGAATTGTTTCTTCGCCGGAAATGATATCAAAACAAATCTCGCGAACGTCTAGGAGGAAATATTTCCTTCAAGGAAATCAATCCTTCCAGAATCACGGTAAATCACTGGTAGCATGTGATGTAAAACAACAATAGTGCTGAAGGTGTCGAATCATGGCCAGTAACCAGGGAAGATAACTGAACGCAAAAAATAAAAGTGGCCATCACAGGGAGAAAACTCGAAATAATTTGTTGAAAATCAACAGGATTCATGGCCTTATGATAAACATCATACACGAACAGTGAAACCTCGCTAAACTGGACACCTTGGGAGGTCCCAGGGTGTCCGGTTTAGCGATGTTACACTGTCAAACAGGAAAATAAGCACTCCCAAGAAATGAGTGCTTTGAGAACAGGAACACACATTAACATAATAGATAACTAACAAACTAAACCCACTATAAGTAAGAAAACCAATCGTTCTGGGTGTCCGGTTTAGTGAGATTCTAATGTATATAAAATTTGTTAAAAACAGAGTTATCCCGAGAACGCGCAGTGCCTGCCCACCGCTTACCATACAGCGTTGATACATAAAACGTTCCATTTTTTTCAAAAGGGCGTACAAAAATTAAGGCACATGTGTTATCACATTGTCCATCTCCTCAAGTTCATTAAAACATACATAAACCACCTTATGACTAGATCCAACTCATCCATTGAGTTTTCTCATAATAATGACATATTATTTATCTTTCAGTCTCTGCTGATTGGCTGGAATTTCCCTTCTATTTTATTTCAACCAATGAGTTCCTTATTCACATGATCTCTCGGTCTCTGCTGATTGGCTGAAAGTTTCCTGTCATTTTCTTGCAACCAATTAGCTGCTACTTTCTTGCAACCAATGAGTTCCAATCTTTTATTCACATGATCTCTCAGTCTCTCCTGATTGGCTGGAATTTGCCTGTAGGATCCTGGATGAAGTATTTATCCCAGATATCTGAATGCTGAGAGATCCTACCCCAGGGTTTAAAGTGACCATTCCAGTGTAGAAGTTTTGCGTGTTGCAGGAATCCTTTAGTATAACTCGTCCCAGAAGTCCAGCCTGCAAACATAAAGGGATGCATGAATAATGGGCCACAACTGATAAATATAAAGTGAAAGTGAATGGGTTTAACGTCCCAGCAACAGCTACGGTCATATAGATTTTTCATGAAAATATTTACAGAAACAGTTTAAAACTGATATTTTCTGTAAATCACGTCGAAAATTGACGAAATTTTCATAGCAAATGCAGATTTGCTCTGAACATTTCGTCAAACTTTTGACATAATTTATGGAAAATATAAATATCTCACATCTTCTAAGGTACACAATCACATGACTTGAATATAGGAATGAATGGCATTTTTGTGGAATTTATCGGGGTATAAACTTGGAAAAGTCGCGGGAATACTGGACGAAGGCCGGAAGGCCTCGTCCAGTATTCCCGCGACTTTTCCAAGTTTATATCCCCGATAAATTCCACAAAAATTCCATTCATTCCTTATAATTCCAGGATTTTAAATAAATTAATCAAGAAAATGTGTTTATTTTCCGTTTTCTTAAGAATTATTTTAACTGCGCCTCACGGTTATGGAAAGTAGTTCGGCGTGGGAGTTTACTGGGATATAAATTTTGGACAGAGACTTGGTACGGGCCAATCAAATGTTAGGGAATTGTGTAAATATTTTTGTGCTGGAATTATTGGATTTTGATGTTTGCAACCAATGTCCATGTGGGGAATATGGATGTCTGGGACATAATTTACCAAACTGAGACTTGCATGTAGGACATCTCCTGAATTTATAAAGATGTAGGAGATGGATGCACTCCGTTTAACCCTTTGACCCCTGATCTAACCATCACAAATTGATTTTCAGACTAGTCCATTAACATGATGAAAAGGGGATGTTTTTGTTCTCAAGACAATGAAAATTACTTGCAAAAAGTGCAGATACTGATGAGACGGCTCGTTACGAGCCGGCACATCTGGATCGGCACTGTTTGCATAAACTGCTATAGCTGGCTTTCGGGTTCAAAGGGTTAACATGGTATGTTCATGAAGCGCAGCAGGTTCATTTCATCTACAGTATTGTGTCAAACGTTGGACCCAGTTCATCACAAGTATAGGCCCTTTCAACATTGGCGATGTGGCCAAACACTGTACAATTTAATCAGTCGATATAAATGTAATAGCACAGTGAAACCTCTCTAAACCGGACACCCTGGAGAGGTTTCACGGTAAATCATTTGATCATTTTGAGCCATAGTTGTGTGCTATGCGATCACGAACAGACATTATCACCCGGGATAGATGACCAAGAAACACATCAACGAAGATCACAGTTGTTTTCTTGGTGTACGGTTTAGAGGGGTTCCACTGTATCCGATACATACCGAGGTATCTGACATGCCAGCTGGGGTCAAGCTTCGAGTATTTCTCGTAGAATACAAGCATCATCGGCGGCTGGCTTCCTCCTCCACCCTTCTCGTTACCGTAAACCTCCTCCCTGAGGGTGGAAAAAGGTAACAGTTTAACCCTTTCACCCCCAAGTAACTGGAATGGATTTTGATATGTTGATTTTGCAACCAATCCAACCTTCACAAAATGATTTTCAGACTAGTCCATTTATGAAAAGGGGGTGTTTTTGTTCTCAAAAATATGAAAATTACTTGCAAAAAGTGCAGATCCTGATGAGCCGGCTCGTGACGAGCCGGCTCATCTGAATCTACATGTTTTGCCAATACTACTATACAGGCATGTTAAAGGCACTGTGTCTTTCGGAATACAACTTTATGGGTATAAATATATAAATAAGTAATACTGGTACATGCATAGCGAAAATGCCAAATTATTAAAGGAAAAATGGAGAATTTTCTTTTATCTTTTTTGTTTTGAAATGATGATACTATACCACATTTAGATAGAAGTTTGCATTATAGACACTTTTGTAATTAATTTAAATAAAATAAATCATTAAAATTCCTAATTGTTTCATCATTTTCTAGGCATACCTGAGACTTTGTGCCTTTAATAGCCAAACTGTGGTTGACCATATCTGTCACACAGAGCTCCAGTTAAGGTGCGTAATTTGACCAACTTGGGGTGAAATTTTGTTATTTTTTCATCAAAAATGGCGAGTTGGGAGTGGTGCTTTAGAATCGATTCTAAAGCACGCCCAATTTGCCATTTTTGATGGAGAAATAAGAAATTTACCTCCAAATTACGCACCTTAACTGGAGCTCTGTAGATTTTGAAGGTTCTCACTTACTTTGTATTCAACTCGAGCCAATATTCCAGCTTTTCTGTAATATTGTTTGTTCGCCATAAATCGAGGTCTGTTACATAAACGCCAACATTGAAGGAGCAGGCTGTGGGACTAATATCCATATGCTGAACGTTCTTGTTCTTAAAGTCTATGTAGTCGGCAAACACATTCTGCAAAACAAAGAAACCTAGAGGGTTGTTTTTCAGACAAAAACATATGTCCCCCCCCCCCCACACCACCACTGCATGTTATCGGGACTGAGAATACTGGATGAATCCACATCTAAAATGCTAGGTGCGCAACTTCACATGATGACAAATATTCATATAAAGTTTCATGACTGTAGCTCAAACAGGGTTTCAGTTATGTGTGCCACAAGTTGAAAATCGCCACTTTTCACTAAGTCAAGGTCCATAACTCTGTGAATACTGGATAAATCGGCATCAAAAACCCCAGGTGCGCAACTTCACATGATGACAAATATTCCTGAAAGGTTTCACAACTAGCTCAAACAGGGTTTCAGTTATGTGTGACACAAGTTGAAAATTGCCACTTTTCACTAAGTTAAGGGCAATAATTCTGTATATACTGGATGAATCCGCATCTAAAAAAAACCTTCACATGATAACAAATATTCCTGTAAAATTTTGCAACTAACTCAAACACACAAATTTTGTGATGGACGGACAGACGGACAATATGCCAAAGAGAGACATAATTACATGTCCATATAGGGTCTTGCACAAGCGATGATTTATTAAGATGTTTATTATTCAACACATTTGTTTATGTCTTGAGCCTACAGCCAGCCTGGGGCACATTTTCCAGCCTTAAAATGCTGATGTAAATAACTATTGGATTTCTTATCTTGTTGCGTTGAGAAAGATAGAAAATCTGATACTTATGTACCGATATCGGCCAGCAGTCCTAGTATCGTCATATATCTTCAATTAAACCACTTTACACAGGGCCATGATGAAAACACATTTGAATTTTTTATATTATTTTTTTTCAATAAAATATTAAGCGGTCTGAATATTTCCATTTCTGTTGACAGAATAGTCTATCTGACTGCAAAGCATTGCTGTACAATATACCTGCATCCTTGTGAGCCGTTTAGCTGGACCCGTGCAATCTTCGGAGAAAGCGGCCCAATCTTTCGGGTTGATCTTCATGTGGAATAATTCATGGATGTCACCTGGATAATGAGGCCCTTACATTTCATGCTGAGGAGACACTATTTTGTTTGTGGAAAATCCTAAATATTTTTCTTCTATGCGCTCTGGAGTATATGTCGCGACCACCATTTGAACCGTCTCGTCGAGACGGTTCAAATGAGTGGTCACAACATATACATTCATTTAGAAATACATTTTTTTTTTTTAATTTCATACCCGTAAAGGTGTACATGTATTCCAAAAGGAATGGATTAAAGAAGTTTACTGATGACAAGTTTTCATAAGAAACCAATACATGTGTCAGTAAATAGAGAATACCAGGTTTGTGTCTTTTGATATCAAGTTTATCAGGCAAAGCTAGGGAATGTGTAGGAATTCCGACCGTTTCCGAGCTTAGCTTGATAAATCAAAAGACACTAGCATGGTATTTTATTTCTCAGGTACCGGTAACATTTTTTTAGTACACAATGCCATATATATATATTATATAATATATCAGAAAAATTGACAGTCAAAAATCTGCCTCACTGCAGCCGGGGATCGAACCACGGGTCTCTGGATTACCGATCCAGTGCGCTACCACTGCACAGACCCGAATTTTTGGCGTCACGTTTAGCGTTATAAGTCTGACTAAGAAAGCCTCGGAAATGCCAACGCGTTTTCTAGCCTTGCCTGATAAACTTGACATAAAAAAACCACTAGCCTGGTATTCTCTATTTATCACTCGGGACATATTTGGCGAATGCAAAGCTTGTTACCTAATAAATAGGTAATATTAGTAGGCTGTAAGTCGCCCTGCGTTACAGACAAGAGAATTTGGGTTAATTAGTAGGTAGTACCATGCAAAGTTAAACCATTAAAATAAATTCTACAAACTGTGCATCTTGAACTATTGAATTATCGTCGATAAATATCACTCTGAATAAAACGATAGAGAATCATTAGAGAAATGCATGTGTGAAATATCAAAACGTTTGATCGAAGGAAACCATATTACACTGCAGCTCCATTATAACGTGGTCACGTATAGCGCGATCTCCATTATAACGCGGGTCTCTCGTGGATCCCAATTTTTTTTTTAAAAATCGAGAAAAAAAATTAAAAAATTGTCGGACGTCGTAGTCATCCATCGTGTAATTAGTTGATTCGTGATTTCTGCAAGTTTATTCAAACAACGAAGTTCAAAGTCCATGAAAGGATTATTATTAGTATGTTAGCAAATGTAATACATGTACCTTTAATCAGGTAATCATGTTAATAGGCATATTTATTAATCAATTCAATAGCGCTCATCTGCCTAGCAAGGAATCTGCTATAAATAGAATGCCTAAATCTGACCCGAGTACGACAAACATTCAGGCTTGCACACTTTAGCCTGGATTAAATGCAGTTTGCATTGTTCTGGACTTACACTGACCATTATGAAGTTTACTGATGCATGTATTTGTCCTACTATTGGAAACACACAAATTGGTGACGTATGTGCAGATGAGCGCTATTACACAAAATTGTCGCTAATAAATGGTTGCATGTTCGATCGCCTTACTTTTTCTTTACTCCCAGGTGTAATATTTAGCGTTCTATAAATAGACTGGTGTTTCAGCATTATCTGGGTATCGGATCACGTGGTCTATTGCTTACACTGCAGCCCACGGCAATCTCGCTTAAATCGTAAATTTCATTCATCAATATGACTTGCAGCGTAAACAATAGATCACGTGACCCCACATCCTGAGATTATACACGTATCAACCGCATGAATAGCCAGGACACGTGACCATATGCATTATTTATTATCAATTAATCCGTTTAAGCGTCTGTTGATCGCGAGTAGTATACATTGTAATAAGCGTCTGTCTATCGCGAGCACTATAAAACGAAATAAGCATGATTTTATAAATAACTCATATGTTTAATACATTAATACATACAAGTTTGTATGTCATAGGCATTATTAATAATTACTTTAACTTCTGTTCAAATGACATGATTGTATATGGGTCCGTTGCTAATGGAATTCCCGCAATAGTTGGTAACCGAAATGCGAATGTTACCAGTAACCCGTGCAGTACCAGTACCCGTGCATGTCCCGAAATTTTATAACGCGGTCGGATTCGATCAAGGTTTGAAATCTTGGACCCCGACCACCGCGTTATAATGGAGCTGCAGTGTATAACAAATTTCCCCCAATGTTATGTTTTTGAAATTTTGAAGACGGACAGACAGACGGACAGACGGACGCTGACTACAATGCCGAGGGTATGCCATAAGCACTCCTTTCTATGAAAGGCGCGCTAAAAATAAGCGATTACAATCAATTCTACAAACTGCGTACCTTGAACTATGGAGTCGTCATCAATAAATATCACCCTGCCTCGCAGGTCCGGGAACAGTCTAGGTAGGTAGTAGCGGGCATAGTTTAGCTGAAATGCATCAAATAGCCGACATCATCACTCAACTTGGAACCCCTATAGCTGTTACACACAGAGCTCCAGATAAGCTTTGTGTCTAAATAGTATTGTACACCCTGCTTTCAAATTCAATGCATATTTTATTTTTACAAATGGATTATTGATTTTCCTCATTATTAAACAGGGAACAAATGATCAAAGACAAATTTAAATATGCACATATTCGAGCTGCAAAAAGCAAACACTGTTCAACTAAGTACATTTTCAACTTTATTATAGAATTTTCACTACTCAATTTGAAAATCAATGCGTATTTTCACATTGCTGTGAATATTTTGTACTCCCACTTTTGATAAGCAATGCGTATTCTGCTAAAATAAGTGTGTAAAAATACGCCAACATGCACCTTATCTGGAGCATGGTAGGTAGGTAAAAACAGATGTATGGACGGACGGACAGGGTTGCAACTAAATGTATACAATTCTGGGGTATATACAAACTCACTAATAAGTCCCTTGTTTGTCGTGGCTGGACATATATGTAATACCTACCGGGCTGGCTAACTCCTGACGACCCCCTCTGACCTTCACCTTGCCATGAACCCACTGTTCCGGAAAGGCCTTGACTTCGTACATAATGTCGTGAAGCCTCGTCTTCTCAATCCATGTCCTGGAGACAAGCATAAGGTTCGACCATGTTTAACCCTTACTACGCTGAATTAATTTTGATCGTCTGCTGGAAATGTTTTATTGTCAATATTTCTCGACAAAAACCTGGTTTTGACAGTACATAAGAATCGTGTGCTGTCAAAAGCAGGTTTTTGTTAAGAATGAATACAAAAATGAAAAACAGCAGACGTCAATTTCTGTCAACAGCGTAGGAAGGGTTAAACAGTTCCCTCGTGCCACAGCAAACGTTAACCCAAGATAAACGTTTGCTGTGGCACGAGGGAACTGTTTGAACCCCAAGGACGTAGGTCGCGGGTTCAAACAGTTGCCCCGAGTGCCACGACAAATGTTTACCCCTGGCTGGACATGGTCGAACATTATTGTTACATTTCCTTCGGAAATATCATGTAATTTCACCATATATATGCAGTACTTTCGGTACTTTGATAATCTGCTCCATTCAAACAGCTGATTCACGCAAACATGTTCCGGGGCTGCATGTTCCGTCGCGTGATGCAGTCGCATCAATTTAAAAATTTCAGTGGGACAGTTGTGAACTGGTCTGGTGACATAATGGCGCGTTCTAGTAACGTCATGAGACACATGCATTACGTATATGTTGGCTTGGCCCCGAAATGAGCATTGTCTACAGCCATGATCGAACAGCATGCACTGAAAGTTTGAACATGGCTGCGGGCGGTGTCGAACAACGGCAGTCATGTAGCAATAATTCCAGCACAAAAATATTTACACAATTCTCTAACATTTGATTGGTGCGTAGCAAGTCTCTGTCCAAAATTTATATCCCAGTAAACTCCCACGCCGAACAACTTTCCATAACCGTCAGGTGCAGTTAAAATAATTCTTAAAGAAAACGGAAAATAAACACATTTTCTTGATGAATTTATTTCAAATGCTGGAATTATAAGGAATGAATGGCCTTTTTGTGGAATTTATCGGGGATATAAACTTGGAAAAGTCGCGGGAATACTGGACGAGGCCTTCCGGCCATCGTCCAGTATTCCCGCGACTTTTCCAAGTTTATACCCCGATAAATTCCACAAAAAGGCCATTCATTCCTATAGTGAAACTCATCCTCAACTTTTCATTCATTCCTATAGTGAAACTCATCCTCAACTTTTCATTCATTCCTATAATGAACAAGGGCATCATTATCACTAAGCTGGCAGCTTTTTTTTTTTAACACATTTGCCTTACAAACAAAGTGAACATAAAGTCTTCAGTGACCTTGACTTTGGGCGATCAGACGTGGGTCGTATGCCAAACAAAGCACCATCCCTAGACACACATTGTGGCCAAATATTATCAAAATCGGTGAAGAAGTCCATTCATAAGTTATTGTACAGATGTGGTGTGTATGCCAAACAAAGCACCATCCCTAGACACACATTGTGGCCAAATATTATCAAAATCGGTGAAGAAGTCCATTCATAAGTTATTGTACAGATGTGGTGTGTATGCCAAACAAAGCACCATCCCTAGACACACATTGTGGCCAAATATTATCAAAATCGGTGAAGAAGTCCATTCATAAGTTATTGTACAGATGTGGTGTGTATGCCAAACAAAGCACCATCCCTAGACACACATTGTGGCCAAATATTATCAAAATCGGTGAAGAAGTCCATTCATAAGTATTTATTCATTATTGTACAGATGTGGTGTGTATGCAAATCTCTAGACAGACATTGTGGCCAAATATTATTGAAATACGTTCAGAGTTAAGCTGTTATTGAAACAAAAACAACTTTAGGGACCTGTGGGGCCCAGGATCATCCTACAAAATGTTCTTTATAGAAATTAAATAAGTGTATAATCGTGTCACTATTCCACCAGTTCTAAAAATTATGAGTGCCCACTATACAAATATAATCATTTAGTAATATTTATTTTACTGATAGTGACTCGCGGTGGTATCAGGCTATTTTCATATGCAAACTTTTTAATTATTTATAGTAATAAAATATGTCACCTGAAAATATAATACATGTATTTGCGACAGATTATAAAGTATGATCATTGCACACCAAAAAATAGAGAGAATAAATACCGGAAGTTACTCATGATTTTCCAAGTTTGGTACAAGACTGGTCAATAGAATTCATCACAAACCTTATGTGTTCAACGCTTCCTTCGTTCACAACCAGATGGTACATTACAGGGTTCTTCGTGTTTTTATCGATACTGTTTATAAGGGCGATCATCCCCCCTATCGTGTTTTCGTCTGATGTGATGCAAACGTGCGCCACATCTTCCAGGTGCGTTGTGTTGTGCCGTAGCATTTGGAAGGCTTCCGCTCGATGAATACCTGAAATAATTTTCGCTTGTGATTAAAGGAACATGTATACATGTATTTATTTGCCAGTATAATTACCAGGGATTTCCCTGACCCCTGTTTTCTGCATCCCTGATGCATTTTATTGGCCGAGGACCCACACTGACAATTGGCACTGCATCCCGTGGACCCTCAAAACTGGCGGTGCAAATGAATCATTTTCAAAAGTTTACAGCGTTTTTACACTTTTTGGGAGAACCTAATTGACTGTTCTTTATAGAAAACAGTTCAGATAATTCACGACTATCAATACCATTTTTACATGTTTATACACTTTATCGATATCATTTATTACTTTAAAAGTTTCCATCATATCAGATCCTATGGGGCCCGTTTCACTAATCTTCGTATGACTAAAATGTTCGTAAGTACAAATTTAGGATCGTCTGGAAACTTCAATTGGTGGATTTACATTTATTGAGCATAGGCTGCATATGCTCAATAAATGTAAATCCAATATTTGTTTACAAGAAAAGAGTGTTAATGGGAAATTTACAGAATATCATAATTTTGCACTTGTGAACATTTTAGTTGTACGAAGTTTAGTGAAACGGGCCCCTGTATTTTAGTGAGGGTAGTCCTAGTAGTTCCATTCTCTATGTGTAGCTTTATCGCTAATGTTCTGTATTATTTTGGTGGCTCTGCGTTGGACGTTCTCGATTGATATACATTCTTTCTTGTAGATGACTGCCCATATTTGGGAACCATAATCGAGATGTGGCCTGACTAGTGATTTACACAGTTGTAGAAATATTTCCTTATCATTGTAGCTGAAGGTGTGCTGTATTAACCCTTTCACCCCTAAATAACTGGAATGGGCTGTGATATATTAATTTTGCAAGCAATCCAATCATCGCAAAATGATTTTCAGACTATTCCATTTATAAAAAGGGGGTATTTGTTGTTCTCAAAAATATGAAAATTACTTTTAAACAGTGCAGATCCTGATGAGACGGCTCGTTACGAGCCGGCTCATCTGGATCTGCACTGTTTGCATAAACCGATATAGCGGCCTTTCGGGTTCAAAGGGTTAACTCTTTGCATGCTGGGAAACTTATGGGCTATAAATAGTTCAAAACTTGCGGACAAACATTCATCATATTTTCTTGTATTTCTCCCCGTAAATATCATGAATATGTCTTGGAATTTCATTAGAATTGAGTCCTCCTGAGGACTCAATTCTAATGAAATTTCAAGACATATTTACAGAGAGAAATAAAACATATACTTCTAATTCGTTTGGCAGATATTTTCACCGCTAGCATGCAAAGAGTTAAACCCAACACTCGATTTGCTTTTTTGACACTTTGATTGATGTGCTTAGTGAATTTCAATTGGTTGTCAATGATTACACCCAAGACTCTTTCTTCACTTACATGTGTAATTTTCTAAACACTCATTTCCTTCATTCATTAAGTATTTCTGTTTTTCTGGTTAATTTCCGATAACCTTACACTTTGATGCATTAAAGAGTAGTTGCCAGTCTTTTGACCATTCACACAATCTGTTTAAATCCTGCTGAAGACTTATTCTGCTTGCTTCTGTGTTCGCTTTCACATAGATTTTTGTGTCGTATGCAAATAATTTTACAAAATTGTTGAGCACATTAGGAAGATAACTTTTTTTGTGGATTGCCGAAATTTTTGCTTTTCGCCAATCACTTGGTACAATTACATCTTGGATTGATTTATTGAAAAGTACTGTCAGAGATTTTGCTAGGATTGCTAGGATAAATTTTGGATGTACAAGTATTCCATCTCGACCTTGTGTTTTGTCCGGCTTCAATTTGGCTATTATTTTCTTTACCATGTCATGTGACCGTCATTGTATCTGGTGTAGCTCTGTTGATTCTTTCTTCAAAACTTGGTATTTTGTCTAAATTTTTGTTCGTGAATACACTCCGGATGAATTTATTTAGTATTTTTGCTTTCTTAGTGCTGTCTGTAGTGGGGGTACCATCTTTGTCTTCCAATTCATTAATTGTTACCTTTGTTTTTGATTTGGATCAAACATACTTTCAGAAACTTTTGCTATTTTCTTTGACATTATCTGCTATGTTTCGTTCATAATTGTATTTTGCTTGTCTGGTAAATGTGGTGGCTGTGTTCATAGCTTCAATATATTTGTCGTAATTTGATGTTGTTCTACAGTTAAAGTATTTCTTCCACAGCATACATTTGCAGCGTTCCAGATAAGCTGCGTATTTGCTTAAATACCCAATTAAAATTGCCAAAAACCCAATTGAAATCAGAAGTAGCGAGTATCAAAAAGCAATAACAATTTTGTGGTAACTTTATCATGCTGCAGAAAACAATAAGCATACAACAAATATAGCATATTTTTCTTATTTTCCATGAAAACACATTTTGGTATTTCATTAGAATTGTCTCCAAGGAGACAATTCTAATGAAATGCCAAGACATGTTTTCATTTCAAAGCAAACTATTCAATAATTGCTGTCTGTTGATGTGTACACAGTAGTGTGATTTTATTTTACCCAATTCAAATTTTGAAATACCCAATTGCTACAGAAATGATGGAGTGATGATACTCAATTACTAATTCCTTATCTGGAGCCCTGCGTTTGTATTTTATTGAATCAAGGACTGGCTTGCTCATCCAGGGTGTCGACGGGTGATTTTAATGGTTTGTATTGCACAGCGGTATGTTCTCTTCCACAAATTTATTGATTTTCTCGGCAATACGTAGTTTTCTATCATACACGATGTTACATTTATAATGGAAAACATCCATTGTTTATTTGAATGGTCAGAAATGTTTGTGTCCACACAGTCTCCATTATTTATAAATACATGTATATGTTCATAGTTTTCAACCAAAAATGTTTTTAAGCACATCCCATATATGCTCAGTTTTTGTTCGCTTTGCCGGGTAAAGGTACATAGCATATACATTTAAATCCATTTGTTTATAATATCTAAATTTTATTAGAAAATTTAAGTAACACAGATTTTTTTTTATATCTTTATGCAGGTGTAAACATACTTCTTAGCAATTAGCATACATATATTTATTGCATTGTTTTTGACACAAAGTTAATTGACAATCACAGGTGTCATACCTTTGTTTGGTAGGGCGTTTTTCTGCTTCAGTAGACTGGGCAAGGGAACCAAATCTGGGAACCATAGGTAGAACATCACTGACAGCCAGACCAGGGCCATCAGGCACATCACTGAAAACAGCAGGGATTTACCATTAACCCATTGCATTTTGAAGAAACAACAACTTTGTTTTCGGTAATTTCAAATATTTGTTTTATTTCCCTTCAGAGGTATATGCTGTGACCACCATTTGAGATGGTTCAAATGAGTGGTCACAACAGATACTTTCAATGTCAATAGAAATAAGAAAAACAGAAATGAAAATATTTCAAATTTGATTTAGCGATTGGAATTTAGATGCTTGAAGAGTTCAAAAATGATTAAAGTATATAGGAAACGGGTCAGATTTCCCCCCAGCTCTCCTCGACAGGGGAGATAATTCTAACCTGCAGGTGTACGAAATGGACCAAGTCCGACTTCCAGAATTTTCTGCAACTCCCATCATACATGTAGTTGAATATGAGGAGAACATTTCCATTCAATATTTCGTTTAGTTATAAAGAGAAAAAAAAACTCCGCACGAAGTGACGGGATTTACTGTAGGTTGGGTTTGCATTGCAATACGATAACTGGTACATGACGAATAAAGGTAACAACTTATGACGACACTATACTTTTGGTTCATCATATGGTATGTGTATAATACTCACACTTTTTAGTTGTGCAAATATTCATTTCTACGCTATTATTTGAAAGTATTAAAAGCAATAAATTCAATTGTTTCGTGAATAAATGACACAGAAATTACGAAGAAAATTGTTCGACACGTATCGATATTCATGGGGGCAGCCATCTTTTTGTTGTTGTTGTAACTGTATGTCTGTAATTCAGGCGCTTAGTTTCCGCCTCACTGTTCCCGGAGAAAAACCACAGCGAGCAGACACAACAAAACGTGTATTTCATATAAATGTTCGCTATGAACGTTCTTGTAATAATGTGTGGTGTGTGTGAGTTCCAGCTGCTGATTTTCGATAGTGACTGAACCTCTCATCACAACAGGACACGCGTAGTCATCTCACACAGACTTATACACATGAGTACTACACATATGCAGAAACATAATACTAAGCACCCTAAATCCTTGGCCTATGTCAAACATTACACGACAACGTGGATAAATCCATGATAATCGCAAAATGCGACAACCAGGAAATATGCATTGCATGTGCGATTTTATTGCACTCGTTCATTTATGTTACAGACTGTACTGTGCCAATAAAACATTTCCTAGCTTATGCAAACGTCAATGCAAATGGACACACTAGGTACCAAACAAATAGGCACGGGGATAATTTCTACAGCCACTGCACTACATTGAACTAAGGATTTTCATTAAGTGTTTTAATTCCATTCATGCACACAACCTGGTTCCTAAGAATACATGTATTCTTAGAACACACATGCAAACAAACACCTACACCACCCAATCTCACACTTTTATGTGAAGAAATGTATTATAATAAATTAAAGTATATCCTACTATAAACTGTGATAAAACTGTGAGATAAATTTAGTTCTTTAGTTTTGCTATGCACGTACCAGTAAGGTAATGTACACACTGTGAGACACGTCATGCGATGTTGTACATTCGGACATCAGATCTGCGTAATTTTATGAAATACGTTTACAAAATTTACAATATTTTCCGTAAATCAAAAGTTCAGAGTAACTGCGGAATTATATTCCGTGTGTACTTATAATTCTTTTTCAACTTTTAACTTTATTTAAGCAAAATATTTTAAATTTTGTAAACTTATATAATGAAATTACGCAGATGTCCAAAGGTACAAACTCGCATGGCGTGTCTCACATATATAATATTTTGTTGGGTTTGAAATGTTCATACTGTACCATATTTAGACAGAAGTTTCCATTACCTACACTATTCGTATACATTAAATAAAATAAATTAGCGTTCAGTTAGCACATTTTTAGTTTACTCATTTTAAACTATTGGGTTCAGAAATACAATACAAATTTAATGTTTTTATCCGAGCTATTAGCTCGGATTTAGTAACTGTATGCAAATTCTCAGTCATTGCAGATATGCTAATGAGTTAAGTGGCGGTCGCAGTGTCATTGTTTGCGGGTTTAACTTTAGAAAAACACGCGGTACTACGCCATAGAAAAGTAGTTCAACAACAGTAAAACAGCGAGCTATCTTACCGTTTCAGCGTAATACATGTGTTATTTGATTTTTTTGTGCTATATGTGTGTTATTGCAAACGTTTTTGTAAACTATTAACTGTTATTTATTAATATGAGTTCTTTGTTATGTATGTTGATATTTTGATGATATATTAGGGGGCGGGATTTCCCTGTGAAGTTTTTCTTGAATGACCAATCAGATTAAAGCTTACATTCTGAACTTTACATTGGTCAATGGCTCGATAAAATCCGACATTGGACAGCGAAATGATGATGATTTAAAGCAGAAACATTGTTTTTTAAACAGTTACATACTGTTTTAATCATCTTGAGCCATCGATATTATTAATCAGTGTCCATTTTACTTAAACAATCAACTAATCTATAATGAATTTAGTAAAACAGTTCGCGCGGAAATCCAAACTTTCCAAAGAGGTGCTAGCAATTTTTTGATAATTACACGTCGTGTGTGTTAGCGCATACGCTGCCGACAGTCTTGCGACTTGACGTTACACAGCATATACAGTACGATACACTTCACAAAGGAAACGTTGTCTTGAGTTTGAATAAGGATAATAATTAGCTCTAGATTATTTGTATTATGAATTAAAAAAAGTATATTTCAACAATTATATATTAATTTAAATAAATATTTCGGCATCATTTACTCAATGTGTAGCTGAAATGAAAGTGAAAGTAGAACGTTTGCGTTATATCCTCCGGGTTAAAAATCGCTGAGGATTCCTATTTGAATTGGAAAATGATATGAAATTTAAATTTAGGAGACTGTGTCAGGAGAAAATGGACTGCTGATATATGTCACCAGTCTAGTTCCTGAGCTATGACTGTGACAGGAACAAAGGGACTGATGACATATGTCACCTGTCGTGTTCCATGCATGACTGCTCGCTCTTGTTTGTAATTGTTGTAAAATATATAAAATTTAAACTGTGTTTACAAAACTATAGATATACACCCCCACCCCCGGCATACAAAGTATGTCGAGGGGTATATAGTTTTTGTAATTCCGTCCGTCCACGTTAAAGAGTTTGGGTACCCATTATCTCTGTGACGGAAAGTCGGATGGACCTCAAACTTCATATACTTCCTTATCATCAACCATATTTTCATTCCATACCACACTCATGCGGCCTTCATTTCCAAGGTCAATGTCAAATTACTTAGACATTTGCATCCGTACGATTTGCCTTAAAGTTTTCTGCAACCGTAAGTCAGATTGACTTCAAACTTCATATACTTCCTTATCATCATCCATATTTTCATTCCATACATGTACCACACCCATGTGGCCTTCATGTCCAAGATCAAGGTGAAATTACTTTGAACAATCATGTTTGTCAAGATAAATATTGTTTTTGCAGCATTGATAATGTATACTGATTCGACGAATATATTTATTTTAAATGGAGTATATATGATTTTGTGTGTGAAATATTAAAATGGTTGAGCATGTACTGCGAAGGATTTCAGGACTTTCAGTCCTTTGATTTTACTAGTGTACCTTGTCACTTTCTCTGTATATCTGAGATCTGGACGATATGGTCCCTGCTGAGATTCAGTGTCATTAATGTTCGTATCTGCACGGCGTAGACACAGCTATGACTTGTGACAAAGATAGAACATTTGCATACGTTTTTCACCAGTC
The DNA here is from genome assembly GCA_029237695.1 of Conchocele bisecta. Lineage (NCBI taxonomy): Eukaryota > Metazoa > Mollusca > Bivalvia > Lucinida > Thyasiridae > Conchocele > Conchocele bisecta. The sequence goes on from CM055279.1 coordinate 9,775,534, forward strand.
TTGTTAGATTGTCAAAGATTATAATGTGCATATTAACCATTTCACTCCTAAGTAACTGGAATGGATATCGCTATGTTAATTTGCAACCAATCCAATCGTCACACAATGGTTTTTAGACTAGTTCATTTATGAAACGGGGTTATAAATCGCTATAGTGGTCTTTCGGGTTCAAAGGGTTAAACACAAATGCATACCAGATGCCCTTTAATTTTCGCCTCTCTGCTGTGAAGGACGGAACAGACAAAATGTCCATATGCTACGAGCACCCATAGATAATTCGTAGAAGAACAGGGGATCTCTAATACAAACTCTTCAAGAGATAAGCCCGCCTCAGTGGATGAAAAGTGATTTCAGTGAGCGCATGGTGAAGAATTGGGATACCGTAATAACCCTATATATTCGGACACAATTTGCTTTGGGAAACCCCTATTAAATAGGGGTTTCCCAAAGCAAATTGCATCCAAATACATTGTTATTGTGATTAAACCAGTACTGGCATATTAACCTTAACTACTGGCACGCTCATTGTTGTAGGGAAACCAGGTATTTTATGTGTTGTCCGAAATAAATGTGTTTTGGCAGGTATTGTTCTTAATTTTTACTGTATCCTATATGTCACCCATGTGTAAATAGTGCATGTGTAAATAATGTATATGCAATTAGTTGTATGTACAGTATGTATGCGTTTTACACACATTGTCATGGCTTCAGGCGACGATGAACGGTATCTGTATTGCATATCATGATTGATAAATGTCGAGTTATAAAATGATTCATCGACGCTCTGTGGTGAATACACGCAGGGCATTAAAGGTAAACGGTCACATATAGTGATGAAACATATATTTAATGGTTTGTTTACGTATTTTGTGAAGCCACCATTGTGGGTGTCTTCATAAATGTTTAGTTAGTATGTTTTTATTATTTGAAAGTACATGTATAATGGATTGGTGGGAATATTATATTAATTGTTATGTAGATTATATATGTTAGATCGGAAGAGTTTCGGGTGTGCGAAGCCATGTACACTTCCATGTGTTTTCAAATTGATTCACGTAGTACAACAACAATGGCGCATCTTTGAGCTCGCGTGAACTGTCTGACATGTGACACACATATTTCCGGTGTTGATCGAGTGTCATATCTGTCAAAATACAAACAAAGGCAAACTTTAGTTGTATACTTGTTTCTGATAATTATCAAAATATATGTAAAGTGTGAGAAGCCACGTTCACTGACTATATTTTTGTCTGTAAATATTCTGTTCTGATTTTGGGATTTTCCTTCTTCCCTACACATGCAATTTATGTGATTTGGCCCTGTTAACCGACCTACAATGACTTTAGCTGAGTATAAGCCATTTAACATCATTATATAAATAAATAATACTTATTAGTAATCTTGTGGAGCTAACCTAGTTTCAGTACTTTCAGTACTTTGATTACCAATGTGTAACATCACTTTGTGAGCATATCCGTGACACGGTGCCTTTAAATAGTACATAACCTACATGCTACAGTATTTACAAGATGTGCAGATAGCGGTCAAGTTGTTTAATACATTACGGGTCACTGTGATTAGTCAGTTCACAACACTTCATAACTCTAACTATGTGGCTATACTATTCTTCACAAACCGTTCAGATACAGATGAGACGACTCTGCACGGTTTATGCACATTTACTCATGAATTACATAAAAATATCCCTTTAATGGAAGAGTCTATTGCACATATTTAGGGGCTGATTGGGTAGTATTCTTGTTCCTCAAAATGAACGGAATTTCTTCGTTGCAAGACGTGACTATCGGCACGGTACCAAGTGACCGTAATGCCGCGACTGCGAGTGAATTATCACAACACGGGTATGTTATCATGTCATATTTGTATCTCTATACTAAAATGGAAAGACCATTAACCTTTAAAGAGCGTAATTGCAGGTAATTGAATAAATACTTGAAAACTAGATTTAAATCAAACCATATGTTTTCATAGTAACACATTAAAACAACATCATTAAAAGAAATCCTGTGTAAACAGTTTTCTATTTTAAATTGCGCGAGAACTATAATTTATCCAGTTTATTCACGTGACGAGTACCTGACGCACGTACACATGCACATATGTACATGAGCAAAGATGTGCTTACTTTATGCAAATTAGCCGCGTGCCAGATCGCGGAAAGATGGTGATTCAACACTGAACTGTGCGAACTAAAATAGATTCGAATTCTCCATGGGGTGGAAATGTAGTTGAAAAATGCACGTATATAAACGCATGTTCATGAATACACAGCAGTCAGACATGATCTAGTATGTAGAAAAGTTATGAATTTATATAATAATTAATTGTAAAGTAGATTCCATTGCCCTCTTTAAGACGAGGGAAACGTAAACATTGTCGCTTGCTTTTTTCTTCTTCATCCATCGAAAATGATTCTACATATATATTTCGTACATGATGACTAGGATATCCACGGACCGCCGAAGCTATTTAATATATTGATGACAACTATAGACAGTGTTCAAGAAAATTAAACAGAGTTTTTGGTATGCCATTTTACACTAGACCACTTACAACTAATATGCTACTTATTTTCGATTTAGAACTACAATTCGCAACCTTCAAAACCCACATTTTCCAGCACATGTATCATATGGATATTAACCCAGACCACTTAAAACTAATAGTATACTCATTTTCGATTTGGAACTACAATTCGCAACATTCAAAACCCAGTTTCCAGCACATGGATATATTAACCCAGATGCGAGTGCAAATACATGCAGCATGTTTTATCAGTTTTATAATTGCTATAACTAAGGTATTCGTATGCGAGAATTTCACATTGATCATGCTTTACAAGTCCATGTTTAAATAAATTTGTTATACACTCGTAGATATCAAATAGAGAGCCCATGGCAATAGTCTAGTAACATTTGGGGTTGTGTGGCTTTTAATACGTCTCCATTTCGCTTTCACATTTAGTGTAGATCCTAATCAGACTGCTCATTCGAGCAATATGATTAAGATCTACACTGTCCGATATCTGTATTATGAATATTGTATTACATTGTAATTAAATATTGCCGAAGTATCAACACTTGTGTGTGATCTTTCTAAACTGGTCCTGGTCACAGTCTTCTAAATGTTTTCATCGTTTACAACACGTTATGTCGTGCTTGATTACTTAATGCATGTTCTGATGAACCCGTTAGGTAAAGAGACACTTATATAAGTATTCACCTGCTTAATTGTGTCTACTAAATTTCACTGCACACGTCACAGAACTAGTTAGACGACAACAACGTGGACTAGTACGGTGGATTAAGGATTAATTATGTTTCCTACCCGAAAGGTCGTGTTTGCCGCTGTACTTTTCGTACTCTCGTTCCTTAGCGGCGTCGTACCGGGTTTAGTTTTAAAGAAATTTACACAAAGGTTGGATTCATTAACAACGGTCGGACGCACTATTTGTCTATTGAACTGTTTGACAGGCGGAGTATTCTTTGCAACCTGTTTCCTGAATCTTCTCCCAGAAGCACAGGAGAAAATGGAAGTGACTTTGGAAAGACTAGAATATGACAGTGAATATCCTTTCACGATGGTTCTGGTGGGTTTCGGGTTCTTTCTAATTTTATCTGTTGAACAATTAGCGCATGCGTTTTGTCTTAATCCGAAGAAACGTGCGACACGTACGACACCCGATGATATTTCAATGACAAGTGTTAGTGATATAAATGCACGTGGTGTATGTAGATCAACGAGAGTAGAATTTGTTAACCTAGCTCTCAAACCCGATGACACCGATTACGAACAAACAATACAAAATGAGCAGGTTGACACTACGCCAGCAATAGATGCAACGGAACAAGTGGACGACGTTAAAGTCTACGGCACACATAGAAATACTGTATTCATAAATGGAGATGTCAAGTGCATAAATGGTCAGATTAACGCCAATGATACCGAGAACAACAAACGGGACATGGACTGTCAGACAGATGGATCTGACAGTCATGTGGATTCTATGACAGGCGTCTCATCAATTCGGGGTTTACTGTTCCTCTTGGCGTTGTCGGTTCACATGGTGTTTGATGGTCTTGCTTTGGGACTTCTAGACGAATCCAACCCCGCAGTGGCTCTATTGGTAGCCATGTGTATACACAAGATATTGATATTCTTCAGTGTGGGCATGACGCTTCTCGAGCTGTTAAAAACGCCGGCAAAACTTTCGGTGGCCATCTTTATTTTCTCATTAATCTCACCATTCGGTATTGGAATGGGGATTGGAATAAAGTCGCATGACGATGAATTTGTACAGGACTTAGTATCGGCTATTCTTCAAGGCATAGCTACGGGCAACTTTGTCTACATAACATTTTTCGAGATACTTCAACGGGAATTTAGTGATCATAAACACAGAGGTCTCAAACAAACCGTCAGTGTCATGCTAGGGTTTGTGCTAGTTGCTGTTACGAAGGCATTCGAAGGCAGTATGTAACTGCATGATCGGACTTCGTAGGAAATCGCATTTGTTAGGAATACGTTCCTTTTCTACCACAACGGGTACGAATTTGACCTGAAAATATCCTTTAGCGGTCTGATTCGGTTCAAGGACGACCGTTAAAAAGGGCGTCCTTGAACCTAATCGGACCCGCTAAAGGATGTTCAAACCAGATCGGACTCAATTAACGTTTTATCTAAGTATTACCTCTTTCACTATGAGTTTTCTACGGAAGTAATGTGGAACAGCTTTAAGCACGTACAATGCAACGCCTTATTTTCGGATCACCATAATACGTATTTATATATTTCTGCCATTTTATGCTAACTGATGGGCAATTATAACATATTCAACTTGTATTCATGCCATTGACCATGCATCTCTATTAGAGGATATAAGAGTATGTATGCTTACACATTGCTATTGTATTGCACATATTGCTATATGCTCACTATATTCAACTTTACTCCATGTCATTGAACATGTATATCATTATATAGTGGAAATATCCGGTGTGTTTATCCGGTAACCTGCCCTGTATTGACCTAATACGTACTGACAGATCAGGGGCGTTGGAACAGGTCCGGCAGATCCGGCGACTGACGGACCAATAATTTTGACTAAAATATTATTTGTTATTGAAATATTTAGAATTCATGTACATGCATATATATATAAAAGGGCCAGGAATGTAATTAATATATAAATATATAAACATGCACTTTGCATTTATCATACTGTTGACTCCAACATCAATTTTCTGTTTTGTTTTTCGTGTCGGCTAAAACTCGTTTGATAATATTTTATCAGGTGCGATCCTCGACCTTCGCCGGACCAATCTTATGATGCTTCCGACGCTCCTGCTGATACTATATTGTTGTATCAGGCATTGGCCGAGGAATACCTACTGTTACCGAGCCGAGCCTGATATACATGATATCAAAAGACAGTAGCATGCTATTCTATTTATCAGGTAACGTTTTATGCTCGAAAATGACCACAGATGACGTCGTTGTTTTGGACAGAACGCGGACTCGTTTACGTTGCGTCAATACACTGACATCATTCGGTATCTAAACAATGGAACGTCAGTTTTCACTTCGTTGTAACCCGGATGTTCGTATCCGGTCAATGCCTGATGATGTCAATGCATGTACATACAGGGCAGCATGATAAATATGCATGCCAGAACATAATTTCATAATTATTACATGTTATCTCCCTTGAGATAGCATATTCTGTCAAGCAAATTTCTGTGGGGCAGCCATATTGCCGTGTTACACCTATATGACGAGTATGACCAAGAAAATAGTGCGCTGTGCCAACTTATCATATGGCGTTCTAGTCTTGCTTTGTATCTAACACTCTACATATACTATTCTCTATAATTTATACAGTTTTGGGCTCAGTTTATCAGTTAAGTTCTGGAAAATACGAATCAAGACATTTCGTGCGTATGAATACAGCAGCTATTATCTTTAGTTCTCACAGTAAAGTAGCAGTGACCAGTTAGTCGCCAGTTTCGTACAATTATTTTCTGGGAGTTTCAAACAGTGATTTATTCTAGAGAAAACGGATGGATGGGAATGGGTTTCCACGGGTGTTTCATTGATGGAATGGCGAATAGTGCAGATCCTGATCAGACTGTGTCGATGCACAGGCTGATCTGAATCTACATTGGTTGCAAAACACACACTCCCTATTTATCCAGTCACAGCCATTTATAATCAAGAAACATCAGGTAGACTACTAGTAGTGTATACACTAAATTGACCTTAACTTTGTTCGGATTTTCTTTTATTTTCGGGGTACATATATAATATATATTAGGGATGGCAACCCGCACCATACAACATATGGGCCACCACAGAAGCCGCCACAGCCACCTCACAGACTACCCGCACCATACAACATATGGGCCACCATATGAAGCCGCCCCAGCCACATCACAGACTACCAGCACGATACAACATATGGGCCACCACGAGAAGCCGCCCCAGCCACCTCACAGATTACCCGAACCATACAACATATGGGCCACCACGAGAAGCCGCCCCAGCCACCTCACAGACTACCCGCACCATACAACATATGGGCCACGATGTGAAGCAGCCCCAGCCACTCACATACTACACGCACCATACAACATATGGGCCACCATGAGAAGCCGCCCCAGCCACCTCACAGATTACCCGCACCATACAACATATGGGCCACCACGAAAAGCCTCCACAGCCACCTCACAGATTACCCGCACCATACAACATATGGGCCACCACGAGAAGCTGCACCAGCCATCTCACAGACTACCCGCACCATACAAAATATGGGCCACCATGTGAAGCCGCCATAGCCACCTCACAGACTACCCGCACCATACAACATATGGGCCACCACGAGAAGCCGCCCCAGCCACGTCACAGACTACCCGCACCATACAACATATGGGCCACCATGTGAAGCCGCCCCAACCACCTCACATATTACCCGCACCATACAACATATGGGGCACCACGAGAAGCCGCCCCAGCCACCTCAGACTACCCACACCATACAACATATGGGCCACCATGAGAAGCCGCCCCAGCCACCTCACAGACTACCCGAACCATACAACATATGGGCCACCACGAGAAGTCGACCCAGCCACCTCACAGACTACCCGCACCATACAAGATATGGGCCACCACGAGAAGCCGCCCCAGCCACCTCAAAGACTACCAATACCATACAACATAAGGGCCACCATGTGAAACCGCCCCGGCCACCTCACAGACTACCCGAACCATACAACATATGGGCCACCACGAGAAGCCGTCTCAGCCACCTCACAGACTACCCGCACCATACAACATATGGGCCACCATGTGAAGCCGCCACAGCCACCTCACAGACTACCCGCACCACACAACATATGGGTCACCATGATAAGCCGCCCCAGCCGCCTCACAGACTAACCGCACCACACAACATATGGGCCACCACGGGAATTCGCCCCAGCCACCTCACAGACTACCCGCACCATACAACATATGGGTCACCATGATAAGCCGCCCCAGCCGCCTCACAGACAAACCGCACCACACAACATATGGGCCACCACGGGAATTCGCCCCAGCCACCTCACAGACTACCCGCACCATACAACATATGGGCCACCATGAGAAGCCGCCCCAGCCACCTCACAGACTACCCGTACCATACAACATATGGGGCACCACGAGAAGCCGCCCCAGCCACCTCACAGACTACCCGCACCATAAACATATGGGCCACCACGAGAAGCCGCCCAAGCCACCTTACAGATTACCCGCACTATACAACATATGGGATACCACGAGAAGACGCCACAGTCACCTCACAGACTACCCGCACCATACAACATATGGGCCACCATGTGAATCCGCCCCAGCCACCTCACAGACTACCCGCACCATACAACATATGGGCCACCACGAGAAGCCGCCCCAGCTACATCACAGACTACCAGCACCATACAACATATGGTCCACCATGTGAATCCGCCCCAGCCACCTCACAGATTACCCTCACCATACAACACATAGGCCACCATGAGAAGCCGCCCCAGCCACCTCACAGACTACCCGCACCATACAACATATGGGCCACCACGAGAAGCCGACCCAGCCACCTCAAACACTACCCGCACCATACAACATATGGGTCACCACGAGAAACCGCCCTAGCCACCTCACAGATTACTCGCATCATACAACATATGGGCCACCATGAGAAGCCGCCCCAGTCACCTCACAGACTACCAGCACCATACAACATATGGGCCACGACGAGAAGTCGCCACAGTCACCTCACAGATTACCCGCACCATGCAACATATGGGCCACCATGAGAAGCCGCCACAGCCACCTCACAGACTACTCGCACCATACAACATATGGGCCACCACGAGAAGCCCCCAGCCACCTCACAGACTACCCGTACCATACAACATATGGGCCACTTGAGAAGCCGCCCCAGCCACCTCACAGACTACCCGCACCATACAACATATGGGCCACTTGAGAAGCCGCCCCAGCCACCTCACAGACTACCTGCACCATACAACATATGGGCCACTTGAGAAGCCGCCCCAGCCACCTCACAGACTACCCGCACCATACAATATATGGGCCACCACGAGAAGCCGCCCCAGCCACCTCACAGACTACCCGCACCATACAACATATGGGGCACCACGGGAAGCCGCCCCAGCCACCTCATAGACTACTCGTACGATACTACATATGGGGCACCACGAGAAGCCGCCCCAGCCACCTCACAGACTACCCGCACCATACAATATATGGGCCACCATGAGAAGCCGCCCCAGCAACCTCACAGACTACCCGTACCATACAACATATGGGGCACCACAAGAAGAGGCCCCAGCCACCTCACAGACTACCCGCACCATACAACATATGGGCCACCACGTGAAGCCGCCCCAGCCACATCACAGATTACCCGCACCATACAACATATGGGCTACGACGAGAAGACGCCCCAGTCACCTCACAGACTACCCGCACCATACAACATATGGGCCACCACGAGAAGCCGCCCAGCCACCTCACAGACTACCCGCACCATACAACATATGGGCCACCATGAGAAGCCGCCCCAGCCACATCACAGACTACCCGTACCATACAACATATGGGGCACCACGAGAAGCCGCCCTAGCCACCTCACAGACTACCAGCACCATGCAACATATGGGACACCATGTGAAGACGCCCCGCCCACCTCACAGACTACCCGCACCATACAACATATGGGCCACCACGAGAAGCCCCCCAGCCACCTCACAGAAAACCCGCACGATACAACATATGGGCCACCACGAGAAGCCGCCCATGCCACCTCATATACTACCAGCATCATACAACATATGGGCCACCACGAGAAGCCGCCCCAGCCACGTCACAGACTTCTCGCACCATACAACATATGGACCACCAAGAGAAGTCCCCCAGCCACCTCACAGACTACCCGCACCATACAACATATGGGCCACCATGAGAAGCCGCCCCAGCCACCTCACTGACTACCCGCACCATACAACATATGGGCCACCAAGAGAAGACGCCCCAGCCACCTCACAGACTACCCGTACCATACAACATATGGGCCACCACGAGAAGCCGCCCCAGCCACCTCACAGACTATCCGCACCATACAACATATGGGCCACCGTGAGAAGCCGCCCCAAGCACCTCACAGACGACTACCCGCACCATACATTATATGGGCCACCATGAGAAGCCGCCCAGCCACCTCACAGACTACCCGCACGATACAACATATGGGCCACCACAAGAAGCCGCCCATGCCGCCTCATATACTACCAGCATCATACAACATATGGGCCACCACGAGAAGCCGCCCCAGCCACCTCACAGATTACCCGCACCATACAACATATGGGCCACCACGAGAAGCCGCCCCAGCCACCTCACAGACAACTCGCACCATACAACATATGGGCCACCACGATAAGCCCCCCAGCCGCCTCACAGACTACCTGCACCATACAAAATATGGGCCACCATGAGAAGCCGCCCCAGCCACCTCACAGACTACTCGCACCGTACAACATATGGGCCACCACGAGAAGCCGCCCCAGCCACCTCACAGATTACCCGCACCATACAACATATGGGCCACCATGAGAAGCCACCCCAGCCACCTCACAGACTACCCGCACCATACAACATATGGGCCACCACGAGAAGCCGCCCCAGCCACCTCACAGACTACCCGCACCATACAACATATGGGCCACCATGAGAAGCCGCCCCAGCCACCTCACAGACTACCCGCATCATACAACATATGGGTCATCACGAGAAGCCGCCCCAACCACCTCACAGACTACCCGCACCATACAACATATGCGCCACCACGAGAAGCCGCCCATGCCACCTCATATACTACCAGCATCATACAACATATGGGCCACCACGAGAAGCCGCCCTAGCCACCTCACAGACTACCCGCACCATACAACATATGGGCCACCATCAGAAGCCGCCCCAGCCACCTCACAGACTGCCAGCACCATACAACATATGGGCCACCATGAGAAGCCGCCCCAGCCACCTCACAGACTACCCGCACCATACAATATACGGGCCACCACGAGAAGCCGTCCCAGCCACCTCACATACTACCCGCATCATACAACATATGGGCCACCATGAGAAGCCGCCCCAGCCACCTCACAGACTACCAGCACCATACAACATATGGGCCACCATGAGAAGCCGCCCCAGCCACCTCACAGACTACCAGCACCATACAACATATGGGCCACCATGAGAAGCCGCCCCAGCCACCTCACAGACGACTACCCGCACCATACATTATATGGGCCACCATGAGAAGCCGCCCAGCCACCTCACAGACTACCTGCACCATACAACATATGGGCCACGACGACAAGCCGCCCCAGCCACCTCACAGACTACCCGCACCATACAACATATGGGCCACCACGAGAAGCCGCCCCAGCCACGTCACAGACTTCTCGCACCATACAACATTTGGACCACCAAGAGAAGCCCCCCAGCCACCTCACAGACTACCCGCACCATACAACATATGGGCCACATGAGAAGCCGCCCCAGCCACCTCACAGACTACCCGCACCTTTAAACATATGGGCCACCAAGAGGAAGACGCCCAGCCACTCACAGATACCCGTTCCATAACAACATATGGGCACCACGAGAAGCGCCCAGGCCACTCACAGACTACCCGCACAACAACATAATGGCCGCCACCAGAGAAGGCCGCCCCAGCCACCTCACAGACTACCCGCACCATACAACATATGGGCCACCACGAGAAGCCGCCCCAGCCACCTCACAGACTACCCGCATCATACAACATATGGGTCATCACGAGAAGCCGCCCCAGCCACCTCACAGACTACCCGCACCATACAACATATGCGCCACCACGAGAAGCCGCCCATGCCACCTCATATACTACCAGCATCATACAACATATGGGCCACCACGAGAAGCCGCCCTAGCCACCTCACAGACTACCCGCACCATACAACATATGGGCCACCATCAGAAGCCGCCCCAGCCACCTCACAGACTGCCAGCACCATACAACATATGGGCCACCATGAGAAGCCGCCCCAGCCACCTCACAGACTACCCGCACCATACAACATATGGGCCACCACGAGAAGCCGTCCCAGCCACCTCACATACTACCCGCATCATACAACATATGGGCCACCATGAGAAGCCGCCCCAGCCACCTCACAGACTACCAGCACCATACAACTTATGGGCCACCATGAGAAGCCGCCCCAGCCACCTCACAGACTACCAGCACCATACAACATATGGGCCACCATGAGAAGCCGCCCCAGCCACCTCACAGACGACTACCCGCACCATACATTATATGGGCCACTATGAGAAGCCGCCCAGCCACCTCACAGACTACCCGCACCATACAACATATGGGCCACGACGACAAGCCGCCCCAGCCACCTCACAGACTACCCGCACCATACAACATATGGGCCACCACGAGAAGCCGCCCCAGCCACGTCACAGACTTCTCGCACCATACAACATATGGACCACCAAGAGTAGCACACCAGCCACCTCCCAGACTACCCGCACCATACAACATATGGGCCACTATGAGAAGCCGCCCCAGCCACCTCACAGACTACCCGCACCATACAACATATGGGCCACCAAGAGAAGACGCCCCAGCCACCTCACAGACTACCCGTACCATACAACATATGGGCCACCACGAGAAGCCGCCCCAGCCACCTCACAGACTACCCGCACCATACAACATATGGGCCACCATGAGAAGCCGCCCCAGGCACCTCACAGACTGTGCGCAGCATACAACATATGGGCCAACACCAGAAGCCGCCCCAGCCACCTCACAGACTACCCGTACCATACAACATATGGGCCACCACGAGAAGCCGCCCCAGCCACCTCACAGACTACCCGCACCATACAACATATGGGCCATCATGAGAAGCCGCCCCAGGCACCTCACAGACTGTGCGCATCATACAACATATGGGCCAACACGAGAAGCCACCCCAGCCACCTCACTTACTACCCGCATCATACAACATATTGGTCATCACGAGAAGCCGCCCCAGCCACCTCACAGACTATCCGCACCATACAACATATGCGCCACCATGAGAAGCCGCCCCAGCCACCTCACAGACTATCCGCACCATACAACATACGGACCACCACGAGAAGCCGCCGCAGCCACCTCACAGACTACCCGCACCATACAACATATGGGCCACCATGAGAAGCCGCCGTTTTGAGACCACAATGACAATACATGTAGTTTCGTTATTGTATTGTGCATATTATATACGAAACGTTTGCAATTACAAATACACATGGTGATTATTTACAATACATTTACTTAGCAACATGTTAGAGTCAGCATCGTACTGTTTGATCAGGGGTTATGCTGGTCATAAAACTGTCCATCTCTTATCAATACAAGAAATGACTTTTCTTTATTACACTCTTGCAAAACCAGTAATCAACTGTTTACAAATAATACACCGTGAAGAGAACACCCGCAATTGCGCGACTGTTTTCTTGGAAACCAGGAGCTACCATGCAAAATGTTTAATTTTAATTAGAGTCAAAATAAAGTTAATTGAACATTTGGAAAGGGTTTCGACTAATCTAGACTGTCAATGTGATTGAACACATTCCAAACATGCACTCAAATATATCTGGTTGATAGAAACAGCTGCGTAATTTGGATTTCAAAAAGCTTACATGACACAACGTCAAAACGCGAGAAAACACGTCATTGTACAACTATTCATGTACACATCACAATTCATTGATTATAATCTCAAAAATAGACTAAATGTGCATATGTATCCGCCGTGGAAGTGTAATAAATAGGATATTCCATCGTACATGCTTGAATAGCGGAAATAATACACTCGTGTCCGTCGGCGTCCGTGCAAGCAACTCGTTCGCTACGCTCACTCGTTGCTTACGCGGAAGCCGACACACACTCGTGTATTATTTCCCGCTATTCAAACTGTACGATGGAATATCCTCTATATAATACATGTGTAATTATTAATACAAGAGTTCATAGGTCTAAAATGATGTGAAGTTGGCAATCCGATCCCACCCAAAAATAAGCATATGCATTTATTCACAGCTTATGCAATTTGCAGAATACTATTTCAGTTACTGTCTACTAGTATTAAACTATAAGTAAAATATACATAAATATGTCCGACCTCGAGTATATTAGAGACGATTGCCCAACGCACTACATGGTCCTGCACATTAACAGAAAGCGGTCACCAGTTGGAAAGTGGCACATGTATACATACGTTTGAAATCCGGCTGAGAAAAAGGACTTTACGACGTTTGTGACCAGCGTAGGCCCTGACCAGCCCTAATACACTGGCTGCTATTCATAGATATCATCTTCTGTATTCCCACGAATAATACTGCTTGATCAGTCTCTGATTGTAAACGGGTAGCAGGCTCCTCATTAGCTACAGCCATTTGCCTCCGATATGTGTATCTGGTATCGTAGCGAGGTAGCAATCTAGGGGGCTTTTTCACTAAACTTCGTATGACTAAAGTGCAGATTTAGAATAGTCTGTACATTTCAATTGATGGATGTACATGTATTGGGCATAGGCTGCAATCATATGCAGTATATGCTCAATAAATGTAAATCCAATAATTGTTTACAAAAACACTTTGTTAATGTGAAATTTACAGACTATCATAATTTTTCACTTACGAACATTTTAGTGAAGTTTAGTGAAACGGCCCCCTTGCTCTACACTGGTCACATATGGACGGACCCCTTTACTCAATCGGAGGCCCAGCTGTAAACAATCATCCTGTCTTCACTTGTCTGGCGTGTTGAAGGGCCTCAGCAAGCGCTTTAAGGACCAGGCTCACGTTGTCTGGTGTACAGTTATGTCCCATTAGACCGACCCGCCAAATTTCCCCCGCCAATTGCCCAAGGCCTCCGGAAATCTCAACATGGTATCTGAAGGTTAGAAAACACTAACTAAGTTTACTGTATGTGGCTATGACTGGAGGTATGGGCGTATGCCAGTGTAGCTCCTGATAAAATAGCACACTCATGTAGCCTAGCCTGACAACGATCTGAATTGCTTGATAGAAGCACACCGCGTGTTTTAATGACGGAATGGCGAACCGTGAGGATAATGATCAGACTGTGCAGATGCACAGGCTGATCTGTATCTGCACTGATCGCAAACACATAAGCCCCATTTCTCCAGTCACAACCACATACAATATAACCCATTAAATCATTTGGTAAACCATTTCATTATGGGGATAAATGGCATTTCATTATCTATCCAAATAACGCGAAATCGAGACAACGAATTCAAATGATACACTGCAGTCACATGGATAATCACGTATGGGTGTCCAATAACATCAAGGTGCATGATCACGTGGTTACAACAACAACAACAACAACAACGTCGCCCACTCCAAAGAAAGTATTATTATTTGATATTTTCCTTAATATGCAACTGATTTTGATGAAATATGGCGCAACAAACGCGTCTTTATGATCTGCATTTGGTGGTCTAGGGAGTTTGGCACAGACATATGTCGTTTTTGCCTCAGACACGGAAATCGATTCTTCGCAAAAACGACAGACGTTTGGGCGAAAATAAAGAGACCACCAAATGCAGCTTAACAAGACGTGTTTGATGCACCATATTACATCAAAATACGTTACGTAATAAGGACACTATAAAAGAACACATACTTTGAATCGGTACTTGTTGTTGTTGTTAGTACCACATCATCATACACCTTGAACATGCTTACCTCCGTGTTGCGTCTTTAAATTGTTTCAGTATATACAAACATATTCTTTGAAAACAAAATCGCATATGTCCACCAACCTATTGTCGTACTGTACAGGGGCGGATCCATGATTTCTGGTTAGGGGGGAGGGGGAACTTCTCAATTGAAATAGTTTACTATATTTTCGAACTAGCACCATTTGTTCGTCGACCGAGCGGAGCTCTGGAGGCTGCTAGGTGGGTCCGGCGGTATGCCATCCGGAATATGTTTGATATCTACACCCCATTTTGTTGCGTTCTGGCGCATTTTAGAGCAAAAATATCTTTGCTATACGTTACGGCTAAAAATAAAATGTTCACTGAAAAAATCCCATTTCCTCACCCTCTATTTAACCATAACGTACAGTACGGCAGCACTTATCCATTGCGTAGTCGACTACTTGCTTCCAACTGACGTCATCGCAGGGCAGTCGGTTATTCTGCGAAAATTTACATGGTACAGTTAAAGTTATGTAACCCGAATTTACTGTTTGTAACACAGGGCGACTTAAGTCGCTTTGTGTTACAGACAGACACTTCGGATTAACTTAAAGGTAGATTATTACATTTGTGGTTTATATTTGGGCTCTTTTAGCCCAACTATTATTGACAAACCCTGGTATTGTCTAAATAGAATGTAACTGTTGATTGAATGGCTCACTTATTTTTTAAACAAAAATGCATTTAATCTACCTTTACTGGCTGTGTTATTGGAGTGTTAACATAGTGACGTAATGAGAGACGTATTGTGTACAGTAGATTTACTTCTTTCCAATAAACAGACCGATTTGGATGACATATCTCAGAATCAGCGTTACGTTATTTGCGTCCTGTTCTTTTTAAAAACCTTATAGATCTAACTCCTGACAACTTTATAAAAGTAATCATCATCTAATGAGTCTGTTTATGATATTATGCATGGCACATGGTGTTGTGTTTATTGTTGTTGATGGCCGTAGATTGGACAGGATTAAGTTCGGATGTACATTTGGAACAGGATCATGTTTTTATTTTCAAACCGGAAGTGTAGGGCAGCTCCAGTATAGCCCCGCGATGGGCGACAAATAAAGTGGGTTATACCGCACCGCACATACTGAACGAATATGACGGGCGGAACGTTACATCTAACTTCTCATGAAAATGGAAGTGTACACACAGGTACATAGCATTTGATATACATGACTGAAAGTAGTAAAATAAAAGCAGATGATATCCAATAAGGATTTTCTCCAGTGTGAATGTTGTCTTTCTCCAGTGTGAATGTTTGATATGGTCTTTCTCCAGTGTGAATTTTTTATATGGTCTTTCTCCAGTGTGCATGTTGTCTTTCTTCTCCAGTGTGGATATAAGGCCACAGAACAAATTTGTAATAATCACAAGTTGAATATATGTACATGATGTAGGGTGGAATGTCGTTTTCATCACCAGTCACATGTTTTCTGTTATTTAACTATGAATGTGTAAATATGAGAATTGAACACAACGTGATAGTAATGTGTTGAAATTGAGTCAATCGGTGTAATTGTTTTTGTCATCACCAGTCACAAATTTCCTACGATTTAACTTGTGAACATGAGAATTTAACACAATACATGTATGCTAATGTGTGCATTTGGGTGGAATTGTCTTTTTTATCACCAATCATTTACTTATCACACTGACAATATGGCTTTAGGTTTGACAACACGACCAGAGCGTGTCACATGCAGAGTATTTTCACTAGTGTTTGCAGACACAGGCATTTGAACCCTTTTTGGAGTAGTGTCGGGTGACACAGGTCTTTGTATCCTGTTTGGGGTAGAGGGGGAGTAGCATTAACATGTGTATTTTATGTAATGGGTGGCACAGTGGGGGCTGCTTGGATAACACCGCGTGGCATGTCTTGCCATTCAAATGAGAGGATGAGATGGCGTCGGTTTCTACGGAGATCGGACCCCTGGGATGTGTGTACAATGTAAGAACGGTCATTATGCCTACCAGTAACAATCGCGGGTTTCCAAGAGCGGTCGAGTTGCTGCACTCGGACTGAGTCACCTATATGTAGTTGCCTCAGCGACCGTGTGCGCTTATCGAAATGTAATTTCTGCTGTTAGCGACTTGAAAGAAAGTTTTTACGGACATTTTCTGGGTCAGGTACACGTGGCTTTAGCTGTTGTCGCGTTGTTGGGAGGACCGATCGCAATTTCCTTCCCATCATAACTCGGAGGGCGATTCTCCGCAATGTAAGGGAGTAGTACGGTATTCTAAGATACTAATGTAAGGATCTCTGCCGACGGCTTTCGCCTTAGTGAATAGTCTCTTGCAGATTTGGACGTATTTCTCTGCTAGACCGTTGGCCTGTTGGTGATTTGGGCTAGATGTTTCATGCACAAAGTCCCATTCGGTGGCGAATCGTGTAAATCCTTCGCATGAGTATGCCTGGCCATTATCTGAAATTACCGTTTCTGGTATACCTAGTTTTGCGAACGCGGCCTTCATCAATGTAGCGACTGTAATAGTCGACGATGACAATGAATTCCTAATCGTTCCACTGGAATAGGTCTGTCGCTACGACCTGCCATGGATAGTCAGGTGCTTCACGTGGCGATAATGGTTGCTTCGCGTTTGAATTTCTGTGCTCGAGGCATACTGGACATGTAAGAATCATGTCCGTGAGTTCTGATGTTAACAATGGCCAGAACATTGTGTCGCGTGCTCTGCGGAATCTTTTTCCAATGCCCATGTTACCCGAATGTATTATCTCATCATTTTCGGTCGGAGACATTTCGGTAGGACTAGTTTTTCACCTTTCATAATGATACCGTCAACTACAGATAATTGGTCACGATGGTTCCAGTAGTCTAGGATTGGCTGGGGACAAGAGTTCCTGTTGTCAGGATATCCATCTAGAATTACGCGTTTCAACACAGTGAGTTGCGGATCAACTTCAGTGTTGTCGCGGATCTCCTGCAACTTTCGATCGCTAATCGGAAGGCTAGAGATGATGGTATGGACATGCGCGTCCATGCCTTCTGCT
Source organism: Conchocele bisecta (assembly GCA_029237695.1). Lineage (NCBI taxonomy): Eukaryota > Metazoa > Mollusca > Bivalvia > Lucinida > Thyasiridae > Conchocele > Conchocele bisecta. The sequence continues at coordinate 9,793,981 of CM055279.1, forward strand.
AGTTCTGGGTAGGTATCGGACACGAATTTGCGTGACAATGTATCGGCTACTGGAATACACTTGCCGGGAGTGTACTGAACATTCAGATCATACCGCTGAAGTTGTAGTAACATGCGTTGTAGCCTAGGAGGCGCTGCGAAGAGCGTTATCGACATAATGGAGACCAATGGTTTGTGGTCGGTCTCCACATTGACTGAGCGTGCATATACATACTGATGAAAACGCCTACATCCATGGAGGATAGAGAACAATTCTTTCTCAATTTGCGCGTAATTTATCTCTGCAGGGTGATACTTTTACTCGCATACCCTATCGGCCTGCCATCTTGGAGTAGAGTGGCACCTAAGCCGAACTTTGATGCATCGCACTGTAGTGTAAGGCTCTTACTCGGATCATAGTAAGCTAACACAGGTCCCGATGACTGTGTGATGATGTCTTTTACTTTTGTAAACGCGTCTTCCTGGGGTCTGTCCCAGGAAAATAGTGTATCCTTGGTTAGAAGTTTGCGCATTGGGCTTGTAACCTGGGCCAGGTTGGGCGCAAATTTCGCCAAGTAAGTGACCATCCCGAGAACGGTTTCAAGTTCTGCTCAATCGTGAGGTGGGGCCATGTCTCTGATCGCAGCGACATTGGCTGGGTCAGGACGGAGTCCTTCGGCAGCAAGGATATGACCAAAGTACTTGACTTCGGAAACGCCTACCTCTAACTTGTCCTGATTTAGCTTGATGCCCTTTGTGCGTGCTCGTGCGAATACATTAAGTAAGTTAATATCGTGTTATTTGCGTGTGTTGCCATATACAAGAATATCGTCTACAATGACGGCGACTCCGGGTAAGCCTTCAAGACACTCGTCCATCTGTTTCTGGAACTCGTCTTGAGAGGAGTTTAAACCAAATGGTAACCGTAAGAACCGATATCGTCCGCAAGGGCTATTAAACGTGGTCAAGTATGAAGACTCCTCGGAGAGACGGATAGACCAATAGCCAGATCTGGCATCAAGCTTGGTAAAGAATCGTGCGCCTGCTAGTTGTGGAAGCACGTCTTCCAATGTTCGCATAGGATAATGCATCGCGAAATGGCCTTGTTGAGATCTCTTGGATCTAAGAAAATGCGTATTTTATCAGAGTTAGCTTTCTCAACAAGGACTAAAGATGAAACCCAGTCGGTCGGTACGTCGACTTTCGCGATAACTTCTGTCTGTTCCATGCGATCTAGGCGGGTGTACAACAGGGGGCACATCTGGGTATGTGCGTATTGTGCAGATTCCAGGTAACGTTCAGATACCGTGACAAACGTCCTCAAACTGTTTAAGTACCGAGGGTTTGTCCATGGGTTTAGTGTCATATGACGCGGGCTCAGACTTTATATCATATGTCAATTTAATAAAGTCAAGATCCATACACGTGGGTAGACCGAGTATCGGTGTGGATTTTGTGTCCACAATGTAAAATTCAATGGGTTTCGAGACATGTTTGTACGTGCATTTAATTGTGCAACACCCACCTACTAACATTGTATGCAGACAGTTTCCTTTTGGGCACCTGCAGGGCATTGGATATTCCCAAACTATTGAAAATAGTCTGAGGGAGGACATTGACTTGGGACCCAGTGTCTATCTTAAACTTAATGGGAGTTGACTTCGGACCAACAGATATGTCAACAAAGGCCTGGTCTCCATTGTTACATGATGATGTATCATAAATGGTATTTATGAAAAAGTCCTCTTCTGAATTGTCAGATGTAGATTCTGTGACAACCTCATGGATACCAGTACTCTTGTTATGTTTGACCTTAGAAAACACACTTTTGCAAAATGGTGTAATTTATGACAATAGTCACATTGTTGGCCAAATGCTGGACATGAACCATATTTGTGTGAAAAACCACAGTTTTGACATGTTTTTTCATGTTTGGTTGTTTTGTGAGGCTTCCACTGCTGTCTTGGGTCCGGGTGGCGAGTGTCATCGAGGTATCCACCCGCGTAGTCGCGTCGTTCTCCTGAGTAACGCGTTTGTTGTTGCGATTGGCGCCCGAATACGTGTTCTTCTTCAACATGTTAAAGTTTCTCGGCTTCTGGTTTATTGCATTTACATAGTGGCACCCTTCACTACTAGCAACAGTACCCATTGTTTTCATCTGCTGCCGAGAGAATTCAAACGTTTGTGCAATTTGGACAGATTTTTCCAGGGTGAGTCCCGCACCTTCATTTAGAAGCTTCTCACGCACTGTTGTGATGAAATTCCGAAAACTAATCGGTCTCTGATCATCTCATCGGTGTCCGTGTATGAGCAATCTTTCACCATAAGCAGCAATTTTGTAACAAATTATTCTACATGCATTTAAATCGTGCGAAGATAGGGTTTTGCCTGGGTTGGGCAAAGTTTTTGAATTAGTCATAGTAAGTCTGCAATCGCTTCTTCTCATCGGGCCCCAGGTTCCACGAGTCGTAGATATCCCTGCCTTTGTTTCCTACCCAGAGGAGCAGATATTTGCATTTGACCTCCTCATCTTTGTCCTTTAGAGGCCCTTCGAAAATGAGTTCCACATGTTGTTGGAATCGTCTCCATTCTTCTGAGAGGTTTTGTGCATCCCAGCTAATTTGTGGGTTGGTCACACTGCCGAAATCGGATTCCTTTATTCTGATACCATGTTGTGTTTATTGTTGTTGATGGCCGTATATTGGACAGGGTTAAGTTCGGATGTAGATTTGGAACAGGATCATGTTTTTATTTTCAAACCAGAAGTATAGGGCAGCTCCAGTATCGCCCCGCGATGGGCGACAAATACAGTGGGTATACCGCACCGCACATACTGAACGAATAGGACGGGCGGAACGTTACACATGGTACAGTGAAACCTCTGTAAACCGGACACCCTGTGGGAGGTCCCCAGGGTGTCCGGCTACCTCCCAGGGTGTTATAGATGTAAATCAGGCATTTGATCATTCTGAGCCATAGTTGTGTGCTATGCGATCACGAACAGACACCAACACATGAGATACGTGACCAAGAAACTCATACAAAATAAGATCATATGTGTTTTCTTGGTGTCCGGTTTTGAGAGATTCCACTGTATATTTATTTAACTAGCTGACGTCACCCTTTTCTAATTCCACTTTCTCCAACACCCGGATATCATAACAAAAGTGTCCTTGACTGGACATAGTACGACATGCGCCTGTTATTTTGTCCACTCACTTCTGCCTATACGGTTGACTAAATGGAGCAAGTTTGATGTGATAAAGCGCATATACCTGGGCTAACTAAATAGCATTGGCTGCCAATGACGCCGATCTTGTATCTGCTTCCGTTTCCTCGAAATATCTCCGAAAAGTCAACAGCTACAAGTACGGCGTCATAATCGGGTTACTAGTACTTTGTAATTTTTTCCTCTTTTTTGTGGGGGGGGGGGGGGGGGGGTGGGTGTATATCTGTACTTTACCCATCCGAATTACCCAAATATTATTGAGATATTTAGAAAATAAAATAGTTTCAAACTGGCCAAAATAACAGGTCCTTCGTGAAATACAAACCTTATCGCTCATGAGTAACTTCAGACCTAGTTCCTCAATCCCAGCATGCAACATTTCTGCACAACTCTTATGATTGGACCAACTGCTAGCCAATCCCACAGGTTGAAGTAACGGACCGAGGTCTATAAATACATTAAATATGCCTAAAAGCATCAATAAATGAAGAAAAAACAATATTTTTTTACCCCCTCCATATAAGTCATTATACCAAGGTTAATAACTTTTTAATAGGCCGAACCCGGACGGCCTCGAAACAACGGACTCTCACGAAACGTCAACCGAGTTATATCATTGTCGCCTATTGCAGAAGTTGGGACAATGTTAGCATTCCACAACGATATATTCCCCATTGCGCTATGTCAACGCGTTTTCGAGCTACCGATTGTTTTGTTGTAAACAAATTATCATCATTGCTAGGTCGGGAAAGAACGGACACATTTCCGAGGCCGATACTGCTATATAAAGGAGTAAACATCGGGTTAAAAATACACTTTTACGTCGTCCCGGCCCGTAAAGAAACATTTTGCATAGATAAAACATTGTTTCCAATCGAACATTTGATCAAACCTACATATACCCGTCCAGTGCGTCACGACAGACAATTTAATCGCACAGACATTTCTATCATTTCTCGGGAAGCCATTTTGTATAAACATCGTGGGACAGGTTTATTCGCCGGAACTCGTGCACTTACTATATGTGTTAAAAAAACGGAACTTTTATAAACGGTTATAATTCATATTTTATAATACCTATGTTGATGGTAAAAGTATCAAGTTAAAGGTATGGCTCTCTACTCCGATTTCAAGTTTTGTCAAAATATATTTTTTTCTAATAAACATATTTTGGCAGCATATGAGAATTGTCCGTGGGGTCAAATTTTATTTTTGACCGAATATGGTCATGTTATATATCAAATCGAAGGTATCAACGAGGCGATAACTCTGGTGCATTTTTTTTGTCGAAATCGGATGGCTATGTCATCCAAGATGGCCGCCGAAAGGTCAAAAGGTCGTTCTTTTATTAGAGATTTCAAAATTCTTCTTCACATGAACCGCTTGGCCCATGGTGGCCAAACTTAAAAATGATGGTCCATGGGTGAAGCCTTTTCAGATTTGTTAAAACGGAGGTGATCGCTAATCCAAGATGGCCGTCGTCTGAAAATATCTTACATTCTTAAAACAATCTTCTTCTCATGAACCGCTAGCCGGATTTCGACGAAACTTGGTAAGAATGATCGATGTACAATGATCTTTCAAAGTTGTTAAAATGGTGACTCCGGGGTCAAACATGGGCGTGGCCCGTGGGGTAAAATTGGGGTAAAATTTTATTTTTGACCGAATATGGTCATGTCTATATCAAATCGAAGGTATCAAAGAGGCCATCGCACTGATACATTTTTTGTCGAAATTGGATGGTCATGTCCAAACTTCACAGTTATGGTCCATGGGTGAAGCCTTTTCAGATTTGTTAAAACGGAGGTCATCGCTAATCCAAGATGGCCGCTGTCTAAAAATAGCATACATTCTTAAAAAATCTTCTTCTCATGAACCGCTAGCCGGATTTCGACTAACCTTGGTAGAAATGATCGATACACAATGCTCTTCAAAATTGTTAAAATGGTGACCCGGGGTAATTGTTTTACAATCTCGCGTTCTCGCGATATCGAGCATATGTTAATCGCGAAAATGTGAAGTATGATCGCGAGATTGCGAGACGAAAATACGAGATTCTATCCTATCCAATCTTGCTTTTTAGCAACCTCTCCCCCAGAGATTGAAGATCGCGCGTTTTTGCTTCGTGATCTCATCAACACGCATGAGCAAAACTAACCCGTAGTTAAAGTCGCCCTGTGTTACCTGCGTTTTATAATTCGGATTACAGCAAAATATATTTCCAAAAGCGGAAGGCGAGATGGCCGCCGTCTAAAAATAGCATAAATTCTTAAAAAATCTTCTTCTCATGAACCGCCAACCGGATTTCGGCGAAACTTGATAGGAATTATCGATGTACAATGCTCTTTCAAAGTTGTTAAAATGGTGACCCCGGGGTAAAAAATGGGCGTGGCTGGCGGTTCATGAGAACGAAGATTTTTGATTAGCGACGACCTCCGTTTTAACAAATCTGAAAAGGCTTCACCCATGGACCATAACTGTGAAGTTTGGCCACCATGGGCCACGCGATGCGTGTGAAGAAGAATTTTGAAATCTCTAATAAAATAACGACTTTTTGACCTTTCGGCGGCCATCTTGGATGACATGACCATCCAATTTCGACAAAAAAATGTATCAGAGCGATGGCCTCTTTGATACCTTCGATTTGATATAGACATGACCATATTCGGTCAAAAATAAAATTTTACCCCAATTTTACCCCACGGGCCACGCCCATTTTTGACCCCGGAGTCACCATTTTAACAACTTTGAAAGATCATTGTACATCGATCATTCTTACCAAGTTTCGTCGAAATCCGGCTAGCGGTTCATGAGAAGAAGATTGTTTTAAGAATGTAAGATATTTTTAGACGACGGCCATCTTGGATTAGCGATCACCTCCGTTTTAACAAATCTGAAAATGCTTCACACATGGACCATCATTTTTAAGTTTGGCCACCATGGGCCAAGCGGTTCATGTGAAGAAGAATTTTGAAATCTCTAATAAAAGAACGACCTTTTGACCTTTCGGCGGCCATCTTGGATGACATAGCCATCCGATTTCGACAAAAAAAGGCACCAGAGTGATCGCCTCGTTGATACCTTCGATTTTATATATAACATGACCATATTCGGTCAAAAATAAAATTTGACCCCACGGACAATTCTCATATGCTGCCAAAACATGTTTATTAGAAAAAAAATATATTTTGACAAAACTTGAAATCGGAGTAGAGAGCCATACCTTTAACTTGATTCTTTTACCATCAACATAGGTATTATGAAATATGAATTATAACCGTTTATAAAAGTTCCGTTTTTTTAACACATAGTAAGTGCACGAGTTCCGGCGAATAAACCTGTCCCACGATGTTTATACAAAATGGCTTCCCGAGAAATGATAGAAATGTCTGTGCGATTAAATTGTCTGTCGTGACGCACAGGACGGGTATAAATGTAGGTTTGATCAAATGTTCGATTGGAAACAATGTTTTCTCTATGCAAAATGTTTCTTTACGGGCCGGGACGACGTAAAAGTGTATTTTTAACCCGATGTTTACTCCTTTATATAGCATATCGGCCTCGGAAATGTGTCCGTTCTTTCCCGACCTAGCAATGATGATAATTTGTTTACAACAAAACAATCGATAGCTCGAAAACGCGTTGACATAGCGCAATGGGGAATATATCGTTGCGGAATACTAACATTGTCCCAACTTCTGCAATAGGCGACAATGATATAACTCGGTTGACGTTTCGTGAGAGTCCGTTGTTTCGAGGCAGTCCGGGTTCGTCCTATTAAAAAGTTATCAACCTTGGTATAATGAATTATATGGAGGGGGTAATTTTTTTTTATTTTTTGTCTTCATTTATTGATGCTTTTAGGCATATTTAATGTATTTATAGACCTCGGTCCGTTACTTCAACTTGTGGCCAATCCCTGTTTGGCTAATACAGCTAGCCCCTCCCTCAAGGCATACACGCTGCTTATTGGTTCAGTGTGGTGGTACCTGTGTGGATAATTTAAATCGTGGCCAATCAGAATAGCCGAGTTGATGTGTCAGATAACTGTGCATTATTTTGATACATTGGGAACATAGCTAAATGGACACTGCTATCTTATCGGGGATCCTCCGCCCTCCATTAATAAACGTACTCCCACCTTATATAAGGGTGGAGGGTGGGAAACAGTAAACAGTGTAGATCATGATCAACCCGATGCTCAGACCGCCGTCCCAGGCGACCATCTTATACCCTGAATGGTGAGTGTAGACCCAAGCAAGGGTATATGTTTGAACAGTGTATATCGAGACTGGTGCGATAGTGTAAACCCTGATCATCATAGGGAACGCCAGCAGGTACGAACAGCGTATACATACCCTGTCCTTCTATTTGTGTATACAGTTCGTCCGTCTATGTGAATGACCAGCGTAGATCCGAATAAGCAGGTACGACAGCAGGTACGATCATCGTATGTACATGTGACCCATGTAGACCCTGATCATATATGTGTGTGTGTGTGAACAATGTAGACACTATCCTGGCTATATCTGCGAATTATTTCTGTAGAGTTGTCATTGGTTGAAATTCCAATTTAGTCATAGTCAATTAGTCAATTTAGTGTGGCATCAAAGGGAGCACTCAGTATTTCCTACTTTTTATAAGATATCTTATATAGTTTAGTAGATATCTTATATAAGTTCCTTTATAAGATATCTACTAAACTATATAAGATATCTAGTAAAATATATAATATATCTTATATAACATATAAGATATCTCATAAAATATGTAAGATATCTTATATAGTTTATAAGATATCTTATATACAAATTTATATAAGATATCTATAAATTATAAGATATCTACTACTTTATCAGATATCTTAGATACTATATGAGATATCTTATATAGTATAATATATCTTATATACTTTAGTATATATCTTATATATATATATTATATAAGATATCTTATAAACTATATAAGATATCTTATTAAGATATCTCATATAGTATATAAGATATCTGATAAAGTTTAGTAGATATCTTGATTTGGAATAAATAGTAAAACGGTGTGCCATACAATACACACAGAATCACTCTTGGTAATATCAAGGTGTATGATCACGTGGTTTCCGAACCTGATTTTCCGATGTGACGTAATCTGTGACGTCATTTTTACCGTAGATTTTCATTCAATCTTCCTAACAAACTGACGGATCTTGATGATATTGAAGCGAAATTAGAACAGACTATACTGGTTCTTTGCTGTTTGCTACTTTTTCTTATACATGTAAGTAAATATTTGTCCAGAGTCAATTAGTCAATCAGCCTGCATCCAACCATTATTTTGGCTACCTGAATCTTAACTATTTTTAGATGTGGGTCAGGTTAACTTCTAACATGTTGTATATAAAAGTTTGCATCAACCGTTGGTTGCCTAAGTTATTTTAAGACAACAACAATTAATGTAACCGTTTGGACCGTACATGTTGTGTTGCAACATGTTTCATCCAACATCCATCCGTTCATCCAAGTGTTGATGTTGACTAAGTTATTTTTAGACCGATTTAGCTATTTTGCAACCTGATTCAACATGTTTCTGCATTTCATCCTTCATCCAACCGTTGAACCATTGAAATGTTGAAACATTCCGTTGCATTGCAACTTTTCATCAATACACAACCGTTTTCCGTTGAATCGTTGAAAGGTTGAACTGTCCTGTTGCGTTGCATCTTTTCATCTATACGCAATCGTTTTTACGTTGAACTGTTGAAATGTTGATCCGTGCGAACCATACAACCGTTGTGTTGTTGATCTGTTGAGATGTTTTGTTAAAGTTATTTTTAGACAGATTTAGCTTAATGCAACCATTCAACATGTTGACAACACCTTTGTCCAAAATGGGTACATGTTTAAGCTCTGTTGTAAATTAAGTTTCACTGGTTCTTGAAACAATTATGGTGAAAACTTATCAAATATAAGGTCATTGTGACTTCATTACACTTGTAATTTGCTTGAGAAGTTTACTTTTGGCATAGTTTCATTTTACAACATTGTACAGATTTCATCCAACCATCCAACCTTTGAGTTCTGTTGTGCAGTGGAGTTGTTATCAACCAACATTCCCAACAATCATCCATGACCCAGTTGAGGCCAGGTCAGTGACTCAATTTGGAGTCCTGAATATGAGCAATCTATTTTTATCACTGTTGGATGCTGCAACAGATTCTGTTGAACCCTGCTAGATCATTTTATATTATTATTTAACCTTTTATATCAGTCATATTATAGGAAACTTGTATTTTTTAGGTTAGTTCTACGTTATTTCTATCATAATTTGCAATAATATCTGTTTTATTTAAGTTTGTTGTCTGCAACATGCGTTGGTGGTGACTTCCATTTTTATCAACATCATCAACATGTTGAAGGTTGCAGTATAAAAGCAAGACTCGAGCCTGGGAAGGGATTCTGTATTCTGTATTCTGTATTCTGTGTTCTGGACTAACAGTGTCAACTTCTAGAAATAAATAAGAAATTATAAATAGTTGACTCTGCAATTATTTTGAAAAATGAAAATTAGTTTGATCAAATGGCGTCAATATTCAGATCTTGGAGTGTACATTTAAAATTAAGAACTTGTCTTTATACATGGCTGTGGACAGCACATTTTCGAGATATTGAAAAAGTGTAATTTACCTGTGAAAATAAATAGTCAGATAGTGATTTTTTTTACATCTCTGAATTTGTTGTTTTGGACTCTGTATTTTGTCGAGAAAATTAGATTTAGACTGTTTTTGACCATATTTTGACAAATGAAAGTTAATTGTGCTATTATCACGACAAGTACATGTAGTTAGAAATTATAATAAAATAATTACTCTTCAGTTTGTGTTTAAGTAGTGAAATAACATCCTACAAAAGTTTGTGTTGTTGTGACATGGCTCACAACTGGTGGCAGCAAAACATAAAAATAATAACAGATGGAAAACGTGACAGTTATTCTTCCTACTACTGATCATCCGTTCGTCCGTCCCTCACAGATCGTTCGTCCGTTCATCTGTCCATCTTCGAGATATCAGTTCAACTTCTTATTCTTAACGTTTACGCAACAATATGTAGCGCACCAAATACGATGGCATATGTGTTGTATGGGTGCTCTAAAAGTTCTTTACAATAACTTATAAATTTCACAAAGAATCGAGTACCGTTTATTTCTTACATTCACGTGCTCTAGTTTTTATTTACATTTATGGTAACCGATTATTCGTCAAAACGACAAAATTATGAGATTAAAGCCGCATAACCAATAATGGGCAACGTGTACCGCATTTGCTGCGGTATATTTCATAAACAATATGTCATTCCATTACCAATATATTAAAGGAAATCTACTGTAAACACATCTAAAAAACATGACGTCATGCCGTTCGGAAACCACGAGATCCCCAACCTTGAATATGCACTGTGGCGAAATGCGGAGTGCGAGCGAGTGAGTGGAATCGATTTTCTGTTCGTAATTGAGAGGTTTTCTACCCCTGGCCCATTCCCACATCCCAATAGTATGTCTCCCCTTGACCCCCACGGACCAAAAACAATTGCCCCGATCTTCTCTCCCAATAACCATATCGACTCACTGTACCTGTCACTACAGGTGATGAAATTAGTTATATGGTAACCAGTGACAGTGGATATATAGCCCGTAGGCGCTTGAATCAGTTAGAGAAAAATGCGCAGTCATGCGAAAATGAACTGCGTGCGGAGTTAAGTATCTGAGAACTGAGATAAAACAGCTACAATCTCAGATGAACTTGATACTCGGGAGGATTGAATCAAATGTACGGCATGACCCGGAACCCGACAGAACACGTGGTAGGTACCTATCCCCGAAATGGTATTATCCAGCCAATACACACACAGACACGATAACTGGGATAATGAAATGAAAGCAGTCCAGTTAGCGTGCAGTTTGTGAGACGATGCACTAGCCGTACTGGGTGAACTTGACCCGAACTGACTATAACTCGCTAGTAACGGCGCTGACAAACAGGTTTCAGACCGAAATACAAACGTTAGTATATAAAACTGAACCGAGACAACGTCTGCGAAAATCAGACGAAACACTACCGGAATTGGCTCACGATATTAAACGGCTGACGAATTTGGCATACCCGACAATCCCGTATAACCGTAGACAAGAAATTGCACGAGATTGCTTTGTTGAAGCATTGAACGATTGGGATATCGAACGCTGAATCATAGTGAAGGAATCAACTACGTGAAAATAATAAAGAGCGATGCTATATGAGGCAAGTTGAGAAAAGTGAAAACTACAGCGAACATAGAGAATATAATTATACTGTCAATAAATGCAAATAGTGACAAAAACAAGTTGCTACATGATGTAGCAGAAATTGTGGCCAACATTAGACGGAAGAGCGCAATGCAACCCCGGACAGTGGGGCAGAGATTAAAGGCCGTGGCACGACGCGTGTGTTACAATTGCAAGCAGCGAGGGCATCTCCGGTACGCGGTACGGACCATTGTAAGTCTACTCCCTCCCATGTCCACCCAGCACACACATCCCCTTCCCCTCATACAAGGAGAATGTGCATGGCCAATGGTGATGTTGGTGGCAACCTAACTCTGCCCGAATTTAACGATGCTGGCATACACCATGTACACGGACCATTGCAAGTCTACTCCCTTCCCTGGCCACCCCACCATACTCCACCCACCCCACACATATAGTAAATGTATTAACGAGTCTGCAAGTGTTCGGTGCGAAGACTATATCGCATCTACGCCAGGAGGCGTACGTTTCCTATACGACATGACGACGAGACGTAATTCTTGGAGGAAACGGGCGACAAAAATCAGACGTTAAATACACGTGTGATATAAGTTTGCGAGCCGTAGTGCATGACGTCACTATGGAACAGGCACAGTTTACATAGGACATATATGTGCGCTTATACCCAATATAAACTCTAATGTTTTCGCGTAAATATTAAATACCCGCGTACATGTAGAGATTTTATTCGCGTTAGGAGATTCTGGAATCGTGTAATTATAAGCTAGGAAATATTGAAATAGAAACCATAGATATAGAACACAATGTACAGGCCCGTACGCAGAGGGGGTGCGACGGGTGCGTACGCACCCCCCTTAACCCTTTCACTCTTAACCCGCATGCCTGTATAGTGGTATTGGCAAACAGTGTAGATCCAGATGAGCCGGCTCGTAACGAGCCGTCTCATCAGGATCTGCACTTTTTGCAATTAATTTTCATAATTTTGAGAACAAAAACACCCCATGTTCACAAATGGACTGGTCCGAAAATCATTTTGTGATGATTTAGATGGTTGCAAAATTAACAAATAAAAATCCATTCCAGTTACTTAGGGGTGAACGGGTTAATATGCCGAGGTCTGTCCGTGGATGTGCAAACACAATGTTTAGCCCTTCGCCCCGTCGATAACGCACCCCCCTAAAATAATTCCTGCGTACGGGCCTGATGTATTCATTTTTATTAGGATCCGATTGATAGTACGCTGACCCGGATATTCAGTGCTTAATTATGACTGGCGTACACTATCATTGAGTATGGAGGTCAATTGTATCATGAAAATGACATAGTATGCACATTTTGTCCGTATGTGTGGGATTGAATGTATGTGGTATGAATGCGCGTGGCCACGCAGAGTGTGAATTGCCATGTATATGTTTTTAGTGTGCAGATTTGTCATTCGATGGAGGCACTTGAACTGCAATTCTACATGATTGCTAATGAAGAGAAACAGACAGAAACAATTATCTCATGTTCAATGAAGTAACACTGCAGACATGCAAATGGTAAGATGCATGTCTAATATTTGATACATTGGACGTACATGTATACTGTGTACGAGTAAGACGTATTATTGCTGAAGGTACAGCAAATTAGTTAAACTGTGCTATTTGTAAGTTTCCCGTTGTTGTCATTCTGTTGGCATTCGGATTTGCATCCATATCTGGTCATCTGTGATTCGAAATGTTCATTTGGCCACGAATGTATGGTTGGCGGTCTGAATGACAGCGGCGACACCATCGATTAACTTTCATTTAGCAATGTAATGAGGTACCTTGGAATAAATAGAATGGATATAGAGTAAGGATTGGTATCCGAGTGTTTTGCGTCGACGTCTACTCATTGATGTTCAGGTTTTCATATTCTACGAGCGTATATACATTTTAATATGGCGTTCCATTGTTCATGTGACCAAGGGAAAAATTATATGAATTATGAATAGCAATGCCAACACCCTCGGTAAACACTAGTACTATTAGCATATATGAGGTGTACTAGTTCACATGGTAATGTTGTTGAGTACTGAACATACGTTTGATTAGAGGTAGAAAGGAACGAACACTTTAATCAAATACAATGTTCTGCAGTCTTGGGTAAAATGTAAAGACACTGATTGCAGAGCATTGATACATGTGTGTGGCATGTTAGAAGTACTTGGTTATATATCTCATTTTATGTAAATAGCTATATGTTTGTATACAAACTGGTGACATTCAGGTTGTGCAGCATGTCTTAAATCATCATATTGTTGTCACGAGGACGAACTCTGATCGAACAGGCGGGGTAATGAAGCGACCCAGCCAGCGAAGCATCGCTATATATGTTTAAGCTCGGTAATTTCCGTCAAACCAATCCGACCAATAGACGATACATCAAAATGGGAAAGTCCGGGAATCCGATTACACATTCCACCCAGCATAGGGGACAACTTTCACATTTTGTCCGCGGATTCAAAATATGGTCCTCATTGTCTGAATGTTGTCCTCGGAGTCTTTACGAGCCAATCAAAGGGCTGAATTCGCGGACAACATTATGACCGAAGGTTATGAATAGGAGTGAAATCTGTCAGTTGTCGACTTTGTCCCGAGAGACTCAACTCGAGACGCAACTCGCGTCTCAGAACTCCCAAGGCCCAAATATCCACCCATTTAACCATTGCTCACCAATGATGTTACCAATATTCCGTTAGTCGTTATGTGATGATGTGAACGTGATTTTGGCCTTACTGATTATTAATATTAGCTGGAACCATGCCAATGCCAATATCCCATTACCCCACCCACTTTTCCCCAGTGCGATAAGATTCCCGACCCAAGCTTCGTGACCCCCTGCTGTGTGACTCCCACCCATAGCGCGTGCCCGCCTTCCATTCATGTTGTGTGATCCCCACACCATCATCATGAGTCCTAGCTGCTGTGTGGCCCCCACTCAGCTAGTGTCGTGATCCCCTCCCCAGCTTCGTTACCCCTTGCTTTGTGACTCCCCACCCCAGCTTCGTGACCCCCTGGTGTGACTCCCCCATACCCACCCCATCGTGACCCCATATGCCCACCCTAGCTTTGGGCCCACCACCCACCTCTGCTGATCCCCATTCAGCTAGTGTAATTATCTGCCCCCAGTTTCGTGACCCACGGCTGTGTGACTCCCCACCTAGCTTCGTGCCCCCTCCCACCCCTGATGTGTGATTACCACCCCATTGTCATGAGTCCTAGCTGCTGTGTGTCCCCCACTCAGCTAGTGTCGTGACCCCCGGCTGTGTGACTTCCCATTCCAAACTTCGTGTGATCCATACCCATGCTTCGTGCCCACCTGCTGTGTGAATCCCCATTCCTAGCCTCGCGTTCCCTCCCACCTGCTGTGTGAATCCCCATCCTCACTTCGTGCCACATCCAATCCCTGCTGTGTGATCCCCACCCATAAGTCGTGCCCACCAGCTGTGTGCCTCTCAACCCTAGCCTCGCGTTCCCTCCCACCTCGCTGTGTGACACCCACACCCAGCATGATTTCCCACCACAGCTTCGTGATCCCGCTGTGTGACTCCCCCACCCGTCATTAATCCCCACCTCATCTTCGTGATTCCCGCTGTGTGACTTCCCCATCCGGCATTAGTCCCCAACCCAGCTTCCTGAGCCCCAGCTGTGTGACTACCCACCCTATCGTCATGCCACATCCCCCCTTCCAACCCCTGTTGTGCGATTCCCGACCCTGCTTCGTGTATTCCTGCTGGGTGATTCCCCACCATAGCTTCATGATTCCCGCTGTGTGCGACCCCGACCCAGCATAATTAGTCTCCATCCTAGCTTCGTGATTGCCGATGTGTGACTCCCCCACCCAGCTTATTTCCCCACCCCAGCTTCGTGATTCCCGCTGTGCGACTCCACCACCCAACATTAGTCCCAACCCCAGCTTCGTGATTCCCGCTGTGTGATTCGCCCACCCAGCAGTAGTCCCAACCCTAGCTTCGTGATTCCCGCTGTGTCACTCCCCCACCCAGTATTATTCTCCCCACCCAAGCTTCGTGATTCCCGCTGTGTGACTCCCACACCCAGCATAATTAGTCCCCATCCTAGCTTCGCGATTCACGCTGGGTGGGGGAGTGATTCCCCACCCATCATTAGTCCCAACCACAGCTTCGTGATTCCCGCTATGTGACTCCCCACCCAGTATTATCTCCCCACACAAGTTGCGTTCTTCCCGCTGTGTGACTCCCCCATCCAGCATTATTCCCAACCCCAGCTTCGTGATTCCCGCTGTGTGACTCCCCAACTCAGTAGCCCCGCGATTCCCGTCTAGGTCCGAGCGTGTACGCTTTATAAATAGTTGCTTGTGTCTAGTTGCTCCTATAGTCGCCTATGTTAGTGAGTCTCGACTCGCATACATGTACTACGAATATATACTAACTGTTGAGTTATATAGTCCTCTATACCACCCTGATACCATTATTGTTACCACGAATTGTCACCCTCATACAGTTGTACGTGTTACATAATATGGAGTTGTATGTGTTATCAAAATATGAGGTATTAATACTGAATTCGCTTCTGTCTTTTTTCATTTCCAAGTAGCTAGTTATTCCCGTTTCCATATCCCGATTCACAAGGGCCCGCTAACAATCCCCTGTGTTGACAGAAAACTATGGTTCACCTCCTATGCTTGAAGACAGACGCAACGAAGGGTCGTTACAATATGAGTATAACATAAGTAATCCTTCAAAGAATATAGAGATTATGACAGAAATGAGAACATCCGGCAAACTTCTTATTGTGTGAAAATGTTCAATGTTGTGAAGAGCAAACGGTCAATGTCATATATTAAGGGCAGCATGGGTGTGTGGCATTTTTCCAGAAGTATGCTGTGTTGAAATATGTAAGTAATCCTTCAAAGAATATAGAGATTATGACAGAAATGAGAAACTCCGGCGAACTTCTTAATGTGTGAAAAAGTTCAAAGTTGTGAAGGTCAAAACGTCATGGTCACATTAAGGGCAGCATGGATGTGTGGCATTTGTCCACAGGTACACTGTGTTTAAATATTTAAGTAATCCTTCAAGCGATATATACGTTATGACATCATTGAGAAACTCTGGCGAACTTCTTAATGTGCCGGACACACGGACTCACGGACCGACACACAGTTCAAACAATGTATGCCTCCGTGAGATAACTAAAATTTGACATAATAAGACAAATGTTTTTTTTGTTGTGAACTAATCTTACTATATATAGCATTTAGAAATACGTTTCAGACACAGGCACTAGTTTATTTAATGGCAATAACATAAATTATATAATTCGTAGCCATCGATTGCAGAAAAACTAGCGTTTGCACAGCTGATTATTTTATATGTTGGCATATTTCTGCCATCTACTTAACGTGATAGTTAAGTCGTTTTAATACACCTTATAAGTTGTCTTAACTACATAATTTTCCCGTCAGGACGACTTACTAATTGGTCAGGACGAGATAAATTGGACGCGATAACTAACAGAAAATCCGTCAAAAACGTGATACAGCCCACTAGTGACATCGAATTATAATTTGATTTCTAAAAACATTCCCGTCTTGGCCAGTTAGTAAGACGTCTTGACGCGATAGGTTTCCCGTCAAGACCACTTACTAACTGATCAAGACGAGATAAAATGTTATGAAATCAATGTCACTAGTGGGCAGTATACGTTTTTGACGAGATTTTGCGTTAGTTATCGCGTCCAATTTATCTGGTCTGGACACGATACTTGTGTAATTAAGGCGACTTATAACATGTATAAGGTACATTAAGATGACTTAACTATAACGTTAGCACGTTAAGTAGATGGCAGAATATGCTACCATAATTTTACAATATTATAAGCATGTCTTATTTTACACATTCCCGTTTTCCCCCCAGGTTACTTGTAGGTACAGGTAGCTTCATAATACGACACACATCTATAATTAAATTCATTTTGTACTAATGTGTTCCATCACTTTGTGAGCATATCCGTGACACGGTGCCCTCAAATAGTACTTAACCTACAGTATTTACAAGATGTGCAGATAACGGTCAAGTTGTTTAGTACATTACGGGCACGGGTCACATTACGGGTCAGTTCACAACACTTTATAACTCTAACTATGTGGCTATAATATTCTTCACAAACCGTTCACACACAGATGAGACGGTTCTGCACAGTTTATGCACATTTACTCATGAATTGCATAAAATATCCCTTTAATGGAAGAGTCTCGGCACGGTGCCAAGTGACCGTAATAACGCGACTGCGAGTGAATTCTCACAACACGGGTATGTCCTCATGTCATACTTGTATCTCTATACCAAAATGGAAAGAACATTAACCTTTAAAGAGGGTAATTGCAGGTAATTGAATAAATACTTGAAAACTAAATTTAAATCAAACCATATGTTTTCATAGTAACACATTAAAACAGCATCATTACAAACAAATCATGTGTGAACTAATGTTATTGGCGACAAAGGTATTTTCTTTTTGATGCTCAGCAACATTTTTCTATTTTAAATTGCACAAGAACTATAATATATGCAGTTTCTTCGCGTGACGAGTGTCTGCGTCCATGCGCGCACGTACACACGCACATACGTACATGAGCAAATGTGTGTTTACTTCCTTTATGCAAATTAGCCGCGTGCCAGATCGCGGAAATATGGTTGTTCAACAACTGTGCGAACTAAAATAGATTCTGATTTCCATGGCCGGGTGAAAATGTAGTTGGAAAACGCACGTATATAAACGCATTTTCATGAATACACAGCCGTCAGACATGGTCTAGTATGTAGAAAAGTTATGAATTTATATATCTTTAAGACGAGGGAAACGAACAAAAATTTCGTCTGCTTTTTCTTCTTCATATTCTGACTTTTTCTCTTAGTAAAACATGTTTTTGCAGCACCTTCTAATCATTTTGATAGGAAATGATTCTACAGTGCTATTTCGTACATGATGTCTAGGATATCCACAGATCGCCGAAGGTATTTAATGTATTGATGACAACTATAGACAGCGTTCAAGAAAATTAAACAGATGGTATGCCATTTTACACTAGACCACTTAAAACTAATATGATACTCATTTTCGATTTGGAATTACAATTCGCAACCTTCAAAGCCCACATTTTCCAGCACATGTATCATATGGATATTAACACAGACCACTTAAAACTAATAGGATACTCATTTTCCATTTGGAACTACAATTCGCAACATTCAAAACCCACAGTTTCCAGCACATGTATCATATAGTTATTAACCCAGTGGGAGTGCAGATACATGCAGCATGTTTTATCAGATTTATAATTGCCATTGATCATGCTTTACAAATCCATGTTTAAATAAACGTGTTATACACTCGTAGATATCAGACAGAGCGCCCATGGCAATAGCCGAGTAACATTTGAGGTTGTGTGGGCTCCATATCGCTTTCACATTCAGTGTAGATCCTAAATCATACAGCTTATTCGAACAGCCTGATTATGGTCTACACTGTCCGGTAAATGTATTATGAATATTGTATTACACTGTAATTAAATTATGCCGAAGTAGCAACACTTGATCGAGTTGTCTAAACTGGTCACAGTCTTGTAAATGTTTGTATCGTTTACAACACGTGCTTGCATGCGTGATTACGTAATACATGTTCTGATGAACCCGTTATGTAAATAGACACTTATATAAGTATTCACCTGCTTACTTTTATCTACTAAATTTAACTGCACTGGTCACATAGCTAGTTAGACGACAAAACCGTGGACTAGTACAGTGGATTAAGGATTAATTATGTTTCCTACCCGAAAGGTCGTGGTTGCCGCTATACTTTTCGTACTCTCTTTCCTAAGCGGAATCGTACCAGGTTTAGTTTTAAATAAATTTTCACAAAAGTTGGAGTCATTAACAGCGGTCGGACTTACTATTTGTCTACTGAACTGTTTGACAGGCGGAGTATTCTTTGCAACCTGTTTCCTGCATCTTCTCCCAGAAGCACAGGAGAAAATGGAAGTTACGTTGGAAAGACTAGAATATGACAGTGAATATCCTTTCACGATGGTTCTGGTTGGTTTCGGGTTCTTTCTAATTTTATCTGTTGAACAATTAGCGCATGCGTTTTGTGGTAATCCGAAGAAACGTGTGACACGTACGACACCCGATGACATTTCAATGACAAGTCTTAGTGATATAAATGCACGTGGTGTATATAGATCAACTAAAGTAGAATTTGTTAACCTAGCTCTCAAACTCGATGACACAGATTACGAACAAACAATAACAAATGAGCAGGTTGACACTAAGCCAGCAATAGAGGCAACGGAACAAGTCAACGACATTAAAGTCTACGGCAAACATAGAGATAGTGTATTCATAAATGGAGATGTCAAGTGCATAAATAGTCAGATTAACGCCAATGATACCGAAAACAACAAACGGAACATGGACTGTCAGACAGATGGAACTGACAGGCATGTGGATTCTATGACAGGTGTCTCGTCAATTCGGGGTTTACTGTTCCTCTTGGCGTTGTCGGTTCACATGGTGTTTGATGGTCTTGCTTTGGGACTTCTAGACGAATCCAACTCCGCAGTGGCTCTATTGATAGCCATGTGTATACACAAGATATTGATATTCTTCAGTTTGGGCATGACACTTCTCGAGCTGTTAAAAACGCCAGCAAAACTTTCGGTGGCCATCTTTATTTTCTCATTAATCTCACCATTCGGTATTGGAATGGGGATTGGAATAAAGTCGCATGACGACGAATTTGTACAGGACTTAGTATCGGCTATTCTTCAAGGCATAGCTACGGGAAACTTTGTCTACATAACATTTTTCGAGATACTTCAACGGGAATTCAGTGATCATAAATACAGAGGTCTCAAACAGACCGTCAGTGTCATGCTAGGGTTTGTGCTAGTTGCTGTTACGAAGGCATTCGAAGGCAGTATGTAACTGTATGTTGTAAGTTGATTGATACACTTTTCCCTTTGCGGCTATTCACGTCTTTACGTATTTTATTACTTTGGACACAGCAGACTACACATCGTGAAATCATATAAGAAAGTAAAATAAAATATTCTGCTAAATTAAAAATACACACTGGTTCACCCTGTTTTATTATACTAATTCATTATTTTATAGAATTTATTTCAATAGTCCACACAATTAATAAAACAGACAATATTTACTGCATATTAGTATTTTTAACCAATCAGCGACCAGCAATCAGTTATTTTCCAACAGATTTGGTCAATTTCATGGTTACGCAGTGTGAATCGATGCACATGGCCTATGTAGTTTGCGTACACTCCAGGGGCCCGTTTCACTAAACTTCGTACGACTAAAATGTTCGTAAGTGCAAATGTATGATCGTCTGTATATTTGAATTAATGGATTTACATTTATTGAGCATAGGCTGCATATGCAGCCAATGCTCAATAAATGTAAAGCCAATAATTATTTACAAGAAACCAGTGTTAATGTGAAATTTACAGACTATCATAATTTTGCATTTACGAACATTTTAGTCCTACGAAGTTTAGTGAAACGGGCCCCAGAACTTGAATGTCGGCACAGAATTTACCAGTTGGGAAGGTTAATTTCAACTGTTTATCTTGTTTCAAATACATAAATATGTTTACCATGACACCTTGCTTTTTGGTGAGAATAATGCAATTTGGCTTTCTATGCGTAATTTAATAGACATAATTTTTTTTCGCCTGATGAGCCCCATTTTGTTTCGGCCCATGAGTTACTTGACCCAATTTCCATATTCATTCTGCATTAATTACAATTGATATGGTGTGTTCTACTGGTCATTCATCTGGATATATGTGTATGTCTTCATCGATCGACAGTAATCAAGAGCTTATAGAGTGATGTCTCCGTTTAACCATTGTATCTCGACTTGTATTATTCATGTTAGTTTCTTCATGTATAATATTTTCATGTGTTACACACTGATCTTACATGTACATGTTAAAATGAGTTCTGACTAGATGTAGACATCTGGAACTCGCCTATACAACGCATTACAACGTGTCGAAACCGCTGCTTGGGGTGGGGTTTCGGCATATATTTTACAGTTGCTAATACATTAACATAAATCTCAAAGATTTCGAGTGTAAACTGCACTAAAAATGCGTCTCACTAACCTGAATTCGCTTTTTGAAATCAAACCCGTTCACTTCCGCATTCTCAATGACTATTATAGCCGCCACCTTTGAAAATATTTCAATCACGTGCACGCAGTGGTTTGGTTGGTTACTGGAGACTGACGTCATTTCCATTAGCCAACCAAATCAGTGTGTGTCACGTGATTCGATATTTTTTAAGATGGCGGCCAACATTCATTTTTAATCAGGAAATGAATGTGTTTGATTTTAGAAAGCGAAAATCGAGGTTGGACAAAATCCACCCCCCCCCCCCCCCCCTCCCCCGGTCCAACATCACAGGTAGGAGTGAGTGTACTTGGGTAACATACTGAATGTGTATCGCCGTTCAGATGGTTCGCAATGTCCTTGTGGCCAAGTTGGATAATTGTATTCGGTTTTGTCATTTCGTCCGTGGCATTTGCATCAACAACTTTGTCTACATATCAGCTAATTTGCTTGACACCTTTATACGTTTGTTTATCATCATAATTTACATTTTTAATTTAGCGGTAAATATCGATTTTGTGAGTTTCCCTATTAGTACAATTATAATACAGTGTTCTTCTTTAATAACTGTTTATACATGACCTTAGATATAAAACAGACACAACACCCTACTCGACTTAAGTAAACTCCATTACATAGCACTTGTGCCCAAGTTCGAGGACATATTTTATGTTAAATAGATGAGATATCCATTACTATTTGCTCTAGTTACACTTGTTAACATATTTGATGAGTCGACAGGAAACGTTACTTAAGGATCACAATCATGTATGCTACATGTAGATTGTATGAATTTTTGAGACACTTAAATATGCTCTGTTTCAGGATCAATGTTTCTCACAATGGTAAATAGTAGTTTGATATGACAGTGTTCAACATATATGATTGTGTTTAATTTAGTGAACTAATTTGTATATTATAACGGATGTGCTTATAACCCCTTTCACCATAAGTAACTGCGAGTAAAACTATTTGCGAGGAGTGCAGATCCTGATGAGGTGGCTAGGTATTTTTCGGCTTGTCTGTATCTACACTGCTAGGAACTATAAGTAGACAGACGGGTAATGTTTAATGTATTAAAATGAGCAATCGAGATTATTGATTATCTGTTTTACTTGTTTCTCTCAAATTATATACCAGTGGAATAGTTTGGAGTATTCAGTTGAAAGACGGTGTCTCTGTAATTGGAGTTGTTGGAGGCAATTGGGTAAATACCATTAAAGTGACTATATCCGTAACTCAACAAATGTCACGCTAGTATATTTCCCATAAGTCTGTCAAACAGCTGTTTTATTGATTGGCATGTTCAACTGTGCATACCAATGAAACATTCGGTACTGCAATATACACTCGCCAAACAGATGTCATTAGCAACAGTCGGCTCTGCGTGATATGCACATTGTTGAATGCTCAGCCATGGATATAGTGACTTTAAGTGACAGCACAAGCACATTCGTTCATATGATAAATGGTATTAATGTATAGTTAGTAATCAAGATTGTGTGTGTGTGTAATTTCAGCTCTCTCTCCCTCGCTTCCTGAATAAAGAAACGCTTAAGTGAGTTGGTGCCTTGTTGTCTACGAACCCAAGGGTCCACTCCTTGTTACATGTATGATCCGGCTTTGTAGGAAAATGCATTTGTTACGAATACGTTCCTTTTCTACCAAAACGGGTACGAATTTGAACTGAAAAAATCCTTTAGCGGTCCGATTCGGTTCAAGGACGACCGTTAAAATGGTCGTCCTTGGACCGAATGGGACCCGCTAAATGATGTTCAAACCAGATCGGACTCGATTAGCGTTTTACCTAAGTATTACCTCTTGCACTGCGAGTTGTTTATTCGGATTAGCTCAGTAGGTAAAGCGTCGGACTGTGGATCGGGAGACCCCGGGTTCAATTCCACCTCTGCCGCTGCGAATGGCCGATTCGGCGTGCCCTTGGGCAAGACAACTTCGTGCTATTATAGTCCTATCAGATGAGGACTTAAATAGTCGGTCCCGACATGCAAGGTCATCGAGCCAGTGCCGTCGTTAAATCAAATCCTTTTGTTTTTACTGTGCGTTTTCTACGGAAGTAATGTGGAACAGCTTTAAGCACGGACAATACACTTTATTTTCGTATCACCATAATATGTATATATATTTCTGCCGTTTTATGCTAGTTGATGGGAACTTATAACATATTCAACTTTTATTCATGCCATTGATCATGTATCTATATTAGAAGACATAAGAGTATGTGTACATACACATTGCTATTGTATTGCACATATTATTATATGCTCACTATATTCAACTTTACTCCGTGTCATTGAACATGTATCTCTATTAGAGGACATATCAGGTGTGTTTATCAGGTAACCTGCCCTGTATTGACCGAATACGTACTGACTGATAACATATTGTTGTATCAGGCATTGACCGAGGAATACCTCCGAGCTGAGCCTGATAAACTTGATATCAAAAGACAGTAGCATAGTATTCTATTTATCAGGTAACGTTTTATGCTCGAAAATGACCACATATGACGTTGTTGTGTATGGACAGAACGCCGACTCGTTTACGTTGCGTCATTACACTGACGTCAGTTGGTATCTGATCAATGGAACGTCAGTTTTCACTTCGTTGTAACCCGGATGTTTGGCCTGATACAACAATATGTTATCAGTCAGTACGTATTCGATACATTCGGCAGCCTGATAAATATTCATCATCATGCCAGAACATACTTTCATAATTATTTATGTTATCTCCCTTGATATGGCATATTAGGTCATGCCAATTTCTATGGGGGCAGACATAGTATCGTGCTACGCCTAAATGGCGAGTACAACGAAGAAAATAGTGCGCTATGCCAACTTATCCTACATGGCGTTTTGGTCTGTCTTGCTTTGTATCTAAAACTATACATATACTATTCTCTATAGTTTTCACAGTTTTATGCTCGGTTTATCAGCTAAATTATGGAAAATACGAATCAAGACATTTCGTGCATATGAATACAGCAGCTATTATCTTTAGTTCTCACAGTAAAGTAGCAGTGACAATTTTGTTCTGGGAGTTTCAAACAGTAATTTAATCTAGATAAAACGGATGGATGGGAATGGGTTTGCACCATCACAGTGCATTTGCCTCTGGATGATGATTGAGAAAATATGCCACTTTCATGTTATATTAATATGTGTCTGTGTCTGGATAAATTGGGCTTCTGGGATTTGTGACCAGTGTATCTCCTGATCAAATAACACACTCATGTAGCCTGGTAACGATATGAATTGCTTGTTTGAAGCATGACGCGTGTTTCATTGATGGAATGGCGAACAGTGCAGATCCTGATCAGACTGTGCCGATGCACAGGCTGATCTGGATCTACACTGGTTGCAAAACACATACTCCCTATTTATCCAGTCACAGCCATTTATAATAAAAAAAAGCCAGGTAGACTACTACTACTGTATATATTAAACTGACCTTACTTTGTTCGGATTTTCTTTTATTTTCGGGGTATATATTTAGAGAATAGTAGGTTAGTGCCGTGAATGGGAAAACATATCTGAAAAGGCTTAGGAAACGGGATGGGCGAGGCTCTGCCGTGCCGCGCCAGATATTTTTTTCCATTCACGGCACTAACCTACTATTCTATTTATCCTACAAATGGCTTTAAAATGTAAAAAAAATAAACGCCAGCCACCGCACATATTCATACGCAGTGATTAGGTCGTATTGACAGGATATCAAAAATGTTTCACTACACCGTGTTTCACGGCACATACGCACTGTGTTGACGGGATAAATATACATTGTCTGTCTATTCGTCTGTTCGTCTATCCGTCTGTCTGACCAAGATTTACTTTAGTTTTAATTGTGGCTACTAGTCGCCATGGGTGAAGAAATAATAAGGCGTCCAGCCACCTCACAGACTACCCGCACCATACAACATATGTGCCACCATGAGAAGCCACCGTTTTGAGACCACAATGACAATACATGTAGTTTCGTTATTTCTGTGTACATGTGCATATTATATACGATTAACGTTTGCAATTACAAATACACATTATTACAAATACACGTGATTATTTACAATACATTTACTAAGCAACATGTTAGAGACAGCACCGTACCGTTTGATCAGGGGTTATGCTGGTCATAAAACTGTCCATCTCTTATCAATACGAGACATGACTTTTCTATAATACATGTGTAATTATTAATACAAGAGTTCATAGGTTTAAAATGATGTGAAGTTGGCAATCCGATCCCACATAAAAATAAGCATATGCATTTCTTCACAGCGTATTATGTAATATGTCCGACCCCGAGTATATTAGAGACGATTGCCAAACGCACAGCATGTTCTTGCACATTAATAGAAAACGGTCACCAGTTGGAAAGTGGCACATGTATACGTTTGAAATCCGGCTGAGAAAAAGGACATTACGACGTTTGTGACCAGCGTATGCCCTGACCAGCCCTGATCAGGGCATATACTGGCTGCTATTCATAAATGTCATCTTCTGTATTCCCACGAATAATACTGCTTGATCAGTCTCTGATTGTAAACGGGTATCAGGCTCCTCATTAGCTACAGTCATTTGCCTCCGATATGTGTATCTCGTATCGTAGCGAGGTAGCAATCTAGGGGGCTTTTTCACTAAATTTCGTACGACAAAAATGTTCGTAAGTGCATATTTAGAAGTCTAAATTTTAATTGATGGATTTACATGTATTTAGGATAGGCTGCAGCATATACAGCCTATGTTCAATAAATGAAAATCCAATAATTGTGTGGGTGGCAGGTGATAGCACGCGATGGGTAATTTAACGATCGGGGTTCATCCTTACCGGAATCCCGACTGGAGACCTGATTTTGGCCCTCATATACGTCTTTGGCATTTTGTGTGTGACAGTTGAATCTGGTTATACCCCTTATGTGAGTATTACGATATTCGTAATCCTATTTTAGTGGAAGGGGCCAAGTGACTTTGGTGTGGTATGGACCTGGCACCAGGTCAGGTTATTCTAATTTCAGGGCTGAATATATTTGTTCTCGATGTAAATATTTCGTTCTGATTTTGAGATTCCCCCTCCCCCAATGCAGCAGGTTAAAATGGGATCGAACCCGTTTGCACGGCCTTACATTACCTTAGCTGTTGATAGGCCGTTAAACACTAATAAACAAACAAACAAACCAATAATTGTTTACAAAAACACATTGTTAATGTGAAATTTACAGACTATCATAATTTTTCACTTACGAACATTTTAGTCGTACGAAGTTTAGTGAAACGGCCCCTTGTTGCTAGCTCTACACTGGTCACATATGTACGGAGCCCCGCAGGTGACGAATACTTTTTATTTTTATTAATATAGGAATGAATGGCCTTTTTGTGGAATGTATCGGGGTATAAACTTGGAAAAGTCTCGGGAATACTGGACGAAGGCCGGAAGGCCTCGTCCAGTATTCCCGCGACTTTTCCAAGTTTATATCCCCGATAAATTACACAAAAAGGCCATTCATTCCTTATAATTCCAGCATTTGAAATAAATTCATCGAGAAAATGTGTTTATTTTCCGTTTTCTTAAGAATTATTTTAACTGCGCCTCACGGTTACGAAAAGTAGTTCGGCGTGGGAGTTTACTGGTATATAAATTTTGGACAGAGACTTGCTACGGGCCAATCAAATGTTAAGGAATTGTGTAAATATGTTTGTGCTGGAATTATTTCGATTTAACAATTCGTTCGGAACGAATTGTTAATTCGAGGGAACGAATTGTTATATCGTGGGAACGAATTGTTAATTCGATTGAACGAATTGTTAAATTGAGGGAACGAATTGTTATTTCATGCGAACGAAGTAATAATAAAAAGTCTATGTCCCCTGTAGGGCTCCGTTCCTACGGACCCCTTTAATCAATCGGAGGCCCAGTAAACAATCATCCTTTCTTCGCTTGTCTGGCGTGTTGAAGGGCCTCAGCAAGCGCTTTAAGGACCAGGCTCACGTTGTCTGGTGTACAGTTATGTCCCATTAGACCGACCCGCCAAATTTTTCCCGCCAATTGCCCAAGGCCTCCGGAAATCTCAACATGGTATCTGAAGGTTATAAAACATTAAATAAGTTTACTATATGTGGCTGTGACTAGGAGGAATGGGACGTATGGCATTTGTGAACAGTGTAGTTCCTGATCAAATAGCACACTCATGTAGCCTGATAACGATCTAAATTGCTTGATAGAAGCACGACGGATGTTTTAATGACGGAATGGCGAGCCGTGCGGATAATGATCAGACTGTGCAGATGCACAGGCTGATCTGTATATGCACTGGTCGCAAACCCATAAGCCCCATTTCTCCAGTCACAACCACATACAATATAACCCATTAAATCATTTGGTAAAACATTTCATTATGGGGATAAATGGCAATTCATTATCTATCAAATAACGAATTCAAACGATACACTGCAGTCATGGATAATCACATATGGGTGTCCAATAACATGTCTACCTCCGTGTTGCGTCTTTAAATTGTTTCAGTATATACAAACATATTCATCGAAAAACAAATCTCATTTGCCCACCAACCTTAATTGAAATAGTTTACTATATTTTCGAACTAGCACCATTTGTTCGTCGACCGAGCGGAGCTCGGGAGACTGCTAGGTGGGTCCGGCGGTATGCCATCCGGAATATGTTTGATATATGCACATAGGCGGCGGAAGCCGAACATTATTGGGGGGGGGGGGGGCCCAATGTTGAGGGCCCGAAGGGCCGGATAGCGCTAGGGGGCTCCGGGGGCATGCCCCACCCCCCCCGGAAATTTTTGAAATCCAAGTGGTGTGAAACGCGTTTCTTGCATTCTCAGCAAGTTCTCAGCAAAGTTCCCAGTACTCATGATTACACAAATATATTAGAATAAAAAATCCAAAATTTACAGAATTATTGGTGGGGGTGGGGGGGGGGGGGGGGGTGGGGGGGGGGGGGGCCAATTACACAATTATTGGGGAGGGGGGAGGCGCCCCCCCCCCTCCCCCCCCCCCCCCCCCCGCCCGCTTCCGCCGCCCCTGGTACACCCCATTTTGCTGCGTTCTGGCGCATTTTAGAGCAAAAATATATTTGCTGTACGTTACGGTTAAAAAAAAGATGTTCACTGAAAAAATCCCATTTCCCCATCCACCATTTAACCATAACGTACAGTACGGCAGCAGGTGGGTGGGGGTAATTAATTATTTTATTGGGCATTTTTATTGGTCCGAGTGTATCAAGCGCCCACACTGTGAATGGCGTACTTATCCATTGCGTAGTCGACTACTTGCTTCCAACTGACGTCATCGGGCACGTAGATTGCCGTCACGCACGGCAGTCGGTTATTCTGCGAAAATTTACATGGTACAGTTAAAGATAATGTAACCCGAATTTACTGTCTGTAACACAGGGCGACTTAAGTCGCTTTGTGTTACTGACAGACAATTCGGATTAACTTAAAGGTAGATTATTACATTTGTGGTTTATATTTGGGCACTTTTGTTCACTTTTAGCCCAGCTATTATTGACAAACCCTGGCATTGTCTTCATAGAATGTAACTGTTGATTGAATGGCTCACTTATTTTGTAAACACAAATGCAGTTAATCTACTTTACTGGCTGTGTTACTTCTTTCCAATAAACAGACGGATTTGGATGACATATCTCAAAATCAGCGTTACGTTATTTGCTTCCTGTCCTTTTTAAAACCTTATAGATCTAACTGCTAAAGGAATCATCATCTAATGAGTTTGTTTATCACATTATGCATGGCACATGGTACAGTGAAACCTCCCTAAACCGGTCACCCTGGGAGGTCCCCAGGGTGTCCGGCTACCTCCCAGGGTGTTGGAGAAGTATCACTATAAATCAGGCATTTTATCATTCTGAGCCATAGTTGTGTGCTATGCGATCTCGAACAGATATTATCACCTGAGATACGTGACCAAGAAACTCATAACAAATAAGATCGCATGTGTTTTCTTGGTGTCCTGTTTATAGAGGTTCCACTGTACATTTATTTAACTAGCTGAAATCACCCTTTTCTAATGCCACTTTCTCCAACACCCGGATATCATAAAAAAAGTGTCTTTGACTGGACATAGTACGACAGGCGCCTATTATTTTTCCCACTCACTTCTGCCTATACGGTTTTCTAAATGGAGCAGGTTTGATGTGATAAAGCGCCTATACCTGGGCTAACTAAATTATTAATAGCATCAGCTGCCAATGACGCCGATCTTGTATCTGCTTCCGTTTCTGAGATACTCCGAGAAAACATACATGTATGTATGTTTTCTCGAAATATCTCCGAAAAGTCAACAGCTACGAGTACGGCGTCATAATCGGGTTCCTAGTACACTTTGTATTTTTTTTCTTTTTTTTTTGTTGTGTGTATGTGGGGGGGGGGGGGGGTGTATCTGTACTTTATCCCATCCGAACTACCCAACTATTATTGAGATATTTAGAAAAAAAAATAGTTTGAAACTGGCCAAAATAACAGGTCCTTCGTGAAATACAAACCTTATCGCTCACGAGTAACTTCAGACCTAGTTCCTCAATCCCAGCATGCAACATTTCTGCACACCTCTTGTGATTGGACCAACTGTTAGCCAATCCCTGTTCGGCTAATACAGCTAGCCCCTCCCTCAATGCATACA
This sequence comes from Conchocele bisecta, assembly GCA_029237695.1. Lineage (NCBI taxonomy): Eukaryota > Metazoa > Mollusca > Bivalvia > Lucinida > Thyasiridae > Conchocele > Conchocele bisecta. Next base: position 9,824,367 of record CM055279.1, read on the forward strand.
CGCTGCTTATTGGTCCAGTGTGGTGGTACCTGTGTGGATAATTTAAATCGTGGCCAATCAAAATAGCGGGGTTGATGTGTCAGATAACTGTGCATTATTTTGATACATTTGGTACAGAGTGAGAGAACATAGCTAAATGGGGCATGCAGAAATATTACGTGACAAGAATTACAGCCATTTATCAATATGGCTGCCATCAGTAGTACGTGGACAGCAGTAAATGACATTACATTGTCGAAGTAAAATAATACTATCAGACTAAAAGGCAAACACGTACCGTATTCTGTTTTGTTTTGATATATACCACAACACACTCTACAATCCTATAATATAATTATGTCCCTTCGTCTCTACCAACCAACCGGCCCTGAGTATTCTCGCAACGCATATATCCACAAATGCCAGCATACATGCACTAAACATGATACATGCAGTAAACGAATGCTGGATGAATAGACATACAGGGGTGGGGTAGGGTGGTGTGGGGTGGGCTATGAGTACCCGGAGGAAACACGTACACGTGTCCGATCTGGCGACCACCATACCATCTCACTTACTGCCCCTGCCGAGAATCGCATTGGTGAGAAGCGCGCTCTTTACCGATTGCGCTAACCGGACAACAGGACACATACATTTAATATATTATTAAACTATTATATATATTAGAAATAACAGACGCTGCTATATTATCGGGGGTTTGGGCCGAGGCCCCGCTCCGCCCCAAGCCAAGATATAGCGGCGTCTAAGGATGATGCTACCTTCTGGGTTCGCCGTCACAGCCCCAATAGTTGGCAAGGTGATTCATGTCGAAATAAAAGGACCGGATCTTTGTTTTCCGTCCTTCAACCTTTTCCCTGCAACAATAGAAAACAGTACAAGATACTCTAGTAATTTTTGCAAGGGGGGTGGCCGATTTATTTGACTATTCTTGCGAATATTCGAACCAAAAATAAATATACATGTACATGTATTGCATAAAGTGGGGTTCAATAGTGTAGATTACTGTGAAGACTCGGCCAGAAGTCCTCAAGAAATTCACAAACAAGTTGAGCATTGTAACAAAGAAAACGGCCGCCAAACGGGTGGCGAACTCTTCTTTAGTCTTTGTGAAGGTAACAGCTGATGTTTAATTTTTATACGCCCGTTTTAACCCTTTCTACATCACAGGCCTGTATAGTGGTAATGGCAAATAGTGTAGATCCAATTGAGCCGGCTCGTGACAAGCCGTCTCATCAGGACTGCACTTTTTGCAAGTAATTTTCATATTTTTGAAAGCAAAAACACCCCCTTTTCAAAAATGGACCAGTACTTTTGTGAGAATTGGATTGGTTGCAAAATTAACATATCAAATCCATTCCAGTTACTTAGGGGTGAAAGGGTTTTAAGTGACTTTATTCCGCCACCTGACCTAGTTTCACACGCACCTTGCCCTGTGGGAGAATGAGATGGGGCTGGCCCCGGGAGGGACCCCTAATACCTTCTGGGCCCCTGTATACAGGACGTCGATCTCTGAAACAGACATAGCTTTACATAAATGATCAGGTGCGGACCCAGAAGTCAGGTTTAGAGAGGGCGTGGATTCACAGATGTAAATGTAATGAGTCTATGATTGAGAGTTCACTAACAGTTACTGTACTCATACCTTGTATTGCTCATGTTGTTTACTGTACTGATACCTTGTTGTTGTTGTTGGGTGTTGTGAAGAGTAGTGAGAAGTAAGTTGGCGGGTTGTTGCCGTTTAAGTTAAAAGACGTAGATTGTGTTGTCACTTAATATATGCCTGCTATCCATTTGATCCCATCGTAAAATAAATGAATGAATGTTCCCATCTGTGTTCCTTTCTGAGTAGACAGCACGTAGAGAATAGTAGGTTAGTGTCGTGAATGGGAAAAAATATCTGGCAAGGCTCAGGAAACGGGATGGGCGAGGCTCTGTCGAGCACATCCCGTTTCCGTGCCGCGCCAGATATTTTTCTCATTCACGGCACTAACCTACTATTCTATTTATCCCGTCAACACCTACAAATGGCTGTAAAATGCAAAAATAGTATTGACTACGGGGCGCCAAGTACGGGGCGCCAAGTGGGACATGGCTCAATTGTGTTAACAAAATTCATTTTTGTGCCACAAAATTCAATTCTGTGTCACAAAATTCACTTTTGTGCCACAAAACTCAATTCTGTGTCACAAAATTCAATTCTGTGTCACAAAATTCACTTTTGTGCCACAAAATTCACTTTTGCCACAAAATTCACTTTTGTGTAACAAAATTCAATTCTGTGTCACACAATTCAATTCTGTGTAACAAAATTCAATTCTGTGTCACAAAATTCAATTCTGTCAATTCTGTGTAACAAAATTCAATTCTGTGTCACAAAATTCAATTCTGCACACGCATGTAAGAAGGACTACCATTGGTCAGAAACTGCACTGGAGAAATGGGTCACGGTCGCCGATCTACACATTCAATGTCGATGATTCATTTCTCATTCTGCCGATGATTCATTTCTCATTCTGCCATTTTGCTTCAACTATCTCCAAACAGTCAAACGTTGATAAACCCATTCGTATTTAAACTCATTTGCGTTATAATTGTACACATAATTCATGTACATGTAGATCTCCCGCGAGTACTGGCGTCATTTATTGTGTATCGCAAGGTACATCTGCCCCAGTTAAATCAATAATACACGCGCTGTGGCCTGTGTTCTGACTGCTGTCTGTGTTTATAAACAGAATGTGTGTATTGGGCCATTTGAGGAAACCATTTGTAGTATTTATGTAGATACCATGGATACTAAGATGGTGTATACTGTAAATAATGCATGTAGACACATAGTTGCGAACACGTAACTTCGCAACTAGTAGACACAGATCCAATACCATTTGTTTCACAAGGTTAGATCTACTGTTAGAATACGACGTCATCTAATGTCATTTTCGAGCATAAAACGTTACCTGATAAATAGAATACCAGGCTAGTGTATTTTAATATCAAGTTTATCAGGCTCGGCTCGGAAACGGTAGGAATTCCTCGGCAAGCCTCGGAATTCAATAATACACGCGCTGTGGCCTGTGTTCTGACTGCTGTCTGTGTTTATAAACAGAATGTGTGTATTGGGCCATTTGAGGAAACCATTTGTAGTATTTGTGTAGATACCATGGATACTAAGATGGTGTATACTGTAAATAATGCATGTAGACACATAGTTGCGAACACGTAACTTCGCAACTAGTAGACACAGATCCAATACCATTTGTTTCACAAGGTTAGATCTACTGTTAGAATACGACGTCATCTAATGTCATTTTCGAGCATAAAACGTTACCTGATAAATAGAATACCAGGCTAGTGTATTTTAATATCAAGTTTATCAGGCTCGGCTCGGAAACGGTAGGAATTCCTCGGCAAGCCTCGGAATTCATACGCGTTTCCTAGCCTTGCCTGATAAACTTGATATCAAAATACACTAGCCTGGTATTCTCTATGTATGGGCATGCTCTCAGGTCTAGCTATGTCCCGGATACTTTATGTTTGACCCTGTTTACATAATTGAGGGAAAATTCTGAATATTTTTCTTATTTCTCCTTCAAAGTATATATACTTATATGGTGTGACCACTCATTTGTAATCATAATATAACCAAAATAACTGTCCATAAAGAAGTATAATATTGATATATTGGGTTATATTTTCGCATTGAAATATTTAAACCTGCAAGTGTACTCCACCATCTAGTAAAATGGACTAAGACCGATCTCAACCAAACAACGTAGAGATGACATAGACTATCCTACGCAAACTAATTGTTGTGGACAAAAATGAATTCTGTCCCACAAAACTGAATTTTCTTCAAAAAACTCAATTCTGTCTTACAAAATTGAATCCTTTATAACAAAAATGAATTTTGTATACGAAACGTATGCAGAATTGAATTTTGTGACACAGAATTGAATTTTGTGACACAGAATTGACAGAATTGAATTTTGTGACACAGAATTGAATTTTGTGACACAGAATTGAATTTTGTGATTTTTAGTGTTACAAAACTAAATGCTGTACACATAATTAACCTGTCCTGCATGGCGCCCCGTAATTGACTGGATATCAAAAATGTTTCACGGCACCGTGTTTCACGGCACATACGCACGTTGTTGACGGGATAAATAAATAACAGGCATTTGCCATGATTTGGCGTGTTCGGCTTTCTTCGGTATGCCTATACATGAACAACTATAAATAACAAAGCAAATGGCGTTACGTTAATCCAAAGGGAAATAATAATTGTAATGTATACAATAGTTCGGTCGTTCATATGTATAGAGTGTTTTCATGAATATGCCTTTAGTGGCGGTTTTTTTCCTCAATTTTCTTTATGCTGCTACATGTATATTCTAACATAAATTAGGGAAATTCTAACCGTTCAATAATCCTTGCTATACATAACAATAAGTCCATTTCTCAGTCAAGTGACATAGATTTAAATAAAGTGACGTCATACCCCATGTATCCATGAAGAGAGGAACGCCCGCCGCGGCTGCCACAGAATCCACGACCAGTAAACAGTTGTACCTGAATAATACCAGGGGCGTCGTCAAGGGAAGTTCGATGGGTTCGTACAAGCCCATTTTTTGGACACAGAGGGCCGTGATAGCCATTTTGATTGCATGAATGAACAAACATTATATTATTCAAATGTCCTACTAACAAAACACAGTCAAATGATGTACAATATGCCAATTTACAGAAATACCCTTCTTGAATTGACCCAAATGTCTCTTTGCCCAGGAGATAGCTATTGTCAGGTGGAAGACTCGGATCTGTGACACACAAAACATGCCCATTACACATCCAGTAATAGAATACGATAGTCAACAAACGTGAGTGGATTGGGGAATTTTTGTTGAACGACCATTGTATGAGATCCGATTTTTTTTAACTGTGGATTGAAGCGGTTAACCATGAAGTACCATATACATGTAGCTGTGGCTAGAGAAATGCGACTTATGGGATTTGTGACCAATGTAGTTCCTGATCAAATATCACACGCATGTCGCCTGATAGCGATATATATTGCTTGTTAGAAGCATGGCGGGTGTTTCATTGATGGAATGGCGAATAGTGCACCCGTGTTATAGCAGCTAGAGAAAATGCACCAAAAACCGACGTTGAATGCTTCTGTGGTCCGTTTCACTAAACTTCGTATGACTAAACTGTTCGTAAGTGCAAATTAAGGATCGTCTGGAAATTCCAATAAATGTCAATCCAATAATTGTTTACAAGAACACATTGTTAATGTGAACAGACTATCATATTTTTGCACTTACGAACATTTTAGTCGTATGAAGTTTAGTGAAACGATCCCCTGCTTGCTTACCTGTGACACAGGGCACCCACACCTTTCAGTTGTTGCAGAGTGGATCCCGACGACTCTCCGTGTGTAAGAAACAGCACACCAGGTGTATGTTCTTGTAGACCCTGCACAAATAATGTTTGTGGCATCACTAAACTTCGTACGACTAAAATGTGAAATTTACAGACTATCATAATTTTTCACTTATGAACATTTTAGTCGTACTATACGAAGTTTAGTGCAATGGCCCCCAGTTCAACATGAATATCGAAACATCACATTCGAGCATACGAACCTGTTCAATTTCCGCTAATGTGAACACTTCGCCCATCGGCTTAGTTAACTGACAGGTCTCGCCATCTGTAAGACAATGCAATGAAAAGAAAGGTTACTATCCATCCTCAAACGTTTTTATTTGATGCAATTCCACCAATTATTTATTTTTCATTGTGGAAAATAAAAACAAGATGTTCCTATTTGAGTTCAATTGGGCTGAAGCAGGGAGGAAGGTGTCAACAATGAAACAACAATTGGAAATGTAAACTTCGAAAATCGACTGATAAGAGTTAATGGTAAAATTTATAATTTTCAGACAAACTAAGGTAGGAAAATGTTAAATGCCATAGAAAAAAAATAGTTTTCGTGGGAGCTGGGTGTCCCAAAAAAAACTGATTTCGTTTCATTTGTTTTATTTACAAACACACAGAGGAAAATAATTACCTCTATGTTGGTAAAAGCTACAAAGAAATTCATGGTACACGAAAGAGTTTTCACACTCGTGATATACAATGTACATTTAATATTTTCTAAACACCATTAGTGTATTTTATATCTGGCTAGCTGTGACAGGAGAAATGGACAAACACATGGGGTTTGTGACTATGGGGTGCCGTTTTGGACTTTAATAGCACTTCGTGATATCATCACTTCAAATACATGATATCACCTATTCGAATGGATGATATCACCTATTTAAAGTGATGATATCACCTATTCGAATAGGTGATATCACCTAATCGACACTGATATGGTGATATCATGCATTCGAACTGGCGATATCATCACTTCAAATGGATGATATCACCTATTCGAATGGATGATATCACCTATTTGAATGGGTGATATCACCTATTTGATTTGAAGTGATGATATCATCCATTCGAATAGGTGATATCATCACTTCAAATACATGACATCAGCTATTCGAATGGTGATCACCATTCGATGATGATCACCTATTTGAAGGGTGTATCACTATTTGATTTGAAGTGATGATCATCCATTCCGTAGGTGATACTCATTAAATCATGACTCAGCGATCGATGATGTATCACTATCGAAGGATGAATACTATTTGATTTGAAGTGAATGATCCAATTCGAATGAGATATCATCACTTCAAATACATGTTATCACCTATTCGAATGGATGATCACATATTCGAATGGATGATATCACCTATTTGATTTGAAGTGATGATATCATGCATTTGAAGTGATGATATCACCCATTCGAATACATGATATCATCCATTCAGCACAAACTGGTGATATCACCAATTCGAATGCGTGATATCATGTTTTCAGGACGAATAGGTGATATCATCATTTCGAATAGATGATATCACCCATTCGTTTAAATGATAAAAGAGAAAATGATTACTCCTTGTTTACAGTAGTACAGGACTTCCAGTCAAAAATTTAAGCACGCGACTTTACTGCGGGATTATTATTGTTTTGTTCATAATTTAATATCTTATTGCATAATAATTTCATAATAGAATTATAATATTAACACGTTTGCATGCTTACTATTTTTGATATCATGTATGTGTAGTGATGATATCATGCATTCGAATTGATGATATCATCACTTCAAATCAAATAGGTGATATCATCCATTCGAATAGGTGATATCATCCATTTGAATAGGTGATATCATTCATTTGAAGTGATGATATCACAAAGTGCTATTAAAGTCCAAAACGGCGCCCCATATGTGACCAGTGTAGTTTTAGATCAGCATGTACATCCACAGTCTGTTCAGGATCTGCACAGGGTCGCAATTCCATCCATCACTAATGCACACATCATGCTTCGTGCAAGCAATATAGACCGTTATCATGCTACATAGTGTGTTATTTGACCAGTAGCTACAGTCGTCACAAAATCCATAAACCCATTTTCTCCAGTCACAGCAATACTACGGGAGTAGATTGCAAGAGTTACTGTTCGCAACTAGTCCTTACTTACCGTGCCGTTCGACCATATCCGCAAACCTTCCACCCCACAGTCCGTTCACGCCCACCATGACCTTATCCCCGGGCTCAATGAGATTACACACGGCGGTTTCCATGGCAGCGTGTCCTGAAAACAGTGTGTTTAATTAACCATGTGCTGTTTCCATGGCAGCGCGTCCTGATAACTATGTGTGTAATTAACCGCGCGTTGTTTCCATGACTGCGTGTCCTGAAAACAGTGTGTGTAATTGACCACGCGTTGTTTCCATATCACTTGCTGTTTCTATAGCAGCGTGTCATGAAAACAATGTTTGTAATTAATCACGTGTTGTTTCTATGGGAGCGTGTCCTGAAAAAGTGTGTATAATTAACCACGTGCTGTTTCCATGGTACTATGTCCTGAAAACATGTGTTACGCGCTGTTTCCATGGCAGTGTGTCCTGAAAACAATGTTTGTAATTACATGTAACCACGTGCTGTTTCTATGGGAGCATGTCATGAAAACAGTGTGTATAATTAATCACGTGCGGTGTTTATGGGAGTTTGTCCTGAAAACAATGTTTATAATTATAGTCCTCCCGACTAACCGAATCATAGCCGGTTTACATGACAGCGTGTCCTGGAAAGAGTATTTGTAATTAACAACGTGCTGTTTCTATGGAGATGTGTCCTGAAAACAATGCTTGTAATTAATTACGTGCTGTTTCCATGGCAGCGGGTCCTGGCAGCAGTCTTTATAATTAATACCATGCTGTTTCCACGGCAGCGTGTCATGAAAAGATGGTTTGTACATGATCACGCAGGTAAATGAATCAGTTAATGGACTACATTTTGGACAGAGACTTGCTACGGGCCAATCAAATGTTAGGGAATTGTGTAAATATTGTTGTGCTGGAATTATAGTGCTATAACTAATAGAGATGGGCCCTCGGTGTAATATAACTGACAGGAGTCCGTTGTCCAGGATTGTCTATGTATGATTAGCTACATATGTTCTACTACTTCGCAGTTTCAGTTCGCTGTCAAACGCCAAAAGAGGTGAAGCTGGCTGATGTCTGGAATACACAAAGATGGCCGAGTAGGCCCTCTGTGTTCCTTATATGTAGGATACAGGGGGCCGTTTCACTAAACTTGTACAGTCGAACCTCCCCGAACGGCCACCTCTCTACAACAGCCACCTCTCTGTAACAGCCGCTATTTGATATCCCAAATGGATGATTTCCTCTATATCTTAACCCTTACACTGTTGAGCATGAGCATTGTCGTTTGATGTTGATTTTGCATTCTTTCTCAATAAAAACATGTTTTGACAGCATTTTAGAATCATTTCCATTGGAAATGATTCTAAAATGCTGTCAAAACATGTTTTTATTGAGAATTATTGAAGAAAATAAATAAACATCAGACGATAAAATTGTAATCAGCATTAACCTCCCTACAACAGCCACCTCTCTATAACAGCCACTTTTGCCTCTTCCCATGGGTGGCTGTTGTAGAGACGTTGCACTGTACGACTAAAATGTTCGTCAGTGCAAACTTATGATAGTCTATAAATTGCACATGAATAATGTTTTCTTGTAAATAATTATTTGATTTATATTTATTGAGCATAGGCTGCATAAATGCTCAATAAACGTAAATCCATCAATTGAAATTTCCAGACGGTCCTAAATTTGCACTTACGAACATTTTAGTCGTACGAAGCTTTGTGAAACGGGCCCAAGTAACGAGGTAGTGTTCACATCACATATATGTTCTACATGTACACATAGACTAGTCCATCACATGTACGAACCAATTAACTTTGACTCAAAGGATGGTCATAGAACGGTGGTATTTCAACCAAACTTGGAGTTCGGTTTAATTTCTGAAATTCGGCAGATTCACCTGCACGTACTTATAGTCTGTTTCACGAAAGCTGCCCAAATTTTACGACCATATAAACAATTCAAAAACCATATTTTTTTCGATAATATTAAATTAAAGGAAAATTTAAGAATGAGCCTTCTTTTTATTTCGTGAAATCTGGTCAAATATTGATTTTATTGCGAAAACAAAATTTTCCCATGTTAAATCCCATAGACATCTTCATGGAGTGAAGATGTCTATGGAGATTTAACATGGGGACATTTTTTAGAATTTCAGAAATACTGGACCGATTTTTAAAATTTAACTTTTGTTTTCTTAGTTAGATCATTTCCAAGCTATCTAGCTAGGTTTCGGAGTCAATTTCCCCCCAAATAAGTTGTTTGACACCTCCCACAAGCCCCCCCCCCCCCATAGAGAAATAAATTTTTCGTAATAAAACCAATAATATTTGACCAAATTTCACGAAATAAAAAGAAGGCTCATTCTTAAATTTTCCTTTAATTTAATACTACCGAAAAAAATATGTTTTTTGAATTGTTTATATGGCCGTAAAATTTGGGCAGCTTTCGTGAAACAGACTATAGTATATGTAAGTACCGCATTGTATTCATTAATTCGTTAGTCACAGATAATTGGTTTAGAAATACACACACATATGTGGGTGTGACTGGAGAAATGGGGCTTATCGCTTTTGCGACCGCACAGTCTGACCAGGATCTGTACCGTTCGCCATTCCATCAATGGAACACTTCTAACCAGAGTGTGCTATTTGATCAGGAGCTGCACTAGTCACACATCGCATAAGCCCCATTTCTCCCGTCACAGCCACAAATAAGACACGCCATGTGATTTTGTACCTTCGGACATCTGCGTAATTTCATGAAATACGTTTACAAAATTTACAATATTTTCCGTAACTGGCGTATAATTCCGCATGTATTCTGAAAACTTTGTCAACTTTTGACTTTATTTATGAAAAATATTGTATATTTTGTAAATGTGTTTAATGAACTTACGCAGATGTCCGAAGGTACACAATCGCATGGCGTGTCTTAATTATATTATATGTATATGAATAGCTGGCCAACTATGAGAACGGAGAAAAAACATTTTGTTTATAGTCATAAGTACGGAAGCCCATTAGGGCCACTTCACTTTTTTTTTTATCTTTTCTTGAATTTTCGAGATATTTTCTTGAATTTTCAAGATACTTTCTTGAATTTTCCAGATGTTTTCCTGAATTTTGAAGATGTTTTCTTGAATTTTCAAATTCTTTTCTTGAATTTTCAAGATCTTTTCTTTAAAATTCAAGAAAAAATCTTGAAAATTCAAGAAAAGAACTTGAAAATTCAAGAAAACATCTTGAATAAATGGAAATGAAAAAAAAGTGAAGTGGCCCTAATGGGCTTCCGTACATAAGAGTCATAAGAGTACAATTACATATTTTTATGACTCAGCAGTGCTGCAGATAAGGTGCGTATTCGCGTATTGGCGTATTTTACGCGCTTACTTTAGCAGAATACGCATTGATTATCAAAGGTGGGAGTACAAAATACTCACAGCAATGTGAAAATACGCATTGCTTTCAAATTGAGTAGTGAAAATACTGTAATAAAGATAAAAATTTACTTAGTTGAGCTGCAAAAAAAATCAAACTGCAGCTCAAATATGTGAATTTTTTAATGTGCTTTATTTTTTTTATCATTTGTTCCCTATTGAATAAGAAAGAAAATCAAAAATACGCATTGAATTTTAAATGTGTGGGTTTAATACTATTTACATACACAACTTATCTGGAGCTCTGACTCACCTGCCAATTACCTAAATGTTCACGCTGATTCGATCTACTCTGGATGCTCTTGGTCTACACTGAGGCAAAGTTGTAAGATCACTTTCACTGCCAGAGACCCAGCATAGAATACTATTATAATTAATATATAGATCAGTCAGTCCGTGCACTGGCGTGTGAAAGTGATTTGATTGTGTAACCATTCTGGAAGGGATCACATGTCAATCTGGTGTATGGGGTTTCAAGACCGTGTTAATTGTGATTCGTATAACGATCATAGTTTCAAAATATTTGTTAATTCATATGTAGCTGTGACTGGGAAAATGGGGCGTATGTGCTGTGCGACCAGTGTAGATACATATCAGCATGTGCATCCAGTTTGCTCAGGGTCTGCACCATTCGCCATTGCATTAATCAAACACTCGACATGCTTCTAACAAACAATATAAATCGTTATCAGGCTACTATTTGATAATGAGCTGCACTTATAATAAATATCATATGCCCCATTTCTCCAGTCACAGGCACATACTTATAAAGAAACGTGTAAAGTTTGAAATTAATTTCGTATGTTACTGTTATATTAATACTGTGATTCGTAAACTGAACATAGTTTCAAAATATTGTTTCATACATGTACATATAAAGAAGGCTATAATGTAAATACTTATTGGTTCACAAAAAGAAAGGAGTGTAAATAGTGTTAAGTATATTGACTTAATCGTTTAGAAAATATAAACAAAATAAATAAGTGCTCCAAAAACAGGAAAATATCAGTTTTAAAATTGGCCATGAATGTGCCTGTTTTCCGTGTACTGTAATACCTGAATAATGTATATAGCTAACATGCATTATTCTTGATAATACATTCTGTCTGTTTCTTGTATAACTACCGACTATCTAATATGCAAAAAGGACACAGAATGGTATCAGCGAGTGACCGGTCTTTGGCCAGTCTGCCGACGCCGTCGACTGGTCGACACAAAGGGTCATCGGTCAGTCTACAACGCTCGACGCCCGCTAGCCAAAACAGGTCGTCAGTTAGTCTACAGCGACCTTCGGCAGGACAACAAAAGAAATCATCGGTAAGTCTTCAACACTCCACGACCGGGAAACACAACCAGTCTTCTGTGAATCGTCAGTCATCATCGAGCGGTCAACAGAACAAGACGTCGCTAAGTCGTCCGCGGTCTTTGTCCGGAAATCCTGCGCAATCATTGACTAGTCTTCAGCCTAATTCGTCCAAACAACACAACCAACCATCGACCAGTAGTCAACCGAATGTATCCCCATCAACCAGTCAACAGCATAATTCACCCACGCATTCGAGCCAATCATTGGCAAGTATTCAGCCTACCTCGGCAAAACAACAGTACCGGCTTCAGAATTTGGTTGGCCAGGAGAAGACCTCGGTCGGACAACAAAACAAGTCTTCTGTCAGTCTTCCCAGATCGTCAAACAGCGCCAAACTTCCTATCGAATTCTGTGAGAACCACAAGGGCAAGGAATTGCTATGGTACTGCATAGGACACGACGCCATGGTGTGCAATAGCTGCAAGACTTCAAACCACAAGTTTTGTCAACTAACCATTGCTTCGGAAATGGTGGAAACGTCTTATCAGTCTGCTATTCAACAGATATCAGACATTGAAGCCACTCTGGCTGGTTTGAAAAGCAGACTTGATAAGATACGGAGATCCAGGGAGCAAAGTCTGAGTGATATTACTGGAATTACGAAATCTTGCGAGACAAAAGCAAGGGCATTCAAGGAGCGAATAATAGAATGGGCACAAGCGTTGGAACAGAATATGCTTGCTGAGATAAGGCGTGCAGCGACTGCTCGGATGACGGCAGTTTCCGATCAACTAAAGGGCTGTAACAGTATGTTACAGAAAGTAGAGAAAGACAAAAAAGTTACCAGTGATGTAAAATCGGTTCTGGATGAGACGAGAACGTTTATAGCGGCGCACCAACTCTCAAAATCCATGAAAGACACGGGGAAATCGATTACTGCGATTGAACAGGAACCGTACGGCGTCGGTATGATGTTTAAACCGGATCGTGGCCTGCTTCTGTTGCTGAAAAGTGGCGGAAAACTTGGAACTCTCAAAGTTGACTCGGAGATATCGGAAGCTGCGTCTAGCGGCGCTGGAATGGCACCAAGGTCATTACGCGACATGGCCGTTGTGTCTTCCACGGAGGTTCATGTTGATTCGGACTGGGTTACCGGCTCTACGTTTATGCCCGATGGACGGCTGGTCCTGGCTGACCGCAGGAACCACAAACTCATCATGATGACGAGAGACTTCAGTACGAGCGCGATATCCGAACTGAGGTTATCGTCAAAACCGTGTAACGTCGCAGTGAACAGCTTAAAGGATATGATTGTAACATTACCGGAAGAGAGGAAATTGCAATACGTTAGTGTAGGGACGGCACTTCAGGCGGAGACGTCCATACGGACAAACAAACCGTGTTGGGGGATAGCGGTGCATAGTGGTGAAATATACGTCAGCCTTCATAACAACCCGGGGGACGGTGAAATACAAGTATTGGACAGGAACGGCGAGATCAAACGACGGATCGGAGTGGACGCGGACGGACGGGGTATGTTTCATAGTCCGTATTACGTTGCCATCGGCACGCGCGGCACCGTTTTAGTTCACGTGTCGGATAATAATGGTGACGTCGCGTGCTTTAATCGAACAGGGGATTTAATATACCGCGTACAACACCGCGATATGAAGGGACCAAGCGGCTTGCTAGTGGATAGGGCTGGTAAACTATTTGTGTGCTCCGGCGAAGGCGGCAATGCCATACACGTGCTAAAATCGGACGGTAGGCGGGACCAAGTGTTTCTAGGGTCACGTGATGGGGTGGTAAAACCCCCACTGTCGATGTCGTATAGAGGTAGCGACGATACGCTTATAGTGACAATGTGGGGAAAACTCAGTTTCCATGCTTTTAAACTGAAATAGTCAACCATGTACAGGGTGGTTGAAATATAGAGAATACCAGGCTAGTGTCTTTTGATATCAAGTTTATCAGGCAAGGCTAGGAAACGCGTAGGAATTCCGAGGCTTGCCGAGGAATTCCTACCGTTTCCGAGCCGAGCCTGATAAACTATATATAAAATACACTAGCCTGGTATTCTATTTATCAGGTAACGTTTTATGCTCGAAGATGACATTAGTTGACGTCGTATTCTATGGACAGAACGCGGACTTGTTTACGTTACGTCATTACACTGACGTCATTCGGTAACGTCACGTGACGTCATCCGACCACTGGAACGTCAGTTTTCACTTCGTTGTAACCCGGATGTTTATATCACGGGCAATGCCTGATACAACACTATGTTATCAGTCAGTACGTATTCGGTCAATGCAGGGCAGGTTACCTGATAAATATGAAGTTGTGCACATTGTTGCCTGACATGGGCGTTTGTGGTAAAATGTTGCGCATTTTTCTACATTAAAATTATAATTCTAAATTTTGGCTAATATTCAGAAATATGATTCGTCTATACAATAATTATATTTTGACACTAGTGAAATAAAGAGATGTTTCACCATGTTTACGTGGTAAAAAGCGTTGTAAACGTGTAACTTTAACATTACATATATATATAATTTTTCTCCCCGGGTTAACGACTCATGTATAATAACGGTTATTTTTAACGGGGATACAACGTACGTGTTCCTCGTATTTTCGTATAAGTTAAGTAATATGCATTTTAACGACGCTGTTATCAATCAAAATGGCCGAAAACCGGAAGTTGAAGTATATGCTAGACGTGTAAGAGAGGTACGAAGCATCGTTTCTTGGACTGACATGTATCTGCAAACGTTTTCTAATTTACTAATATAAATACAATACATATATATTTTCAATCAGAAACGATTACGTAGTCTGTGTTTCGTGCTCAATTCGTTGAATTGTATGCTGTCTTAAAGAAATGTTAATTTTGCATAAACGTCGTTACTAAGGAAACGGCATGTCTCAGAGTAGTATGTTAGATGCACATTCCAAATACGTTTTTCTCTAAAACCGCAAAATGTGCCTTGCTCCATATATAGAGAATAGTAGGTTAGTGCCGTGAATGGGAAAAAATATCTGGCAAGGCTTAGCAAACGGGATGGGCGAGGCTATGCCGAGCACATCCCGTTTCCGTGCCGCGCCAGATATTTTTTCCATTCACGGCACTAACCTACTATTCTATTTATCCCGTCAACACCTACAAATGGCTTTAAATTTAAAAAAATAACCCCAGCCACCGCAAATATTCATACGCAGTGATTAGGTCGTATTGATAGGATATCACGGCACATACGCACTATGTTAACGGGATAAATGTCTTAAAGTGGAGACCTATATTTGGAACCACCCTGTATATACATGGCTGTTACTGGAGAAATAGGGCTGATGAATTGTGACCAGTGTAGTTTCTGATCAAATAGTGCTTGCATGTATTGGTTGTTAGAAACACAACGAGTGATTTAGTGAGGGAATGACGAACAGTGGAGATCCTGATCAGACTGTGCGGATGCACTGGCTGATATGAATCTACTCTGGTCGCAAAACCCATTCCTCCATGATTTAATTTGATATGTATTAAACGAGTTTAAGATACATGTATACATATGGACAGTAGAGATCCTGATCAGACTGTGTGGATGCACAGGCTGATCTGGATCTACTCCGGTCGCAAAACCCATAAGCCCAATTCCTCCATGATTTAATTTGATATTTATTAAACGAGTTTAAGATACATGTATATGTATGGTCTGACATGAGTGATGATTTAATATGCATGTATTAAATGAGTTCACTGATTTCACATGGAACGAGACTATGCCGAGTTTCTCATGTACTCGTCAAATTTCATAGAGAGGATACTGGTTTCAAGGTGTATGATCACGTGGTACTAATAACAATAATACGTATTGAAATTTCCAGAATCCATCTGATTCAAAGTACGTATTATTTTCTAGTGTCCTTATTACGTAACGGATTTTAATGAAATATTGCGCATCAAAAGTGTCTTGTTAAGCTGCATAATTGGTGGTCTCTGTATTTTCGCCCAAACTTCTGCCGTTTTAAAACGACATAGGTCTGTGCCCGACTCCATTGACCACCAAATGCAGCTGATGAAGACGCGTTTGCTGCGCCATATTTCATCAAAATCCGTTGCATATTAAGGAAAATATCAAATAATACTTACTTTTGAGTGGGCGACGTTGTTGTTGTTGTAACCACGTGATAATGCACCTTGGGTTTTACATGAGTTACGATGTAATATGAGATTTATTAAACCAGTTTACTAATCTCATAGGATATGTTTATATATTAAATAATCACATTTGAGATCCTCTGTAAGAAAGTATATGAAAAGTCATGCAGAGCATGATGTTATTAGCCGATCAAATCAGGGTAAAGTGCATCGAACATATGTAGGTGTCTCTGGTAACATTGTCAATGGTAAACTATTTTCGACCACAGTTCTGTACCCAGCGTTGACATTTTTCTCGATTTTGTGCAGGTTTTGGAAACGTGTTCCCAAATCCATCCAATAGCAGCAATGTCATAGCAGCAATGTTTTGTTGTCACCATTATGTTGCGAAATATTCCAGCGTAACACCTGTACTGTATGCTCATTTATCTACAAATTACACTCCGCAATACACAAAGTTGTAGTCACTGTGTGTGTGTTTGTCCGAATTCTGTGGCAGCATGCGAGTGGGCGGAGCTACCAGGGCTATATATATCTAGCGGTTACAGTGTCATCTAAAAATAGACGCAAGCTCCTGCGTATTCAGGCACATGCCCAGATTGGCCTAATGTGCCCCATCCGTGATTTTTTTGCGCGATGTCGGGCGCAAGACAATCAATAATTTGCGGCATTGACAATAATTAAGGGGGATTGCCGCAATCGCGCGTGCTGGATGCATCCCTGCCATCCCTGCATGATACGTAAACAAATCAAAGTTGGCTATGAAGGGCAATTCTTCGTTTTGATTGGTGGAAAATTTTGTGAATATTAACTAGCGTCAAATGACGCGCATACGCGATCCAATGGGATAAATCCGAGATGCTGGGATAAACCCGAAAATGCTGGGGCTGCTAGTAAGGAGATTTTGAGCAAAGGTCGATTATAAATTAGCCGAATAAACACATTTTACGCGATTATACGTGGCTGAAACTTGTTCTGTTTAATAACAAAGGCTTTAAATTAGCCCAATAATCGGCGTATGTTGGCGTATATGGCCATTAGAGCCAACTATGGACTTCAACAACAATAACTTTCGGGTTAAATCTCTTCAGGCGTTCAGCTCATTAAGTATTCAAAATTGTGTTATTTGGCTATAAGTAAAGTTTTAAACGGAGATAATTGCCAAAAATGCAAACTTTATCGGTTGATGCAATTTGGAAGTGATACAGAAAAATTCGCGTTCGTAGATTACCGAATAGCGGAGAAAAGGGTTGCTACAAACTTTTTCAGAATTCGATGGATAACCAATATATTAGCTGATCTATAAATAGATCGGCTAATAATGACACACAGCACAACCTCTCTACAACAGACACCTATGAGAAGACACACATCTGGGCCCGGTTGCTCAAAACATCCGTTAGCTTAACGGAACGGACTGTTAAATCCTTAACTGAATGGTTAAAATATCTGTTAAACAGAGATTTTAACCATTCAGTTAAGGATTTAACAGTCCGTTAAGCTAACTGATGTTTTGAACAACCGGGCCCTGGCCGTTGTAGAGAGGAGTCAGTTGTAGGTAGGTTCAATATATAAGCATATGTGCAATTTAAATGTTATTTATTTATTTATTTATTGTTATACCTTTTTTAAGGAGGGTGACACAGTTAGCCAGGGTCAGTCCACAGGTTGGCATAACGGACCGAGGTATATAAATACATTAAAAATAGCTAAAAGCATCAATAAGTGAGAGAAAAAAATAAGCTAAAATTGTGTTATATTTATTTAATGTATTTATAAACCTCGGTCCGTTACTTCAACCCGTGGGTCTGTCTACCATGTGACCCTGTTTGCAGGTGCGGATCGAGAGGGGGGGGGGGGGGGTGGGGTCCGGGGTTGCAATCCTCTCCCCACCAGTTCAGCCACGGGGTTTACATAGATCACAGTTTACCACCAGTTGGAGTCTGAATTTGAATGCCGTAAAACACAGGAAAGTGTATTTCGAAGAGCTAAAAAATAGAACAACCCCTAGTTGCGAACGGTAACTCTTGCAATTACTCCCGTACCGTCCGTAGCTAGCTATGGACGATACGGGAGTAGATTGCAAGAGTTACCGTCGCAACTTGACAACCTCCCTTCTCCAAATGCTGCATCCGCCCCTGGTTTGTATGTAGCCCCGTCCATAAAATCGTTTTCGAATTGTGATTCTGCTACGCTATTGGTGGTTTGACTCTGAAGCTCGCATATACATGTCTGAACAGGATGCGCGTCTGGTTTTAATATAACATTTTACTAATTAGAACATTTAATGAAAACGTTAATACTTCCACATTGGCGAAAGAGGCGCAATATGTGATTAATTGAGACGAAATGCCATGCTTTCATTGGTCGAGAAACTAGGGCAAACAATAAATACCAATGATCACTCTTTAGCTCTTTGCATTCTAGCGGTGAAGGTAACATCCAAGAATGAGCCTTCTTTTTATTTCGTGAAATTTGATCAAAAATTGATTTTATTGCTAAAAAATTATTTGTCTATGGGAATTTAACATGTGGAGGTGGAGGAGCTGTGGGTGGTGTAAAAAAACGAAACAAAATTAGAAAATTGACTCCGAAACGTGGCTAGATAGCTTGAAAATGTCCTAATTAAGAACACAAAAGGAAACATTTTGAAAATCGGTCCAGTATTTCTGAAATTCTAAAAATTTCTCCATATTAAATCCCCATAGATATCTTCACTCTGTGAACATGTCTATGGGGATTTAACATGGGGAAAATTTTTTCGCAATAAAATCAGTATTTGACAAACTTTCACGAAATAAAAAGAAGGCTCATTCATAAATTTTGCTTTAATTTAATATTATCACAAAACGTTGTTTTTGCATTGTTTATATGGCCGTAAAATTTGGGCAGCTTTCGTGAAACAGACAGTAGTATATTTCTTACTTTCTCTGTAAACATGTCTTGGAATTTCATGAGAATTGTGTCCTCTGGACTAACGTAATGGATTAGACTATTCTAATATTCCAAACGTAACAATTAGACTATTCTAATGAAATTCCAACACATATTCATGACATGTATAGGGGAAAATAAATGAAAATGCAATGAATTGTCGTCTGATATTTTTTTAACTATTTATAGCCCACAAATTTCCCAGCATGCAAACAGTTAATAGACCCCAGAGCTCCAGATAAGGTGCGTATTTGCTTATATACCCAATTAAAATTGCCAAAACCCCAATTGAAATCAGAAGTAGTGCGTATCAAAAAGCAATGAAAAATGTGTGGTACCTAATTACTTATCTGGAGCACTGAGATCTCATGAATATTCAGATTGAAGTCCTACATCACCGGTCATAGTGAACGGACAATAAATGGCATACCAAACTAGAAGAAAGGCTGACAACCAGAGGATGGACTTCTGACTTCAATACTTCTAGCTTTCTTACTTTCTACTTCCTTACTTCTAACTTCCAACTTCATTACTTCCTACTTTTAACTTCATTACTTCTTGCTTCTAACTTCTTTACTTTTCACTTCCAACTTCATCACTTCTTACGTCTAACTTCCTTACTTCTAACTTCCTTGCTTCTAGCTTCATTATTTCTTAGAAGTAATGAAGTTAGAAGTAAGGAAATTAGAAGTAAGAAATAATGAAGTTAGAAGTAATGAAGTAAGAAGTAAGGAAGTAATGAAGTTAGAAGTAAGGAAGTAGGAAGTTACAAATAAGGAAGTTACAAGTAATGAAGTTAGAAGTACATGTATTGAAGTCAGAAGTCCCTCCAGGGCTTCCATAGAACTTTGCTTATATGATATGCTGTTATGTTATTCTATAAATCAATTAAACAAATTCCTGTCTTCGATGTAGAAACACAATTTCGAGTCAAATGAACACTTTGTAGCTAATACAATTATGAATGTTTGTTTATATCCACAATTATTGTGTATTAACTGCTACCTATCTACTGGCCAATTTCAATATTGATTTTCAAACCAACCAATTAATATCACATACAGTAAGTGGTCTAATAATATATTTAGAATGTAAACACTCTGTTCTGTTTTGAGTGGCATACACAACACAGAGCTAAGATATTTTCGAAGGGTAATATAATCATACATATTGAAATATCATGTACATGTATTTTGTATTGCTATTATCAAGGTGCATGAGCACGTGGTTACAACAACAACAATGAATATTGGACCTTAAATCAAGCAGCTTGATTGACTGAGCCTGAGCTGCGGTACAGCTCAGGCTCAGACAATCAAATTGCTTGATTGCGAGTTGGCATTGCCAGTTGATGTTCAGAACTGTTGGTACTCTGTGCAAGATTAACGCAGGAAGTTGTGTAGCAAACTTGAGCAGATTTTGTCACCCAACCCCTCATGAATATGCTGGTAAAAGTTAAACAGAACAGGTCAAATGAAACCATATATTGCATAGCAAACAGGGGCACAACAGCTCGCAGATATCACGATAATATGAATATTCAAGTAAAACTCCAGCCTGGTGTGTCTTGTTAAACGTACATGCCCACTAAGTAGGCACAAAATACTCTTTATAAGAATTAAATAAGTGTATAATTGTGGCACTATTCCATCAATTCTAAACATTATGAGTGACCGATATACATATATAATCATTTAGTAATATTTATTTTACTGATAGTGACTCGCGGTGGTGTCAGGCTATTTTCATATGCAAATTAGGCATGATATTTTTTAATTATTCGTACTAATTAAATTTGTCATCTGAAAAAAATAATATTTTCGACAGATTTTAAAGTTTGCACATCAAACAATAAATACAGATAATAAATAGTAATGTCCGTTAACATTTTAAGGAAACACGGTTATCGCCCCTGATATCAGTGTGGAAATTTATGTCTGATATAAAATGTATAATAATGTCAATCAATACGTGGGGTAATGGTGTATGAATGTTTATTTTTGCTAGAAAACGTCTCAGATGATGTCTCTGATATAGAGAACATTTTGTGCCTACTGAGTGGGCATGTACCTTTAAGGGCACGTTCAATATCTGATCATCCGTTGATTCAAAGATAATTGATTTGTAAATGTATTGGAATATATGTATAACACATAATTATGTGAAAACTGCCTCGTTTTCTGTATCCTATACGGCACATAGAGTGGTCAACTCGGCCATCGTTGTGTATTCCAGCCATCAGCCAGTTTCATCTATTCTGGTGTTTGACAAAGAACTGACAATGTGAAGTAGAACATATGATGTATGTAGCTAATCATTCATAGAAACGCCAGGACATTTATATATACGAAGCAATTATCTTTGAATCAAATGATGATCTGTAGCCTATTTCACCAACATTGCAAAGCATACTTTTCTAGCAAAGTATACTTTGAGCGAGAAATCATTTATTTTTCCTGAAATGCATTATTTCATATAGAACTAACTTGAACCACTGCATATATTTGATGATTAAAAGCATGCAGAATTTATATTATACTGAATTTATTACATTATCACAGCCAGAATGGCTGTTATAATGTAATACATTCAGTATAATAAAAAATAATGAATTTATCCTAATATTTAAAATGTTGGTGAAATAGGCTACATGTATAGAATGGGTCCTTAACCATAGGTTGAAGTAACGGACCGAGGTATATAAATACATTATATATGCCTATGAAAGCATCAATAAATGAAGAAGAAAAATAAGCTAACAAACTTTTTTTTACTCCCTCCATATACTCGAATTATGGAGTATATGGAGGGAGCAAAAACTAATTTTTTAACTTATTTTTTTTCTTCATTTATTGATGCTTTTAGGCATATTTAATGTATTCATATACCTCGGTCCGTTACTTCAACCTGTGTCCTTAACGGGACAAGTACCTGTGCCAGAAACGCAAACCGTCCATGTATTGTTTGTCTGGAATATATATTTTATTCCCTCTCTGACGTCATCCATGATCTGAAACGAAATAAAACACAAATGAGACACGCCATGTGATTTTCTACATTGGACATCTACGGTGGCACAGAGGGGACATGGAAATATTGTTTAATTTCGCGTGCGCACGCGATAGCTATTGCGTGCGCACGCGATAGAGTAATAGCTATCGCGTGCTCACGCAATAGCTATCGCGTGCGCACGCGATAGCTACATTGGACATCTACGGTGGCACAGAGGGGACATGGAAATATGTTTTACTTTCGCGTGCGCACGCGATAGCTATTGCGTGCGCACGCGATAGATATTGCGTGCGCACGCGATAGGGTAATAGCTATTGCGTGCGCACGCAATAGCTATCGCGTGCGCACGCGATAGCTATCGCGTGCGCACGCGAAAGTAAAAACATATTTCCATGTCCCCTCTGTGCCACCGTACATATACTCTGAAAAGTACGGAGCCTTATAAGGGACATGATAAGAGAAAAACATGTTCTTACCAATTTGATTATTTCGTTATTCGTTAGAACGCATTCCAACTCGTTCTAACGCATTCAAATTCGTTCTAACGATTTCAATTATTTCGTTCTAACGTATTATAATTCCATTCCAATTCATTCTAACGCATTCCAATTCGTTCTAACGATTTCAATTATTTCGTTCTAACGGATTCGGATTCGTTCTAACGATTTCAATGATATTGTTCTAACAAATTGAATGAACCAAACAGAATGAACCAAACAGGATCTACAAAACAAACAAATCGGATGCGGTAGGGGGCACACCCCAGACCCCCAGACCAGTACGATAGCCCTCTATGCGATAGCAAGTGGTGGCATATTGCGTTGCTCTTGAAGTTCCGTACGCCCTTCTTTCCGTACGCCCGACCGTGTACATTTAAGTCAACAAGTTTGTGAGAGTTTCTCCAACATGTAATATCTTCAATATTACGATCACCCGAACATTTGTCACACACTCGCGCAACCATTAACACGACCTTGACCTTTTTCAACCTCGAAATGTCGCTGAAACACTTAGCCATTTGTTATGTTGAAACATTTGTAAGAGTTTCTCCAACATGTTATGTCTTCCATATTATGCGAAGGATTGCTCCAATACTTGGACACTTGAATCACCTGAACTTTGTCACACACTGGCACCACCATTAACACGACATTGACATTTGTCACCAAAATGTCGCTGAAACATTTCTTCATTATTATTACTTAAATGATTGCTTTAGTATTTGGAAAGTTCATTTACCTGAACATGTGTGACGCAATCACACCACCAATGACATGACCTTCACCTTTGTGACATTCAAATTGGTGCTGAAACACTTAACCATTTTCTTACGTCAAAAAGTTTGTAAGATTTTCTCAAAAGACTTTAAAACTTGTGCAAATTTAAAGTTTTCTTTTTTTACACACCATCTCTAGTTATAGTCCAGTTTCCTAAGTCTGACAAACATAATTTCTAGTTTCTATGTTTCTATGGATATATAATGTGGCCAATTGCCCTGTGGAATTAGACGCAGTTTTACGAAATGCGAGAATATCATTTTAAAAGGTTTGCCCGTCTCCCCCATGGGCGGAGAAGACATTGATCTGTGAATCATTTAGCAGCCACTTCTGAATCAGCCGTGGATGTGACTGGATAATTGGTTCTTATGGGATTTGTGACCATTGTAGCTCCTGATCAATTATACAACGCAGATGGCCGTGTAGCCTACAGTGTTTATGGGTACTTCTCTAAACCGTACACCATATGGACATAAGTTCGCTTAGTCGCCTGTGAAAGACTCGGACCTAGGACCCAGAAAACGGCTCATTCAAAAGAGTTACCATACCCACCCATTTCCATAGACTATACATCGTATAATATTGCAATCAGTGTAGACCCAGATCAGACTCGCAAAACTAGTTTTAGTGCTATTCAGTAAGAAATAAACGCTGAAATACAGCATAGGACCGGATCTCTATAAACACATTTGCAAAGGGAAATAACTAGCTACGATCCCTCATTAGTGTAGCTATAAGACAACATCTGACACAATACCGTGACTTTAAGTATCAGCGACATGCATATATTCTCATGGATCGGTTGGATTGATAGCAATACGATATTAAAGTTCACTGCCTCGCGAATTATGTAATGATATCATCATGCTTTAACAAAATCGGCTCCATTCCCATTGCGGCCAGCGTAGACCATTTCCAGTCTGTGCGTCCGTGCAGGTTGGTCCGAGTATACAATGTCCGTCATTCATTCATCGAATCTTTAAAGGCACCACCAATCTTGAATGATGCTTCATATATTCAATATGTATAAGTTATTGTTCACGTATTGGATTTTTAAGGAATTAAATGCGAGGGAGCGCTAGCGACCGCAGCATTTAGTTCCTAAAAAATTCAGTATGTGAACACTAACTAACTGCCAAGGAATATAGATCGTTATCATGCTATAGGAGTGTGTTATTTGATCAGGAGTTACACTGGCCAAATTTCAAGTGCTACAGGTCAAAAGTGACAGAGATTGGAAAAATGGGGCCGCCTCCTGAGAAATGGGAGCTCTATAACATTTGTGGCCAGTGCAGATCCTGATCATAATTCCGCTCTTACAAACAACATGTTACAGATTAAGCAAAACAACCGTATCCAATAACCAACAATGCTTGATCGATTGAATGGCGACCTGCATGCCGACCAGCATGGGACCTGATCAGACTGCGCGGATACGTTTTAAATTAAACTACAGTCGAACCTCCCCGAACGGCCACCTCTCTACAACAACACCCTCTCTGTAATAGTCGCTATTTTATATCCCAAATGGATGATTTCCTCTATATCAATCCCTTAGACTGCTGAGCACGAACATTGTCGTCTGATGTTGCTTTAGCATTCTTTCTCAATAAAAAACATGTTTTGACAGCACTTTAGAATCATTTCCATCGTAAATGATTATAAAATGCTGTCAAAACATGTATTTGATGATAATTATCGAAGAAAATAAATAAACATCAGACGACAAAATTGAATTCAGCATTAACCTCCCTACAACAGCCACCTCTCTACAACAGCCAGTTTTGCGTCTTCCCATGGGTGGCTGTTGTAGAGAGGCTGTACTGTATATCTATAATGGAAAGTCTTTCTATCTTTGGTATAGTAGGGACTGCAACATACAAATAAGCCCTACGCCTACACACTCCCCATGTGCTCTCAAGTTTGTATCAATTTTCAACATACAGTGAAACCTCTCTAAACAGGACACCCCAGGGTGTCCGACTTAGAGAGATTACACTGTAAATCAGGCATTTGATTATCATGAACCATAGCTGTGGGCTATGCGATCACGAACAGACATTATCACCTGAGATAAATACAAGAAACTCATCAAAAAGAAGATCACAGGAGTTTTCTTGGTGTCTGGTTTAGAGAGGTTCCACTGTATTTTAACGGAAAAGTATGCTTTTCGCAATCAACAGTGTCGGCGGACGGTTCTATTGAGTTATATCAAGACATTCTTCCAATAAGTGTTGTTATTTTTCGTATGAAAACATGTGTAGACTCACCATGTAAGGCCATACCAAGTTCTTTCTCTGTTAAGCGTCCGCGTACGGGTAGGTTTTGAGAGTGGTTCTGTGACAAAACAGACACTGTGTATGCTAGTTTACACTGTCAACTGGTGAAGTAATATGAACAAACTGATTGGGGCTTGTCCAGGTTTTAAATCCGTCTATGAATTTACTCAATACGTTCAATAAGTATTGTCTTCCTATTTGGCGGCACTTTAAATTAATGTTAAAACATTATCATCTTTTTCAAGGCCTTGTTTTGTTTTTACCGGATACTTAGATAGGTTTTGGCCATCTGCATGGACGCTTAACAGGGAAAAAATGGCATGACCTAATGGTATATACATGGTTGGCGTGATATTGTTATAATGGGTCGTATTTTATTCTCGTCACGTACCTGTGTAAACTCTGGATGAAGGTGGCCCAACATCGGCAACCCACTCGCCTTTAGAACCCTCGGTGGACAATTGGAAGGCCCCGGGCCCATTAAGGTCTTCATCGGGAACTCCATTGGCTTCAGGAGACATGCTGGAGGCTCGGAAACGGTCGCCATTCCACAAACAAGCGCCCATTGTCTTGATAGAGTCCGTGGTTGAAGCAACCCCTTATACACACTTGAAGAAATACCCTCTCTTGCAAAAGGAATGATACAGCGTAATGAATACGACGACGCCATTGCGAGACGTTTATTCTGTTTCGTAATTATTTGAACTAATTCCAGAATGTTATAAATGAAAGTTCTACAGTTAATGCAAACTCGGTGTACTTCGTGTTACACAATCTGTGTTGACAACACGAACTATCAAATTATGTCAAGATGTTTAAGAGAATAGAGATAACGATATGGATACATCGTATGATGCTAGTTCATGAGAATGTAGGTATTGTTAATGCGATGTAGGCGGTTTTGTAGTAACTATTTCCACCCGACATACCGTAAAACAAACGCGTGCGAAGACTGTAGATCCAGATGAGCCGGTTCCAAATGAGCCGTCTCATCAGGACCTGCAGGATTTGTGAGCATTGTTCAATTCTGAAACGATATCCGCCGGAAAAAAAGTAGGTTAATGTGAGTGTCAAAGTTTGGTGGTTGTAGCTGTTACATGTACAGCGAGTGGGAAACGGACATGAAAACTTATAAATGTCAAAGTCATTGATGCGGAACAAGTAGGTCAATTTGAAATGAAGGTCAGATGGTGTGTCAGAGGTTCAGATAAGGTGCGTATTTGCGTAAATACCCAATTAAAATTGCACAAAACCCAATTGAAATCAGAAGTAGTGAGTATCAAAAAGCAATTAATAATTTGCGGTATCTTTATCATGCTACAGAAAACAATAAATAGACCACACATATAGCATATTTTCTTATTTTTCCATGAAAATATATCTTGGTATTTCATTAGAATTGTCTCCAAGGAGACAATTCTAATGAAATACCAAGATGTGTTTTCATTTAGAAGCAAACTATTCAATAAGTGCGATCTGCTGATATGTGAACAGTAGTGTGATTCTATTTTACACAACTAAAATGTTGAAGTACCCAATTGCTTCAGAAATGATGGAGTGAAAATACTCAATTACTAATTACTTATCTGGAGCCCTGGTGTATTGTTGTTTCTGATGTACAGCATAGACATTATTGTTAGATTCTGATACAAAATCAGCATTTTTTTATCAACGGAATCGTCCCAAGAATTAGCATGGAAAAAGTCAATGTTGGATATGTCGAACGGGGTCATTTGGCAATGGGCTGTACGTGAGAGCTATGGAATGAACAACCTTATTTTATTGAATATGCATATAGAGAATGCTTGTCTAGTGTCTGCTGATATCAAGCATATCAGGCAAGGCTAGGAAATGCGTAGTAATTCCAAGGCTCGCTAAGGAATAGGTAAGTCAAGAAATCATGGCAGATTCCCTGATGGGCGTGTTTGTAGACTAGTCTACACCCATACAGTTTAATACTACAATAGTCTACACGAAAAATGTATACCAATGGTATTGTAAACAGTGGGTTACATAGGGTACAATCATATAAAATAGTCTACAACATCTACAATAGGGTACAATCGGTTACATAGGGTATAACGACACAAAATAGTCTACAACATCTACAATAGAGTACAATTGGTTAAATGGGGTATAAGGGCACAAAATAGTCTACAGAATCTACAATAGGGTGCAATGTGCTACATAGGGTACAAGGGCACAACATAGTCTATAACATCTACAATAGGGTACAATGGGTTACATGGGGTATAAGGGCACAACATAGTATACAGTATCTACAATAGGGTACAATGAGTTACATAGGGTACAAGGGCACACAATAGTCTACAGCATCTACAATAGGGTACAATGGGTTACATATGGTACAAGGGCACACAATAGTCTACAGCATATACAATAGGGTACAATGGGTTACATATGGTACAAGGGCACACAATAGTCTACATCTACACTAGGGTACGATGGGTTACATAGGGTACAGTCTACAACATCTACAATATGGTACAATAGGTTGCATAGGGTACAAGGGCACAACATAGTATACAGCATCTACAATAGGGTACCATGGGTTACATAGGGTACAAGGGCACAAAATAGTCTACAGCATTTACAATAGGGTACGATGTGTTACATAGGGTAGAAGGGCACAAAATAGTCCTACAGCATCTACAATAGGGTACGATGTGTTTACATAGGGTAGAAGGGCACAAACTAGTCTACAGCATCTACAATAGGGTACGATGTGTTACATAGGGTACAAGGGCACAAAATAGTCTACAGCATCTACAATAGGGTACGATGTGTTACATAGGGTAGAAGGGCACAAACTAGTCTACAGCATCTACAATAGGGTACGATGTGTTACATAGGGTACAAGGGCACAAAATAGTCTACAGCATCTACAATAGGGTACGATGTGTTACATAGGGTACAAGGGCACAAACTAGTCTACAGCATCTACAATAGGGTACGATGTGTTACATAGGGTACAGGGGCACAAAATAGTCTACAGAATCTACAATAGGGTACAATGTGTTACATAGGGTACAAGGGCACAAAATAGTCTACAGCATCTACAATAGGGTACGATATGTTACATAGGGTACAGGGGCACAAAATAGTATACAGCATCTACAATAGGGTACGATGTGTTACATAGGGTACAAGGGTACAAAATAGTCTACAGCATCTACAATAGGGTACGATGTGTTACATAGGGTACAAGGGCACAAAATAGTCTACAACATCTACAATAGGGTACGATGTGTTACATAGGGTACAAGGGCACAAACTGGTCTACAGCATCTACAATAGGGTACAATGGGTTTACACAGGGTACAAGGGTACAAAATAGTCTACAACATCTACAATAGGGTACAATGGATTTACATATGGTAAAAGGGTACAAACTAGTATACAGCATCTACAATAGGGTACAATGGGATACATAGGATACAAGGGCACAACATAGTCTACAACAGTCAGGCAATTGGTTAGTATATATGTGTAGCACCTGACCTATTTACCATGTGTGGCTGTGTCTGGAGAAATGAGGTTTATTTGATGTGACTGGAGAAATGAGGTTTATTTGATGTGTCACCGTTTATATCCTGATCAAATAGTATATTATATGAGCAAGTACAATTATTGTGGATATATCTTAAATGTTGATAAATCATCGAAATATTTCTGCTACGTGCAAATTATATGTATTGATATCAGGATGTATCAAAACTGAGGTTTACAGTTACCTGCCTCACTGTGCATGAGCTCTTCGTGTAGTTATCGATGTGGTCATATAGGTTCTAGACTCGACACACGTAGCCGCGGCCCACAATATCGGTTAT
This sequence comes from Conchocele bisecta, assembly GCA_029237695.1. NCBI lineage: Eukaryota > Metazoa > Mollusca > Bivalvia > Lucinida > Thyasiridae > Conchocele > Conchocele bisecta. Next base: position 9,854,203 of record CM055279.1, read on the forward strand.
ATTGTACCCAGCCACAGTGAGTCACGTCGGCGATTGCATCGTCACCTGATTTATCAAGGACATATTGTATTACCTCACAAGACTATGTCACGTGAGTTCATTTAATGTGACTGACAATAATGTGATATGCAAAGAAGCAGTCAACACTTTCATGTTCAGTTTCCAATTTCACCAATGCATCAGTTTTGATGTATTTTCTTAAAATGTGTAATGAATAAAACACATTGAAATTCTTAATAGATGCTATCCCAGTAACAGTGTATGGTATGGTGATTTGCATTGTCACGTTTCTGTTCCTGATGACATTGATTGCAATGTAGAAGGTCGGGCAAAGCGGATCTGGCATTACGTAGTAGCGATACATCCTTCCATATTAATAAAAAAAACTTGCTACTGATTGTATGTCCGTCCGTCTGTCTGTTTATTTATTTGAAAGTTTTTTTTAACAGTTTCTCAAATAGGGGCCCTAAGTATGTCGACAGACCACATATTCTAGATTGAGAGGGTACACTTGCAGAAATAAAAGAATGTCAAACCGGCTAATAATATTATAGTGGCTGTCTTGGGCTTGCTTGAGTTGAATGTTTTGTATAAACGATAGGAACAATTATAAAACTTTTGGACATAGCTGTCAGCTGAACATTAATTAACCTCACATTTCTAAATAACTTGTGTTGTTAATTATTCATAATTCTCACTAATTAATATTATCTATCATTGTAAAGTCAGTGAAAATGGTGTCATAGGTTATAACATGTTTGTGGCTGTGGCTGAACAAATTGGGCTTATGGAGTTTATTACCAGGGTAAATCCAGATCACCATGCGCATATGCACAGTCTGAATCGGATATGCACTGTTTGTCATTATTATATCAATGAAACGCAATGGATGCTTCTAACAAGCATTATAGATGGTTAAATGGCTACTGGAGTGTATTATTTGATCGGGAGCTACCCTACTGTCTGCTCCACGTTTATCTGCCGACAAAATGTTGGCTATTAAACATATTAAATCTAAAAAATATTTAAATGTAAGTACGTGTTCACCAATAACAAAAAGGTCACCCTTCCCATTGTTTTTATGTGATAGCAAGAGGTGCATATTGTGTTCCGTACGTCCGTCCGTCCGTGTACATTAACACATTTACGTCGAAAAGTCGAAAAATTTGTAAGAGTTTCTCCAGTCAGAGTCCACCGGCAATATGTAGACCTGTGTAGTCCCTGGTCATAATAATATCAACCATGGGTGGTCATACTAACGCAATATGTAGACCAGTGTATCCCTGGTCTAATAATATCAACCATGGGGGTCATACACCGGCAATAGTAGAACCTGTGTATCCCTGTCTAATAATATCAACATGGGTGGTCATACTACGCAATATGTAGACCGTGTAGTCCCTGTCATAATAATATCAACCATGGGTGGTCAATAGCCCTAAGGTAGGGTGAACCTAAGTGTAGTCTGATCATAATAATCAACCATGGGTGGTCATACTAACGCAATATGTAGACCTGTGTAGTCCCTGGTCATAATAATATCAACCATGGGTGGTCATACTAACGCAATATGTAGACCTGTGTAGTCCCTGGTCATAATAATATCAACCATGGGTGGTCATACTAACGCAATATGTAGACCTGATGTAGTCCACTGGATCAATAATAACCTATCATAACCATGGGTGGTCATACTAACGCAATATGTAGACCTGTGTAGTCCCTGGTCATAATAATATCAACCATGGGTGGTCATACTAACGCAATATGTAGACCAGTGTAGTCCCTGGTCATAATAATATCAACCATGGGTGGTCATACTAACGCAATATGTAGACCTGTGTAGTCCCTGGTCATAATAATATCAACCATGGGTGGTCATACTAACGCAATATGTAGACCAGTGTAGTCCTTGATCATAATAATATCAACCATGGGTGGTCATACTAACGCAATATGTAGACCTGTGTAGTCCTTGATCATAATAATATCAACCATGGGTGGTCATACTAACGCAATATGTAGACCAGTGTACTGTACTGATCATAATGGATATATACAGTGTATGGTGGGACTACCGGCATTATGTAGACCAGTGTAGTTCCTGATCATAATGGATATCGACCCAGGATGGTCGGACTATCTGCAATATGTAGATCATTGTAGTCCCTGATCATACTGGATATCTACCCAGGATGGTCGGACTATCTGCAATATGTAATATGTAGACCAGTGTAGTCCCTGATCATAATTGATATCTACCCAGGATGGTCGGACTACCTGCAATATGTAGACCAGTGTAGTTCCTGAGCATACTGGATATCTACCCAGGATGGTCGGACTACCTGCAATATGTAGACCAGTGTAGTCCCTCATCATACTGGATATCTACCCAGGATTGTCGGACTATCGGCAATATGTAGATCATTGTGGTTCCTGATCATATTGGACTTCTACCCAGGATGGTCGGACTATCGGCAATATGTAGATCATTGTAGTCCCTGATCATACTGGACATCTACCCAGGATGGTCGAACTATCGGCAATATGTAGACCATTGTAGTTCCTTATCATAATGGATATCTACCCAGGATGGTCGGAATATTGGCAATATGTAGACCATTGTAGTCCCTGAACAGAATGGATATCTACCCAGGATGGTCGGACTATCGGCAATATGTAGACCAGTGTAGTCCCTGATCATAATGGATATCTACCCAGGATGGTCGGATTATCGGCAATATGTAGACCATTGTAGTTCCTGATCATAATGGATATCTACCCAGGAAGGTCGAACTATCGGCAATATGTAGACCATTGTAGTTCCTGATCATAATGGATATCTACCCAGGATGGTCGGAATATTGGCAATATGTAGACCACTGTAGTCCCTGATCAGAATGGATATCTACCCAGGATGGTCGGACTATCGGCAATATGTAGACCAGTGTAGTCCCTGATCATAATGGATATCTACCCAAATGATCGGACTATCGGCAATATGTAGACCATTGTAGTTCCTGGTCATAATATTGGCAATATGTAGACCAGTGTAGTTCCTGATCATAATGGATATCTACCCAAGATGGTCGGACTATCAGCAATATGTAGACGACTGTAGTTCCAGATCATAATTGTACTACTCAGGATGATCGGACTATCGGCAATATGTAGACCATTGTAGTTCCTGATCATAATATTGGCAATATGTAGACCAGTGTAGTTCCTGATCATAATGGATATCTACCCAAGATGGTCGGACTATCAGCAATATGTAGACGACTGTAGTTCCAGATCATAATTGTACTACTCAGGATGATCGGACTATCGGCAATATGTAGACCAGTATGTAGAACTTTCAACTTGTATGCATACAGAAATATACTTTGAAAATCAGTTACAACAACACTTATCAAGAACACTGTGGTAAGGTATACATGTGACAATTATTTTTCACTATTGCACAAAAGCAATACCCATGCTGACTGAAGATAACACAATTTTGTGCATGTTTACATCCAAATATGAAACTTTCAAAATAAGTATAGAATACTCAGCTGTACGGATGACTTTTACTATTTCATCTGTCTTTTATATTATCTGTATCCTTATCATACTTATAGCTGAGACCCGGCGATTATAAAATATGGTCAGAATAACAGCCTGTTCTGTTCTCGCGTTTTGCGAATAAAAGGAAATAAAAGGATAATCCAGGTTAAAGTAGATATATTTATATGTTTATCATTGGTCTGTGCAAGGTTTTTTTAACATAACTGCAAAGTATTAAACTTCTCGCTCGTCACTAAATGCCAGGACAGAATGGAGGTTGTTGTGACTATATTTTATAATGGCCGGGTCTCAGCTAATAAGGATACAGATAATATAAAAGAGAGATAAAATAGTAAATTTCATCCATAGAGCTGAGATTATCTAAGCTAGTTTAAGGTCAAAGAGCCAGGTCACTATATATAAACACACAATATGTACATATGATACAATGTATTATTATCTTGCTTTCTCCAAAATATTAATTCCTAAAAACACATTTCATTATTCCGCATATTATTTATTACACATCCTAAATTCCCACTCAATAATTTATCCCTATCAAACAGGTTTGCAATTAAAACTTGTTTGTATATTGCACTCGACAAATTTAACATGTTCTAAAGCACTGACTGCATGCAGACTAATAATTTAGAAATTATAATTTTAGAATCCCATTTCAGGGGACAAACATTGAAATTTATGATGCATTGGAACAAAATAGTGCGTCATTTTTAACCAGCATTGGCCTTGATGACATTGCACACATCTTTAACCCGATAATTTAAGGATCAGCATTCTTTCCTAACACAAGGAACACCCTACAAACAACCATGAACCTGTGTACAATAGTCTCAGAAGCCACGGAATCATTTGAAATTCAGCTTGTAGTTTACAAATTTTAATAATTAAAAATGTAGCCTAATCCAATTTCTCATGAAGTGACCTTACCCCTATGGGTCACACATCCCCCAAGTCATATAGCCATGACAACCTGCCAAAATATACAACAGAACCTGAACTTTATCACTAAATTTCCAATTGCAGAATAAATACCACCAAACAGCACCCAGCATAACACCAGAACAAGCTACAATCTATACCCTGATTAATTTGTGTAGTTTGATGATGATATTCACTGACCATGCTGACCATGCTGACTGTCAATCATATTGTCATACTATAGGTAGCTTGTTGAACAAAATCTCACAAAACAACATCAAGTGTTACTGTTCTAGGCTGTTGTAAAGAAAATAATGCATAACGGTGGAAATGGGCAACGTTAAGCCATAAATCACACTGAACATGACATATAAAAAGAATTAACAAAGAGAAAATACCTTTGACCTGACTGACCTTAGTATCTTATATTATTTTACTTGCTACAATTTAAAAAAAAAAAATTAAAAAATAATTGTGCTTCTTTATAGTGTAATACTAATATTAATTAAGGAAACATAAACATTTAGTTCAACATTTTAGCTAAATATTGCTAAAACACACAAATGCACACATTTGAATATATACCACCAATATTGGTTAACATTATAGGCAATTGTGGTATGTGTAGACCATGTAGACTATGTAGACTAGTCTACAAACATGCCTACCAGGGAATCTGCCATGTTTTCTTGCCATATATGCTAAGGAATTCCTACCGTTGCCGACGGTCCAATATTTATTTTATTACGAAACAACAATTTCCCCATGTTAAATCCCCATCGACATGATGTATATGGGGATTTAACATGGGGGATTTTTTTCTTATTTAAAAAATAGTGGACTTTCAAAATTTAACTTCTTAGTTTGATCATTTCCAAGCGATCCGCTAATTTCGGAGTCAATTTTCTTTCTTTTTTTTGTAATATGATTGAAAAACTGTGGTTTTGCATTGTCTATATGGCCGTAAAAATTGAGTAGGTTACGTGAAACATACAGCAATTAATTCGATTAATGCAGAGCGAGTTACCTGATAAATGATCAGAAAATTAACGCATTTCCCCCAAAAATAATTAACGCAAATTTCAAGACATTCGAGTCCTAGAATGAAAACATGGATGGTGATAAACAGGCATATGAAGTTTCAATCGGACTGATAATTCTGGAGATACAATTGTAATACAATGTAAGTAACGTAACCCGAAAACTTTCGCGAAAAATTTGTCTGAACTTTAATGTATACTGATCACAAAAGGGACTACGGCGAGGCGAAAAATAAGCGCCTGGATGTCATAAAAGTAACAACAACAACACTTTTCTGTATTTTGAAAAGTAAATCGATCATTTTGTAGTGCTACACCAATATATATGCACGATATTCGCTAATTTAACATTTTCCTGTACATATGTTTCACTATTTATCAGTCTAGCGAAGTTTAAAGCTTTGCAATTGATTGAAAATGGCCGAAATGAACACAGAAGCCGGTGGAAGAATGAAGGTTTGCTTTGTTCCTTCTGGCACATGTATGCACTCTGTCGTATGAACGACTTCTGTCGTATGAACGACAAAACGCTCGTTAAATCATATCAAATTTTACTCTGATATTAAATATCTAGAAGGTAGGACACTCGCCATATTATCAGCCAAAGGAAGTGGTACTAGAGTCGGAGGACCAGTCTTCTCGGTAAACCAAAGCTGTAACAGATTTCCACGCCAATGCATATTCAAAATTCATCAAGTTTCTGTATTAATTAGTTTGATCCAACTTCAAAGTTCAAGCACCCGTTTGATGAAACTGATTTGAATCCACCTTTTTTTACCGTCTTTGACAGCAGACAAACTATATCGATTGGGAGGCATATAAATTACGGGCATAATGTGGCAACCAATTTTGAGCTGAATGTCTATATGTTTATTATAAATGCTGACATGACATGGATTAGTTTATATTTTCTTTTCTACCCTAAATAATTGGACTACCGGTATCATGGATTGCAGCGTCGATGGACTGCCTGTAGCTGCTACGGATATAGTTGCAGTCTGTAACTCTGTGACCCTCCCATACCATATGTACCAGAGTTACAGTTCCTCCCATAGCATTCCCTGCAGAATGGCGAATCAGATCTGATTCGCACTTCAAATGTTAATTATGAGAAATTTTGTGTATTTTTTATATGAACCAAATGTCAGTATTATGAAACTAGCATATTACATTAAGTATTTCATAAATTTACCAATGCACAACACCTACTAACTGGTAGTAAATTTAAGCTAGAATCTACTAGAGACTCAATCAGTACCAGCCAAAACTCACATGAAATATTTGTGTTGGACCCTAGTTTCTAAGTAGACAACATTTTATTCTCTGGATATTCTGCTACTTTAGAAGTATTAGTTTATATCAGTTTCCTAATTCTAACACAGATTTCAATTGAAAGATATTTTAAAAATGTGATAATGTCATAATTACTATCTAAAGTGTGAATCAGATCTGATTCGCCACTCTGCAGGGTAATGCTATGGGAGGAACTGTAACTCTGGTACGTACGGTACGGGAGGGTCACAGAGTTACAGACTGCAACTACTACAGACAGTACGGGTGTTTAGGTTACATGTCCATACTATTGTTTAGGGTGACTGCTTACTGATCGATCAACTGATCATCTCGCAAGCTCAGATGAACCGTCCACTCAGGACGATTCAATAATGTGCAATAAATACCACCTTGCCGTTAATTAGCACTGTCAATTAGCGATTTCAATAGTCAAACCATGCTCCAGATAAGGAATTAGTAATTGAGAATTGTCACTCCATCATTTCTGAAGCAATTGGGCATTTCAAAATTTTAATTGGGTAAAATAAATTCACACTTGTTTACACATCAACAGATAGCAATTATTGAATTTTTTGCTTCGAAATGAAAACATGTCTTGGCATTTCATTAGAATTGTCTAATTGGAGACGATTCTAATGAAATACCGAGATGTGTTTTCATGGAAAATAAGAAAAATATGCTATATTTGTTTATACTCATTTATAATTGGTTTTCAAATTGAGCTGTAACAAGCTCTGATAAAGTTGAAAATTGTGCCTCAGTATTTTTTTGTACTTTGATTGTAGGGTGTGACTATTGTGAAGCCTGTGGTCTACGGGAACATTGCGAGGTATTTTGGCAAGAAGAGAGACGAGGACGGACATACACATCAGTGGACTGTGTACATCAAGCCGTACAAAAATGAGGTACGAAATGTGACCAGTGACAATGAAATGAGGCTTATTATCATCGCTCCCGATAAGGAATTAGTAATTGAGTATTTTCACTCCATCATATCTGAAGCAATTGAGTATTTCTATATTTTAATTGGGTAAAATAAAATCACACTACTGTTTACACATCAACAGATGCAATTATTGAATAGTTTGCTTCGAAATGAACACATGTCTTGGCATTTCTGTCTCCTTGGAGACAATTCTAATGAAATACCAAGATGTGTTTTCATGGAAAATAAGAAAAAATGCTATATTTGTGGTCTGTTTATTGTTTTCTGTAGCATGATAAAGGTACCACAAATTTGTTATTGCTTTTTGATACTCGCTACGTCTGGTTTCAATTGGGGTTTTGGCAATTTTGGCAATTGGGTATTTACGCAAATACGCATCTTATCTGGAGCTCTGAGTATTATACTCCCAGATTTGAAATGCAATGCATATTTTACTTTTACAAATGTATTATTGATTTTCACTAAAACATTCACTTATTTGAGCGGCAAAAAGCAAACACAGTTTGCTTTTTGCAGCTCAACTAAGTACATTTTCAACTGTATTACAGTATTTTCACTACTCAATTTGAAAATTCACATTTCTGTGAGTATGTTGCACTCCCACTTTTGATAATCAATGCATATAAGCCATAAGAAGTGCGTAAAATACGTCAATACATCTGGAGCTCTACATGTATCCATGTACATACATGCATTAGTAATACCCTTCCATTGTTAATAACTTATGAACCACTTCATGGATTTTAATAGTATTTGTGGCCACACTATGTGTCTAGGGATGATGCTTTGTTTCCATTACACCCCACATCTGACATTAAATGTCAAGGTCACTGATATTCTCCTTGTTATGATCAAGGCTGCCAAGCGAGGGGGTTAGCTTAGTGATAACGGAGCCCATGCCGAGTTTGCCACCAGCAGGAGTGGCCAAATCTTCAAATTGCCATCTTACTCATAGGTTGCAGTAACGGACCGAGGTCTATAAATACATTATATATGCCTAAAAGCATCAATAAATGAAGAAGAAGAATAAGGTAAAAAAAAAAAAAAATAATAATTTTAGCTTATTTTTTTTCTTCATTTATTGAAGCTTTTAGGCATATTTAATGTATTTCTAGACCTCAGTCCGTTACTTCAACCTGTGATCTTACTTGGCGGACGAGTGAAAATGCGTTTAGATTTAAATGTCGTATTAAATCATCACGCATGCAATATCCTCTAAATATCGCATGCAATATCCTCTATATCCACCATGGGAAGCATCCTTTTGAAATGTGAAGGTCATGTGTGCTAAACAAAACGTCTTTAGTACCACCTATCTGATCATTGTGATACTGCACTTTCATATTTTTAATCACCATTGGAAAAGCCCTTTTAAATTCATGTTTCACCCCGTCCAGGGGGCCGTTTCACTAAACTTTGTATGACTAAAATGTTTGTCAGTGCAAACTTATGATAGTCTGTAAATTTCACATTAACAATGTTTTCTTACAAACAATTATTGGATTTACATTTATTGAGCATAGGCTGCAGCCTATGCTCAATACAGGTAAATCCATCAATTAAAATTTCTAGACGATCCTAAATTTGCACCTACGAACATTTTAGTCATACAAAGTGAAAGATGTCGCAGATGATCATGAGGTCTTGATTGTTGGTTTCATAATGACTGTTCACAAGCGCTTTTTTTTTACAAACAATTATCTAGGTAGCAGTGATGAAGTAGCAGTTACTATGGTTACAAAATTGTTCGATTACACATACATGTACATCTGTACAGCCGATTTCTTGCTTGTATTTTCAGGACATGTCCACATATGTAAAGAAAGTAAACTTCAAACTACATGACAGTTATCCAAACCAGAACAGAGGTAGGTTGCACTCCGTATTGTCAACATTTAGTAGGGAGTCCGCTGGCGATCGCCACTTTCGCAATTGGCGATAAAAATAAACAATTGGCGATAAAAAATTACAATTTTCGGGGGGGGGGGGGGGGGGAAATAATTGAAAATTGTAATTTTTTGTCGCCAATTGTTTATTTTTATCCTATTGGTTATTATTTTTTTTTTATTTTTTTTTTTTTTGAAGTGGCAATTTTTTTATTTTCCCCAGCGGAATCCCTGAGTAGGGCCCCGCCGAGAATTGGCGGTGCCCTATAGGTTTCGCCCTGTCTGTCTGTCCATTTATTTGTTTGAACTTTTTGTAAGAGTTTCTCAAATCACCCTACGTGTGTCGATCGACCATGTTTTCTAGTTTTGTGTTTATTTGTGGCTGTGACTGGAGAAATGGGGCTTATGGGCTTGTGACCAGTGTAGAACCAGACCAGCTAACGGGCAACAGGAGTGTGGTATTTGATCAGGAGCTACACTGGTCACAAATGAAATCCCATAAACCCCATTTCTCCAGTCACTTTACCACATTTCAACTGCATTGTACCCATTTGGGTAGTTGCGAACGGTAACTCTTGCAATGTACTCGCGTACCGTTGTAGTCAGATTTACGATTCCACTCACAGGATTACTCTGCAGATAGCGAATCGGTAGCCTATTTCACCAACATTACAAAGTATACTTATCTAGCAAAGTATACTTTGAGGGAGAAATTTTCGATTTTAAGGATAAATTTATTAATTTTTATTATACTGAATTTATTACATTATCACAGCCATATTGGCTGTGATAATGTAATAAATTCAGTATAATAATTCTGCATACTTTTAATCATCAAATATATGCAGTCGTTAGTTCTATATGAAATAATGCATTTCAGGAAAAATAAATGATTACTCCCTCAAAGTATACTTTGCTAGAAAAGTATACTTTGCAATGTTGATGAAATCGGCTACAGATCTGTAGCCTATTTCACCACAATTGCAAAGTATACTTATCTAGCAAAGTATACTTTGAGGGAGAAATTTTCAATTTAAGGATACATTTATTAATTTTTAGCCAGGTTTTTTGACAAAAAATCCAGGCTATTGGATTGGCGATGGGCGGGCGGGCAGCGGGCGGCGTCCACAATCAATGTTAAGTTTTCGTGTTGGAGTCCATTTCTTTGTTACTGTACCACCTAGGACCACCAAACTTGCACAGCTTCATAATCAAGGGGTGCCCACCACATATCACTATCCAACATGTTACTTTTTTTTTAACTTGACCCATTTTTTCCGCGCAGTCGACTTAGCCATTTTCAATGTTAAGTTTTCGCGTTTACAATGTTATGTTTTCGTGTTTAAGTCCATTTCTTTGGTACTGTACCACCTAGGACCACCAAACTTTCACAGCTTCATAACCAAGGGGTGCCTACCACATACAACTATCCAACATGTGACCATTTTTTTACCTTCACCTATTATTTCTACGTAATTGACTTAGCCATTTTCAACGTTAACTTTTTAACGTACGTCTGGTTAAAGTTTTTTGGTTAAAACTTTTTTGTTATACTATATCTCTGCAACTGCTTCGCCCATTACCTTGAAACTTCACATGGGTGTTTTATCATCATCCATATTTTCATTCTACCCCCCAACCGTGCGGCCCCTGTGCCCAATGTCAAGGTCAAATTACTTTGATTTTTTTTGTTAAAGTTTTTTCGTGTACTATATCTCTGCAACTGCTTCACCCAATACCTTGATAATTCACATGGGTGTTTATCATCATTGTCGCACCTGCTTGCAGAAAGCATGATCCTGTGCCCAATGTCAAGGTCAAATTACTTTGAATTTTTTTGTTAAAGTTTTTTCGTGTACTATATCTCTGCAACTGCTTCACCCAATACCTTGATACTTCACATGGGTGTTTATCATCATTGTCGCACCTGCTTGCGGAAAGCGCGATATCGTCGGCATTTTGGCATACGTTCGTCCGTGTGTCCGGTTAAAGTTTTTTGGTTAAAGTTTTTCCATCTACTATATCTATTTTTTTCGTGTCCATGCCTCGCCCCAAGGCGCGACATGCAGGCCACGGCCATCTAGTCTACAAAAAGTGGGTATAATTATGTTATCCAAGTGTCTATGCTTGGAAAAAACCTGGCCTTCGTGGCTTTGCCTCGTTTCTTGTTATTATACTGAATTTATTACATTATCACAGCCATTTTGGCTGTTCAAATGTAATAAATTCCGTATAATAATACTGCATACTTTCAATCATCAAATATATGCAGTCCCTTGTTCTATATGACATAATGCATTTCAGGAAAAATAAATGATTACTCCCTCAAAGTATACTTTGCTAGATAAGTATACTTTGCAATTTTGATGAAATCAGTTACTGATTCACACTTTAGCAGTTAATTGTGAAATATTACAATGTATCTATATTTGTTAACTGAAATAGTGTTAATATTATGAAAATAACATATTCCAGTAATTATGACATACATGTACATTTACATACATGTATGTAGATGACCTGATAAAGTAAATTTAAGCTAGAACCAACAAGTGACCAAGTTAGTGGCAGCCAAATTCAACATGTAAATGTTATGATGGGGTCCATCTGCTGTAAAGGCAAAAAATAATTTTCTAAACCACCTACAATGGTAAATTTGTTTCCAGAATTATTAGTTTGTACTACTCTTATAATACTGATATTTTGTTCAGATGGAAAATATCTCAAATATTTCACAATTAACTGCTAAAGTGCCAATCAGATCAGTAGCCTATTTCATCAACATTGCAAAGTATACTTTAGTAGCAAAGTATACTTTGAGGGAGAAATTTTCAATTTTTTAAAAAATTTATTAATTTTTATTATACTGAATTTATTACATTATCACAGCCATTTAATGGCTGTGATAATGTAATAAATTCAGTATAATAATTCTGCATACTTTTAATCATGCAATATATGCATTTGTTACTTCTATATGAAATAATGCATTTCAGGAAAAATAAATGATTACTCCCTCAAAGTATACTTTGCTAGTAAAGTATACTTTGCAATGTTGATGAAATAGGCTACTGATTCGCTATTCTGCAGAGGAATCCTATGAGTGGAATCGCAACTCTGGCTATGGACGGTACGGGAGTAATTGCAAGAGTTACCATTCGCAACTACCATTTGGGCTCCCGACTGAGAAAGTCACAGCCACATATGTATGTTTCAGTTGTGACAAAGCCGCCGTATGAAGTCACAGAAACAGGGTGGGGAGAGTTCGAAATATGTATCAAAATTTACTTCAATGATCCGCACGAACGACCCGTAAGTTTCAGATAAACAAATATAAACCATTAAAACCTTTTTCCAATCACGGCCACATATCGGACACGCCGTCTGATATTGTACCAACATGTTAGATGTACAATTTTTCATGGAGAATATTTACATAAACTGATATTTTTTGTCACTGACATCTGAACATTTCATCAACTTTTGACATCGTTTTTGAAAAATATTGTGAATTCTGTAAATATTTTTTATGAGATATCAAACATGTTCTTAGGTATCAAATCACATGGCGTGCCACATATTGGGTGCTATACTGAATTTATTACATTATCACAGCCATTTTGGCTGTGATAATGTAATAAATTCAGTATTGCATACTTTTAATCATCAAATATATGCAGTCGTTAGTTCCATATGGAATAATGCATTTCAGGAAAAATAAATGATTACTCCCTCAAAGTATACTTTTCTAGATAAGTATACTTTGCAATTTTGATGAAATCCGCTACAGATGTCTCGGGAATTAAATCCGGTATTTCAAAATGGCAGTTGAATAAACTGTATATATTTCAGGTGATGTTGTACCACCTACTGAAGCTGTTCCAGAGTGAGACGGACATCATGCTGGGCAAGAAATCCCTCGTTGCCGAGTTTTACGATGAGATGGTAAGACCGATTTCAGATTGCCTCCGTTTAGCTTTTGATTGGTGTTTCGGATGTCAGAGACAAAAATATTGAAATTTCAAATTTCGTACACATGTAACGAAAATGTCAAATTATGCCAAATTATCTCCCCTGTTTATCACGGCTTCTGATATGTACGGTACTTGACACATTTTTTGGAAATTCATCAAATAAGTTGATGTGACTGATTTGATACTTGTCATTTTCTGCATGAAGTAAAACAAAAATAAAAAATATTGGATGATATGCGAGACGTCATCTGAGACACAGTCACTTTAACCCTTACTCTTCTGCTGGAAATGTTTTATTTTCAATATTTCCCGATAAAAACCTGTTTTCGCAGCGCATGAGAATTCTCATGTGCTGTCAAAACAAGTTTTTGTTAAGAATTAAGACAAAAATGAAAAACAGCAGACGACAATTTTCGTCTTCCGCGTCGTGAGGGTTAACATTCCACTATACAAGACATTCATCCAATACTTTGGAATTTGTAATCAGACACGTATTGAAGCTCGAGATTAGAGAATGAGGGATCGTAGCTAGTTATCTCCCTTTGATTTTATTTATAGAAATCCGGTCCAAATTGTATATTTTAGGGCCTTATTATATCCCGGCATACCAAGTATGTCAAGGTGTATATAGTTATCGTAATTCCTTTTGTCTGTTCGTCCGTCCATCCGTCTGTCCGCGTTAAAGTTTTTGGATACCCCTTATCTCTGCAACAGCAAGTCGAATTTGCTTCAAACTTCATATACATGTACTTCCTTATCATCATCCATAGTTTCATTCCATACCAGACTCATGCGACCTTCATGTCCAAGGTCAACGTCAATTTACTTAGAAATTTGCGTTTTAAATATTTGCATATTTGTCGGTCCAGGCGGCAGCCGGGGGTATGTATACGTGAGCCCCTGCTCACTTTCTCTAGTTGTTCGTAAAAAGGTCAAATGTAGCTGGAATTGTTTTCAACAGCGTTGATCAATGTCATTCTATTTATCTGTGCAATCTGATCAGGGACTGCATTATTTGCCAGATTCATATTTTCACACTTATTAATTAATGTTATTGCAATCAGTGTAGACTCAGATCAGACTGCACGGGTGCAGTCTGATTTGGGTCAACTCTGTTTGTAAAACTATTTTTTTTGTGCTATTCAGTAAGAAATATACGCTGAAATACAACATAGGACCGGATATCTATAGATTTGCAAAGGGAAATAACTAGCTATGATCCATCATTACATTGCCAGTTTTAACTCACCAAGCGAGGCGCAAACCCTGATCAGACTCAATAAGCTTTGTACGACTAAGAAAATGTGTAAATGCAAAATTTATTACGACTAAGAAAATGTGTAAATGCAAAATTTATAATAACATTTGCTCTGACAGCCAGTGTTGGCAAACCTTCCATGGATGTGAGGGATGGGTTGTGACCTAGGGGTTAAAACGCCTGACTTCCAATCCGGAGGTTGTGGGTTCAAACCTCGCCTTAGGCATCAAAAATACTTTCATATTATTTCCATCCCACTTGTCTGTCAGATGAGACTTTAAACTGTGATCCTGTCTCTATATAACCTTAGCTGGGACGTTAAACCCATTCACTTCACTTTTCCATGGATGTGTTCACATTTCTGGCTTTGACTGGTGAAATGGGGCTTAATTTGTGATATATGACCAGTGTAGGTCCTGATCATATCGATAGCAAATAGAAAAAAAATGCTTGTTAGAAGCACTACTACAGGACGTGTATTGACTTGCTGGAATGGTGCAGATCCTGATCAGACTGTGCTGATGCACAGGCTGGTCTGGATCTACTGGTAGGCTACCCATTTTTCGTCCGTACCCATTTTCCCGGACACCCTCGTAAACGCTTAATTCTGCATTTTCACGCGAGATTTTTGTTCCTGGTCAATAATGTGGTAATTTCCAGTTGTCAGGTGCGAAGATTTCCAAGAAAAATGAGTAAAACTATTAAATGGAACTGTTTTCATACCTGCCAACTTCTGTTGACACCTGTATGACGTGGGGAAAACCCCATGTCGGTGCGCATGCGCGTGGGACATATCGGAGGCGCTTACGGGGGGAAATTTGTTAAATCGTCTGATGGAATACACAGACAAATAAAATAGAATAAGCATTTAAGTATGACATGTTAATAAACGTTACAAATACTAGAAAACAATCAAATGAACTATGAGTTATTCACTGAAAATAGCTTAAAACGCGAAGTAAGAAAAAATCGATTTTCCCGGGGACCCTATCACAAGTTTTTTCTAATCCAAGCGAGACAGTCTCTTCGAAGTAATACATGCAATAATTGCTATCATTTGATCAATACCATACAGTATTAATTACTTTCACTGTAATTTTGCAGTGTTAGCTTAACAAAAAGTAAATATCGCGGAAAATCCTAGTGTCCGGAAAAATGTGTCTCCTCCTGTATTTTAATTGGCCTTTTAATTACCCCTTTTCGGGCCCCATTGTCAGCAATTACCTCCCACTATACTAATGAATTTTATGTTATTCTATGTAAGGCGAGCCGACGTATTTGTTAATGTGAGAAAAATCACGGTCGTATGTAAACTTTTAAAATTATTGCGAAAAAAACGTGATTTTTGGCCGGAAATGGGTCATAAGCCACATTATTCCAGTCACAGCCACTTTTAATGACGTGTACTTGTAGGTGGAAATTGTAGCAAAGCATTAGTCCACCAAGAAACAAAAATCAGCTGACACACAAACCTCTATATCTTTTTGTCGAACATAGTTTAGTGAAAAGGACCCCTTAGGTCTACATCCCTTCACGATAAGCAAGAGGGGATATAGCGTTAGTCCATGTACGTACGTACGTTAGTAACACCTTTCATGCTTCAATAACTTATGAATCTCTTCACCAATTTTGATAATATTTGGCCACAATGTGTGTTTTTTTTAGTATCAAGGCTGCCATCAAGGGGATCAGCCTCGTAATAACGATGCCTCTTGTTTGCAAATGTTGTAAGGTCCATTTTCTCAGGGATGGGTCGTGGCCTATGGGATATGTCATTGGACTTCCATACTGGAGGTTGCGAGTTCAGTCCTCACCCAGGAATGGGCCGTGGCCTATGGGATATGGCATTGGACTTCAATACCGGAAGTTGTGAGTTGAATACTCACCCTAAGTATGAAAATTACTTATAAAGTATTTCCATCCCACAGGTCTTTCGGATGAGACTTGAAACCGCGATCCCGTGTCCATATCCCCTTATCTGTTGCAGGGACGTTAAACCCATTCAATTTTTTGTCACGCCCGCTTTGCGGACAGCACGATATAGTCGGCACATTATCGTACGTACATGCTTCCGGGTTAAGGTTTTTGGTTAAAGTTTTTCGGTATACGATTAAAGCCTCGGTTTGCGTGACATGCGGGCCATGGCCATCTAGTCTACACTGGTTGCAAACGTTTTATGGTCCATTTGCTCAGCTACTCATTTGTGATCATTGTCTTGCAGGTGTTCAACGAGCCGACGATAATGATGCAGCATTTGCTGAACAATACTCGATCCCTGTCCATTGGTGCTTATAAACATGACACTGACTGTAAGTTTCTTGGTGTTTAACCGCCTATCAACAGCTAAGGTCATTTAAGGCCGGGCCAACGGGTTCGATCTCGTTTTCAACCTGCTGGAATCTGGTTTTCCCCTTATATGAGTAATATGAATATTCCTAATCCTATTATTGGTATGGACCTGGTACCAGGTCAGGCTATTCTAATTTCAGGGCTGAATATATTTTTTTCTGGATGTAGATATCCCATTCTGATTTTGGGATTTTCCTGCCAATGCAGCAGGTTAAAACGGGATCGAACACGTTGGCCCGACCTTAAATGACCTTAGCTGTTGATAGGCCATTAAACACCAATTAATCAAATTAACCCTTTCAACACTACAGCCCTGTATAGTTGTATTGGCAAACAGTGTAGATCCAGATTAACCGGCTCCTCAGGATCTGAACTTTTTGCAAGTAATTTTTATATTTTTGAGAACAAAAACAGCCCCTTTTCATAAATGGACTAATTAAGGCCCTGCCGAGAATCTATAGGTTTTGCCCTGTCTGTCTGTCCGTCTGTTTGTCCGTCAGTCCGTTTATTTTTTGAAAACGTTTCTCAAATCGCCTATAATTTCTGTTTGCCTTCAGCTAATAACTTCATATTGCACACATGCATTACAAAGTAACTATACATCTTTCCGCATTCATACAATTACCCTCGCTACTGATTGTACGTCCGTCTGTCTGTCTGTTTATTTATTTGAAAGTTTTTGTAAGAGTTTCTAAAATCACCTATAATATCGTGCACATGCATTGCTAAGTAACTATACATCATTCCACATAAACAAATATTGTTTTTGCATTGTTTATATGGCTGTAAAATTTGGACATGAAACACACAGTAGTTATTCTTGTTATCTGTTTCAGTTGATGAAAGGAAGGAGAAAACATTGAATAAAATCATGAACGCAAAGAACAAGATTCGTTATGAAATTTCCGAGTTGAACGAGAGATTAAAACAGAAGAAACAGACTATTCAAAAATTTAAAGACGATATATCGAAGTTGGAGTCAGCGTCGTTATCTATGTTAGAAATAGAGCCATTGACCTGAAAATTATGGAAATAAAGAATGTGACCTTGAAAGGTCAAACAATGGTTTGATAATCATCATGGTCAGTGGATAATGTACATCTACGTCTCCGAAAACGACCTTGAAAGGTCAGACCAATGGTTTGATAATCAACATGGTCAGTGGATAATGGTCATCTACGTCTCGGGAAACGACCTTGCAAGGTTGGACAATGGTTTGATAATGATCATGGTCAGTGGATAATGTTCATCTACGTCTCTGAATACCAATGGTTCGATAATCATCATGGTCAGTGGATAATGTTCATCTACGTCTCTGAATACGACCTTGAAAGGTCAGACCAATGGTTTGATAATCATCCTGGTCCGTGGATAATGTTCATCTACGTCACCGATATCTGACCTTGAAAGGTGACAGTGGATTGATAATCATCATGGCTGGTAGATAATGTATATCTACATCACTGAAACATGACCTTGAAAGGTTAAACAACGGTTTGCTAATTATCACGGTTGGTAGTATATAGTGCAGGTGCATGAGCAGAACCTGCTATTTCAATGTGGATAATCAAATTGTTCTCACACTTACAGATTATTTTATTACATGCTACACAGTTTTACTGTTATTCTGGAGGGGTCACAGCCACATATACCTTGCTGTTGAAATCCAAATCACTGAATCTATCATTCCTTCAGACCTCTTTCAAATGTTCCAAAAATTAATGTGTGTTCCGAACACACTTGGGGCCTATTTCACCAACATTGCAAAGTATACTTTCCTAGCAAAGTATACTTTGAGGGAGAAATTTTAGGATTAATTTATTAATTTTTATTATACTGAATTTATTACATTATCACAGCCATGCTGTGATAATGTAATAAATTCAGTATAATAATTCTGCATAGTTTTAATCATCAAATATATGCAATCATTAGTTCTGTATGAAATAATGCATTTCGGAAAAATCAATGATTACTCCCTCAAAGTATACTTTGCAATTTTGATGAAATCTGCTACAGGTACATGTACGTGTCTTTAAAGATATGAATACAAAACACGACACATAATCGTCTGTTGTAAATACAGTTTATTTCATTAGAGAGTACATCTAGTTGAATGTTAAAGGTTTAACTTTAAAGGTAGGAAATAATTATATTGCGTCTGTAATGTTTTCATATTCCAGTGCTCCAGATAAGTTTTTATCCAATCAGTAGTATACCCCCAGATTTCAAATTCATATTTTACTTTTACAAATGTATTATTGATGTTCTTCCTTATTAAATAGGGAACAAATGATACAAAATAAACCGCATTTAAAAATTCACTTATTTGAGCTGCAAAAAGCAAACAGTCTGTACTGTTTGCTTTTTGTAGCTCAACTAAGTAAATTTCAACTTTATTACAGTATTTTCACATTGGTAGGAGTATTTTGTACTCCCACTTTTGATAATCAGGGCATAAAATAAATCTGGAACTCTTATAGTCAATATTCTTCAATAAACACAAGCTATGGCAGCACATTAGGATCATCCCCAAAGACTAATAGACTAATAATAGACTACTAATAACCTTAGTCCTGCTTAAAGGTGCATGCCCACTCAGTAGGCACAAAATGTTCTTTATAGGAATTAAATCGGTGTATAATTGTGTCGCTATCCCACCAGTTCTAATAATTGCGAGTGTCCGCTATACAGATGTAATCATTTAATAATATTTATTTTACTGATAGTGACTCGCGGTGGTATCAGGTTATTTTCATATGCAAATGAGGCCTGATATTTTTTAATTATTTATACTAATTAAATACGTCACCTAAACAAATAATAGTATTGAGAGATTATACAGTATAATCATTGCATATCAAACTATAAATAGTAATGTCTGTTCACATTTTAAGGAAACACGGTTATCGCCCCTGATATCAATGTGAAAGTTTACGTTTGATATAAAATGTAATGAATGTTTATTTTGCCATCTCTGATGATGTCTCTGATGTGAAGAACATTTTGTACCTACTGAGTGGGCATGTATTAAAATGCTGGATTAAGATTGTGTTTGCTGTATTTATGTGCAGTGAAAAAACATATAGTACCGGTACATATAGTCGCTACCCTGTCTGTCCGAGATTCACATTAAAGTTTCGACTACCTACTATCTCTGTTGCCGCAAGTAGATTTGGCTTGAATTTTCATATACTTATTTGTCATCATCCATATTTTCATTCTATAGCCAACCCATGTGATGCCGGTGTTCAAGGTCAACGTCAAATGACTTGGAAATTTGTATTAACGTGTTTGAGGTGTTAGCCATTAGTGTTATTGATTTCCTGTTTACTTTTCATTATTTCTCAATAAAAACATATTTCAACATATTTCGACAGCACATGAGAATATAAGGCTGGACATGGTCGAACATTATTGTTAGATTTCCATTGAAAATATATTATAATTTCAGCATATATGTAGTGATTTCAGTACTCTCATAATTCGCTCCATTCTAACAGCTGATTTACACATACTTGTTCTGGGGCCGCAGTACACGTCGCGTGATGCAGTCGCATCAATTTCAAAATTTCAGTACAACCGTTGTGAACTAGTCTGGTTTTTGTCTCGCCCGCGAAAGCGGAAAGCGAGACTAAGGTTTTTGATATGTAGATGAATATAGGACTATTCTCGGGGGGTCAAGGCCCCAGGGTCAAGGTCAAGGCGGAACAAGGCAAGACATTTGATTCCGTGGAATTCTTGTGTTTGTTTGTTTGTTTGTTTGTTGGGGTTTAACGGCCTATCAACAGCTAAGGTCATTTAAGGCCGGGTCAATGGGTTTAGTACTCAATCCCATATATTACATGAACAAGTACATGTACAAATGGGGGGAAAATCCCAAAATAAAAACTGAATATTTACAATAAAAAAAAATATATTCAACCCTGATATCAGAATAATCCTGATCTGATGCCAGGTCCTTGCCACACCAGAATCACTTGGCCCCCTCCCAAAAACAGTAGGATCAGTAATAATCTTACTACTTTTATAATGGGCAATAACCCAATTCAACTCCCAGCTAACAAGAGCCAAAGATAAAAACGTACCTGAAGGCCATACCAGGCAAATCGTGATTCCTATAAGGTTGAACCCCTACCGTTAATTTACGCCGTCGCGTTCGCCCAACCAATCACCAACGAACTATTAGTAGTCTGGTGACGTAATGGCACGTTCTAGTGGCTTGGCTGTGAAATGAGCATTGTCCTGGTTAAACAGCCCACGCTGTACATTTGAACATGGCTGTGGGCGGTGTCGAACAACGGCAGTCATGTAACACTAGAGATGATTCTCATGTGCTGACAGAATATGAGTATGTGAAGAAATAAGAAGAAAAACATCGGCCGACAATTTTAGTTCCTACCTTTAAAATATTTGCAAGTTTCATCTGGGCTATACATACATGACTTATAGAAATATACAGAGCTCCAGATAAGTTTTGTACATGTATCTAAAGAGTATTATACCCCCATATTTCAAGTTCAATGCATATTTTGCTTTTCCAAATGTATTGTTAATTTTCTTCCATATTAAATGGGATACAAATGATAAAAAATAAAACAAATTTAAAAATTCACTTATTTGACCTGTTTAATTTTTGCAGCTCAAAATATGCAATAATTGTTTATAATTGCAGTAATTTTTCAACTTTATTACAGTATTTCCACATGGCTGTGAGTATTTTGTACTCCCACTTTTGATAATCAATGCGTATTCTGCTAAAATAAGTGCGTAAAATACGCCAATACACACCTTATCTGAAGCTCTGAATATAATATGGGAAAACATCTCCTGCAGATGTGTATATAATTATATTGCTGGCAAATATGTCAAAATTATATTTCCAAGACCCGAGATAAAAACATGAAATGGATGATTTTCATGTTGCTTATAAGAGCTGATAGCTCCTGAAAGGAGTCGGTTACCGGTAGTCAGATTTTTAAGAATTGAGTACCGTATTAACCCTAAATATTCGGACACAACTTGCTTTTAAAACATTTTTTTTCCAAATACATGGCTGTTGTGATTAAACCACTATTGACATACCAACTCTAATATCGGCATACTCACTGTTGTGGGGAAACCATATATTTGTGTATGGTTCCCAAATAAATGGTGTCTGAATATATAGAGGATTTAACGGCACTCGTGAAATATGGACATTTCACATGACGAGATGAACATATATGTCATATTCGTGGCAAAAATATGAATATTTTATTTATTATATACCGCTCCATGGAAATTAGCAGTTTTTTAGACTGTATACGGTAATGAATGTGTATTTGCAGCCTATTTGCGCTGTTTTCCCGAACATAGATTTTATGAATATAGATAGCGGAAGTAGTCGTATTTCACCGGAAGTTGTTTATTTCATCGATGAGAACATATGACTTTTATTTACATTGTATAACTATGTATTTCATGGGTAGTATATAATACATAGGGTTATTACAGTAATAAACTTGATTGGTAAGGAGTCATTTAATTTAAATTTTACATTGCTCCTAGATTTGACAATTTTCTTTGATACTACCTTAATAACCCCCAATATTCGGACACTATATTCTAAGAAACACATATAAATATCTGGTCTACCATAACAAAGAATGCCCCAATGTTTAGGGTTAGTATGGTTGTACTGGTTTATCACAATAATGTTATATTTGGATACAATTTGTTTTGGGAAACCCGAGGGGTTTCCCAAAACAAATAGTGTCCGAATATTTAGGGTTATAACAGTACTGCTGAAATGGAAATACATGTATTTGTAAGCTAATCTGTTTAACATTTGATATGTTACTAAATTAAATAGTGGAAATTTGTTGATGAAATTAGACTTCAAATGACTTCTGAGGGCCGTTTCACTAAACGTCGTACGGCTAAAATGTTTGTATTAAGTGCAAACTTATTTTAGTCTGTAAATTTAACATTAGCAATGTTTTCTTGTAAACAATTAT
This sequence comes from Conchocele bisecta, assembly GCA_029237695.1. Taxonomy (NCBI): domain Eukaryota; kingdom Metazoa; phylum Mollusca; class Bivalvia; order Lucinida; family Thyasiridae; genus Conchocele; species Conchocele bisecta. The sequence continues at coordinate 9,877,436 of CM055279.1, forward strand.
TGCATATGCAGCCTATGCTCAATAAATGTTAATCCATCAATTGAAATTTCCAGACGATCCTAAATTTGCACTTACGAACATCTTAGTTGTACAAAGTTTAGTGAAACGGGCCCCTGGCTCATAACTTTTACCAAATGACTCCCAAAAATGCAGATAGATGAGTCATTGTGCGAGGTGTTTTGTTTGTTGGCTAACTTATTATCTCGGACCTCAACCTGTAGCCTATTTCACCAACATTGCAAAGTATACTTTTCTAGCAAAGTATACTTTGAGGGAGTAATCATCTATTTTTCCGGAAATGCATTATTTCATACAGAACTAACCACTGCATATATTTGAGGATTAAAAGTATGCAGAATTATTATACTGAATTTATTACATTATCACAGCCATTTTGGCTGTGATAATGTAATAAATTCAGTACAATAAATATTTTTTGTTCTTAAATTGAAAATTCTCCCTCAAACTATACTTTGCTAGAAAAGTATACTTTGCAATGTTGGTGAAATAGGCTACAGACCTGTGTCGACGTAGCAAGCATCGGCACAATCGTATATCAACTTTAAGCCTGTATAAGGTGATAGTACCCATGCGCTACATAAAACTCACCATTGAGCGTATCAGCTAGTAATGGGCCCTATACATTGATCACCTGCGATGACTAATTTAACAATCGGGGTTCATCCTTACCAGAATCCTGACTGGAGACCTGTAGCCGATTTCATCAACATTGCAAAGTATACTTTAGTAGCAAAGTATACTTTGAGGGAGAAATTTTCATATTTTTTTTTAAATTTATTAATTTTTATTATACTGAATTTATTACATTATCACAGCCAATTTGGCTGTGATAATGTAATAAATTCAGTATAATAATTCCGCATACTTTTAATCATGAAATATATGCATTTGTTACTTCTATATGAAATAATGCATTTCAGGAAAAAATAAATGATTACTCCCTCAAAGTATACTTTGCTAGTAAAGTATACTTTGCAATGTTGATGAAATAGGCTACTGGTCTACATATAATTACTATATCATAATGAATAAATTAATTGAAAATTGCAGCCCGAGCACACAACATCAGGCTGGACATCTAAATGGAAGTCACAGTAAAACACACAAATGTTTATAAATTACACCCTATCTATCTATCTCTTTATACTGCTGCACACCCTCACGGGTAATTTCGAGCAGGTATTTATTTCATATATACATGTACATACAATTCAAATACAATCGAGGTTCCCGGTAATTAGCCGGTACCCATTTACAGCTGGGTGGACTGAAGCGGTATGGATAAAGTGTCTTGCTCAAGGACACAACGCAGCGCCTCCGGTGAGGCTCGAACCCACGACCTTTAGATCAGCAGTCTGACGCTCTAACCACCAGGCCACTGCGCTCCACCCAAGTTATTTAAAAGACGCAAGACACAGCTGCTGACATACATGTATCACCATATTGTAAGGTTTCATTTCAAGTAAATATATTTCTGTAAGAATAATCATATACATTGTATCATGTAAAAGAATAATATGAAATACTACAAACTTCACTTTCATTGTTTCTGTGTTCACAGTACACTGACCAAACCTTCCATATGTGGAAGAAAAGTTTCAACACATAGTTTATAGTAATAACTAATTATTGGCTAATAAATAATTATTAAATGTACATAAATATATGTTGAGTGAGTTTAAACAAAACCGCTCTGTTCTTGGGAAACAAAAATGCAGATAGAGGAGTCAAATGACCCCTGGCATAAACTTGCTACCGAGAGCTCTGTATAATTCCAAATAATTTACTCGATTCTGGGAATTTTCATTGGCTGTGAATAGCCGTATCCGATAACATGGCAAGAGTTCTTGCAAAAATTAACGCGAGTGGAATTGAACAAAAGTAGTATATAGGGAGTCAAAATGATACCACCAAAGGTGGGAAGCGTTATTAACCCTCGTTACAGCTCCCAACAGTATCGAAAAAACGTGTTTTTGGCCAATAATATAAACTAGCCACCAACACTGAAATATTTTTAAACCTCGAAACCGTCTCGTTGTACGCCCACCATACATAGCGAAAAAAATTTAAAATCGAGATCGAAATCCATGGCTTCGAAAAATCCAACGAACAAAAGTACTCCCCAGCACCCTCGAAAAACCAGGTTTTTTGCATAGAGAAGAGCAGAATGATACCACCAGAGGTGGCACCGTTTTCACCACCATACAACACTCCCAACACCCACGAAAAATCGGGAACGGATTTTAGAAAAACCCAAATACATCGAACTACAACGAACTACAGACACTACAACCAACACAGACGAACGACAGATAGACTTGTCGTGGCCTCCCAAGAGGCAAACAGAAATGATACCACCCATTTGTGTATTTGGAAACAGAAATGATACCACCCATTTGTGTATTTGGACACATTTGGGAAAATCTAATAAACAAAAGTACTCACCAGCACCCTCGAAAAACAGGCTTTTTTGTGGAGAAAATCAGAATGATACCACCAGAGGTGGCACCGTTTCCACCACCACACGACACTCCCACAACACCCACGAAAAATCGGGAACGGATTTCCGAAAAACCCAAATACATCGAACTACAACAAACTACAGACACTACAACCAACACAGACGAACGATAGATAGAACTGCGTACGAGAACAATCTCGTTCTACTATTTCTTCTGGTGTAGCTCTCGGAAGCAGGACTCCGCTATTTTTCTTTTGCGTTTTTCTGTCTCTAGGGACGCCTGTAGTTCCGCAACCTGGCTTTCTAGTTCGACAACCCGGCTTTCTAGTTCGGCAGTCTGGAGTTGTGTTCTCGAGGGTGCGGTACACCGTTTCTGTTTGTGTCTGCAAAGCGTCTGGGAACTGGAGAAATGTTTTCCACAACCTTCGCACAGGAATGCAGGAGTACTGCATCTCGTCTTTCTCCCGATGTGCCGTTGCAAGTTGGCCTTCTTGGCAAAAGTTCTACCACACGTTTCGCACTCCATTTCCCAATAGTATTTTTATGTTCAAATGGGAAAATCACAAGAATTTTTTGTCTCCCAAGAGGCAAACAAAAATGATACCACCCAATTGTCCACATTTGGTCTTTTGGGAAAGTCGAAGAAAAATCGTCTCCCAAGAGCAAAACAAAAATGATACCACCCAATTGTCCACATTTGGACTTTTGAAAAAAGTGTAGAAAAAATTCGTCTCCCAAGAGGCAAACAAAATCTAGACCACCCAATTGTACACATTCAGACTTTTGGGAAAGTCGAAGAAAAATCGTCTCCCAAGAGGCAAACAAAATCTAGACCACATCGAAAAACAGAAAACCTCTCCCAAAGGAGGTAGAAAGACAACTCGGAACAGAAAGACAACTCGGTACACCAAAATGGCTACTCCATGTAGAACGGGTCGCGACTACCAGAGTGCTGGTGTACGTAGTCGCTAGTTTTGGTTTTTTCCTTCGGTGTACCGGACTGTTTTGTGGAGTGCACGAACTGGGCGTCGGGGTCTGTTTTGTTCTTCCAGAGTTTACAAGACTCTAGGGACACGAATGGGAACAGTGGTTTGCAGACCGCGTACGCCACACGAGAACCCCGAGCCACCACTTCGCATTCTCTACGGTTTTCCAGATGTCGTGCACCTCCCACCCGGATTCCGTCTGGCACTCTTCTTCCTCCGGACACTCGTCTTTCTCCGGACACTCGTCTTCCTCCAGGTCGTCTTTCTTCGGATCGTTGGAAATTGCATCCAACAGTCTGTGTTCCAGTGTATCCAACCGGTTCTCCAAACGTCTCTCCATGTCGGACAGGCGCGTCGATTCTTCGAACGAGCTGGTATCTTTTAGTAGATCCGTGGGGAACTCGGTGGGGCCCGCAAAACCAGGCGCGGTCACCCTGTGTTCTACGGGGGTAGGGGTTTCTTGTTCTTCTGGGGTTTCTTTGGGCTTTGTACTACGCTCTACATCGGCATCGTCCCAGATTTTTCGAAGTCTACCACTACCGATCCCGTACTTCTTCTTTGTTTCGTCGGCTGTAGTCTTCCCGCGGGTGGAAATAATTTCTCGAATATTTTTCGGAGACAAGTAGGTTTTTGGCATGTTTGCAAACGTTTCTATCTAGAGGGGGCATTTGTCCAACATGGAATTCCCAAATTATTCGAAATGGTCGAAATACTTGTTCGCGGTGCTCGGATTGCTCGGATTGCGCACCAGTGTGCTCGGTTTGCTCGCCAAATTGCTCGGATTGCTCGCCAGGAAATCCAGTCCGCTCGGGAAGGTCGAAATGCCTGCTCGCGATTCCCAGGGGGCTCGGGCTCTCCATTTCTAGCCAACAAGGATAGCAAAAATAGAAATTCTGGGAAGCAAACTGAGCACCATGGAGAGCCCGAGCCCCCTGGGAATCGCGAGCAGGCATTTCGACCTTCCCGAGCGGACTGGATTTCCTGGCGAGCAATCCGAGCAATTTGGCGAGCAAACCGAGCACACTGGTGCGCAATCCGAGCAATCCGAGCACCGCGAACAAGTATTTCGACCATTTCGAATAATTTGGGAATTCCATGTTGGACAAATGCCCCCTCTAGATAGAAACGTTTGCAAACATGCCAAAAACCTACTTGTCTCCGAAAAATATTCGAGAAATTATTTCCACCCGCGGGAAGACTACAGCCGACGAAACAAAGAAGAAGTACGGGATCGGTAGTGGTAGACTTCGAAAAATCTGGGACGATGCCGATGTAGAGCGTAGTACAAAGCCCAAAGAAACCCAGAAGAACAAGAAACCCCTACCCCCGTAGAACACAGGGTGACCGCGCCTGGTTTTGCGGGCCCCACCGAGTTCCCCACGGATCTACTAGAAGATACCAGCTCGTTCGAAGAATCGACGCGCCTGTCCGACATGGAGAGACGTTTGGAGAACCGGTTGGATACACTGGAACACAGACTGTTGGATGCAATTTCCAACGATCCGAAGAAAGACGACCTGGAGGAAGACGAGTGTCCGGAGAAAGACGAGTGTCCGGAGGAAGAAGAGTGCCAGACGGAATCCGGGTGGGAGGTGCACGACATCTGGAAAACCGTAGAGAATGCGAAGTGGTGGCTCGGGGTTCTCGTGGTGGCGTACGCGGTCTGCAAACCACTGTTCCCATTCGTGTCCCTAGAGTCTTGTAGACTCTGGAAGAACAAAACAGACCCCGACGCCCAGTTCGTGCACTCCACAAAACAGTCCGGTACACCGAAGGAAAAAACCAAAACTAGCGACTACGTACACCAGCACTCTGGTAGTCGCGACCCGTTCTACATGGAGTAGCCATTTTGGTGTACCGAGTTGTCTTTCCTGTTCCGAGTTGTCTTTCTACCTCCTTTGGGAGAGGTTTTCTGTTTTTCGATGTGGTCTAGATTTTGTTTGCCTCTTGGGAGACGATTTTTCTTCGACTTTCCCAAAAGCTGAATGTGTACAATTGGGTGGTCTAGATTTTGTTTGCCTCTTGGGAGACGAATTTTTTCTACACTTTTTTCAAAAGTCCAAATGTGGACAATTGGGTGGTATCATTTTTGTTTTGCTCTTGGGAGACGATTTTTCTTCGACTTTCCCAAAAGACCAAATGTGGACAATTGGGTGGTATCATTTTGTTTGCCTCTTGGGAGACAAATTTTTTCTACACTTTTCCCAAAAGTCCGAATGTGGACAATTGGGTGGTATCATTTTTGTTTGCCTCTTGGGAGACAAAAAATTCTTGTGATTTTCCCATTTGAACATAAAAATACTATTGGGAAATGGAGTGCGAAACGTGTGGTAGAACTTTTGCCAAGAAGGCCAACTTGCAACGGCACATCGGGAGAAAGACGAGATGCAGTACTCCTGCATTCCTGTGCGAAGGTTGTGGAAAACATTTCTCCAGTTCCCAGACGCTTTGCAGACACAAACAGAAACGGTGTACCGCACCCTCGAGAACACAACTCCAGACTGCCGAACTAGAAAGCCGGGTTGTCGAACTAGAAAGCCAGGTTGCGGAACTACAGGCGTCCCTAGAGACAGAAAAACGCAAAAGAAAAATAGCGGAGTCCTGCTTCCGAGAGCTACACCAGAAGAAATAGTAGAACGAGATTGTTCTCGTACGCAACTCTATCTATCGTTCGTCTGTGTTGGTTGTAGTGTCTGTAGTTTGTTGTAGTTCGATGTATTTGGGTTTTTCGGAAATCCGTTCCCGATTTTTCGTGGGTGTTGGGAGTGTCGTGTGGTGGTGGTAAACGGTGCCACCTCTGGTGGTATCATTCTGATTTTCTCCACAAAAAAGCCTGTTTTTCGAGGGTGCTGGTGAGTACTTTTGTTTATTAGATTTTCCCAAATGTGTCCAAATACACAAATGGGTGGTATCATTTCTGTTTCCAAATACACAAATGGGTGGTATCATTTCTGTTTGCCTCTTGGGAGGCCACGACAAGTCTATCTGTCGTTCGTCTGTGTTGGTTGTAGTGTCTGTAGTTCGTTGTAGTTCGATGTATTTGGGTTTTTCTAAAATCCGTTCCCGATTTTTCGTGGGTGTTGGGAGTGTTGTATGGTGGTGAAAACGGTGCCACCTCTGGTGGTATCATTCTGCTCTTCTCTATGCAAAAAACCTGGTTTTTCGAGGGTGCTGGGGAGTACTTTTGTTCGTTGGATTTTTCGAAGCCATGGATTTCGATCTCGATTTTAAATTTTTTTCGCTATGTATGGTGGGCGTACAACGAGACGGTTTCGAGGTTTAAAAATATTTCAGTGTTGGTGGCTAGTTTATATTATTGGCCAAAAACACGTTTTTTCGATACTGTTGGGAGCTGTAACGAGGGTTAATAACGCTTCCCACCTTTGGTGGTATCATTTTGACTCCCTATATACTACTACAAACGTAAAATATGTCAAAAAGATTACTTACATGTATGTGGCTGTGACTGGAGAAATGGCGCTTATGGGATGTGTGACCAATGTAGCTTCTGATCATATACAGCAACAGTGGAACATCTCCAAACCGGACACCCTGGGAGGTCCCCAGGGTGTCCGGTTTGGGGATGTTCCACTGTAAATCAGACATGTGAGCACTTCATAACACATTCTAGTGTTTTGCAATCATGAAAAGTCATTGTAAACAGAGATGCATAACAGCGAAACACATCTAACATAAATACCTATATTTTCTGAGCGCCCGGTTTAGCGGGTCTCCACTGTAGCACACACACGTAGCCTGATAACAATTGTTTTGCTTGTTAGAAGCATGACAGGTGTTTCATTGATGGAATGGCGAACATGGCAGACCCTGATCAGACTGCGGTTGCACATGCTGATATGGATCTACACTGGTCGAAAAACCCATAAGCCTCATTTCTCCAGTCTAGTTGGCAAAAAAACATGAAAATAATATATAACCTGAGAGCTACAACATGAAATGGATGATTTTCACGTTGCTTATAATTCATTCCAATGATTTACATGGTTTTGAACATTATCAAAATAAAATCACACTACTGTTTACACATCAGGAGAGCGCAATTATTTAATAGTTTGCTTCTAAATGGCAATATGTCTTGGTATTTCATTAGAATTGTCTCCTTGGAGACAATTCTAATGAAATACCAAGTGTGTTTTCATGGAACAATAAGAAAAATATGCTATATTTGTGGTCTGTTTATTGTTTTCTGTAGCATGATAAAGATATCACAAATTTGTCATTGCTTTTTGATACTCGCTACTTCTGATTACAATTGGGTTTTTGGCAATTTTAATTGGGTATTTAAGCAAATACGCAGCTTATCTGGAGCTCTGTTCATTGGTCGTGAGTAACCTCATTACTATACATGAATGCACTTCAGTACAATTGATATTTTTGTATTGATTAGAAATTGCAATGGAAATAAAAGCGATATTCTGCTTTGCAGCCTATTGTTATTTTGACGTTACATAACTTAGTTTGATGAGAGATGCCGCATAAGAAAGTGCATGTGCATTGGCGTAGACTTTTGTTGGAGTTAAATATGAAAAATTACGGTTTAAAATCATTTTAATGACAATGAAATAGTTTTTTTGTGGAAGTTAAGTACTAAACAACATTTCTTTTTAATTTATTGTGGGTATAAACTTTTAAATGTCCAACCATATTGGATGAACGCCTATATTTGGACTCTTAAAGTTGATACCCCGCTAATTTCTCATCAAAATGGCATGCATTCCTATAATATACCGTAATAACCCTATATATTCGGACACAATTTGCTTTGGGAAACCCCTATCCCAAAGCAAATTGTGTCCGAATACATTGTTATTGTGATTAAACCAGTACTGCGATACTAACCCTGCACATTGGCATGCCCACTGTTGTGGGGAAACCATATATTATTAACCCTATATATTCGGACACAATTTGCTTTGGGAAACCCTAGCAATTTGTATCCAAATACATTGTTATTGTGATTAAACCAGCATTGCCACACTAACCCTGAATATTAGCACCATCTCTGTCTTGGGGAAACCATATATTTTAGAGTTTCCCAAAATTAATGGTTTCCGAATATTTAGGGTTTTTACGGTACATTCTTTTAACTGGAAGTTATGTCAGAATGATTAACAACACTTACTTTAACGTGGTCATTTTCACCAAAATGTTTGCAAGAGCAAGTGAGCAAGTGAGCATGCTAAGCAGGGGCTCACAAATACACCCGGCTGTCGCCTGGACCAACAAACAATTTTTGTTCGCAAATTTCGAAATGTTAAGCGTTCCGGACGGAAAGGTGAAAACTCAATAATAAAAAAGTCATCCTCCCAAAATTATTTTATTTGATGAAATTCCAATCAAATATGTCACAGCCATATTTTAATATATGAAATCTCGTTAATAAAGATACCACATATTATATGAACTCTCGTTAATAAAATTGGCACATATTATATGAACTCTCATTAATAAAAATGGCACATATTATATGAACTCTTGTTAATAAAATTAGCATATATTATATGAACTCTCGTTAATAAAGATAACACATATTATATGAACTCTCGTTAATAAAGATAGCACATATTATATGATGAACTCTCGTTGATAAAGATAACATATATGAACTCTCGTTGATAAAGATAACATATATTATATGAACTCTCGTTGATAAATATGAACTCTCGTTAATAAAGATAACACATATTATATGAACTCTCGTTAATAAAGATAACATAAATAAAGATAACACATTATATGAACTCTCGTTAATAAAGATAACACATATTATATGAACTCTCGTTAATAAAGATAACACATATTATATGAACTCTCGTTAATAAAGATAGCACATATTATATGAACTCTCGTTGATAAAGATAACACATATTATATGAACTCTCGATGATAAAGATAACACATATTATATGAACTCTCGTTGATAAAGATAACACATATTATATGAACTCTCGTTGATAAAGATAGCACATATATGAACTCTCGTTGATAAAGATAACATAAATAAAGATAACACATATTATATGAACTCTCGTTAATAAAGATAGCACATATTATATGAACTCTCGTTAATAAAGATAGCACATATTATATGAACTCGTTAATAAAGATAACATAAATAAAGATAACACATATTATATGAACTCTCGTTAATAAAGATAGCACATATTATATGAACTCTCGTTAATAAAGATAGCACATATTATATGAACTCTCGTTAATAAAGATAACATATATTATGTTAACTCTCATTAATAAAGATAGCATATATTATATGAACTCTCGTTAATAAATATAGCACATATTAGTAAAATTATCACAGAGAACACAAAGTTAAACTAATTAACAAAATCCATTCAATTAAGTAATAATATTAACGCAACGCAATATAATAATATTCACATGTACATGTAGGCAATAATTATTTTTTAAAAATTAGTTCTGAGCAACAGTTAATATCAAATTGGATGTAATGTAAGTTTTCTCGACTATTAACCCTTTCAACAACACATGCCTGTATACTGGTATTGGCAAAACGTGTAGATCCAGATGAGACGGCTCGTGACGAGCCGTCTCATCAGGATCTGCACCTTTTGCAAGAAATTTTCATATTTTTGAGAACAAGAACAGCCCTTTTTCATAAATGGACTACCGGTAGTCTGAAAATAATTTTGGGATGGTTGGATTGGTTGCAAAATTAATATATCGAAATCCATTCTAGTTACTTAGGGGTGAATGGGTTAATGTCATCTACAAACCAGAACATTGAATATCAATAATAATCAAATCAATAATATCATTATTCCCCTGTGGCTGCTTTTCACAAACACAGGTTACATTTCATTACAAAATAAGCAGAGCTCCAGATAAGGTGTGTATTGGCGTATTTTACTCACTAATTTTAGCAGAAAACGCATTGATTATCAAAAGTGGGAATACAATATACTCACAGCAATGTGAAAATACGCATTGCTTTCAAATTGAGTAGTGAAAATACTGTAATAAAGATGAAAATTTACTTAGTTGAGCTGCAAAAAAAATCAAACTGCAGCTCAAATATGTGAATCTTTTAATGTGCTTTATTTTTGTTATCATTTTTTCCCTATTGAATAAGAAAGAAAATCAAAAATACGCATTGAATGTTAAATGTGTGGGTTTAATACTATTTACATACACAACAATGTGAAAATATGCATTGATTTTCAAATTGAGTAATGAAAATACTGTAATAAATTTGAAAATTTACTTACTTGAGCTGCAAAAAGCAAATACCGGTACTGTTTGCTTTTTGCAGCTGAAATAAATGATTTTTTTATATTTTTGTTATCATTTGTTCCTTATTTAATTAGGAAGAAATTCAATAATACATTTGTAAAAGTAAATTACGCATTGAATTTGAAATATGGGGGTATAATACTCTTTAGATACAAAACTTATCTGGAGCTCTGAATAAGGGATTTTTGTTGAGCCCGTTTGCGGAACGCTAGATGTATTGATCACAATGGTGTGCGTGTGTCCATCCGAGCGCACAAGAAGTCACTTGAGACATGCCATGCGATTTTGTACCTTCGGAATCTGCATATTTTCATGAAATACGTTTACAAATTTTCCATAAATGACGTCAAAAGTTGACAAAATGTTCAGAGTACATTACTTTTGCCTTTATGTATGAACAATTTTGTAAAAGGATTTAATGAAATTACGCAGATGTCTGAAGGTACAAAATCACATGGCGTGTCTCGCTTGTTATACCTCCACAAACAAAGTTTAGACAGGGTTAAGAGTCAGCTTGTCTGTCATTCGGTCGGTCTGTTGGAAATTTTGTTTCCACTCCTTATCTTCTAATGTAAATATGTATTCAGTTCTGATTCTGGGATTTTCCCCCCAATGCAGCAGGTTAAATACGGAATTGAACACGTTGGCCCGGCCTTAAATGACCTTAGCTGTTGATAGGCCGTTAAACACCGAACAATAAATCTATATCTTCTAAACAGATATAATAGGAATTAATGGCCTTTTTGTTGAATTTATCGGGGATATAAACTTGGAAAAGTCGTTTATATCCCCGATAAATTCAACAAAAAGGCAATTCATTCCTTATAATTCCAGCATTTTAAATAAATTCATCAAGAAAATGTGTATTTTCCGTTTTCTTAAGAATTATTTTAACTGCGCCTCACGGTTACGGAAAGTATTTCGGCGTGGGAGTTTACTGGGATATAAATTTTGGACAGAGACTTGCTATGGGCCAATCAAATGTTAGGGAATTGTGTAAATATTTTTGTGCTGGAATTATACAATTTTAAATGATTTGCCATAAATGTTTGTGTGGGTGGTTGGTCGGACGAAAGCGACGGCGTAAATTAACGGTAGGGGTTCCTCCTTATTGCCCATTATAAAAGTAGTAAGATTATTACTGATCCTACTGCTTTTGGGAGGGGGCCAAGTGATTCTGGTGTGGCGAGGACCTGGCATCAGATCAGGACTATTCTGATTTTTTTATTGTAAATATTCAGTTCTGATTTTGGGATTTTCACCCCATTTCCCTTGTACAGGTTTAGTACTAAACCCATTGACCCGGCCTTAAATGACCTTAGCAATTGATAGGCCGTTAAACCCCAACAAACAAACATAAATGTTTGCCATGATGATATGATGCCACATTCAAAACCCACGTGTCGGGAGCATACAATGGGTAAAAATGACTTGCCACACATGTTTGCCATGAGAAGACGATGTGTAATCGTTCAATACACATGTGCCTACTTCCAAGGCCAAAGTTACAGTTTTTCGGAATGAAATAGGTTATAAAGCTGATTCAGCTGAATTCAGCCGGCTCGTAGTGCAGATATTTTCTAATTTCTTATAAACAATACCCTTTTCTGACAAATGGAATAGTCTCAAATAGAAAATGTGTTCATAGAACACGGATGCCCCACATATCGCTTTGATAATAAATGAGGCCAAATTTACCCGAGCGTTAAAGTTTCGTGACGGACGGACGGGACGGATGGACGGACGTTCTTACATTACTATACTTATGTGGCTTATCACATGTTAAATATTAGCCACACAAAACGATTTTTAGCCACATAAAACGATTTTTTAGGTGGCTAATTGTAACCAACCCTATCCTTTACCAAGTCCATAACCCTGTGGGGCTAGCCACATAAGTACCCTAATGTGTGGCCGGTCGGACGGATGGACGGACGGACGTTCTTACAATACTATACTTATGTGGCTTATCACATGTTAAATATTAGCCACATAAAACGATTTTTAGCCACATAAAAGGATTTTTTAGGTGGCTAATTGTAACCAACCCTATCCTTTACTAAGTCCATAACCCTGTGGGGCTAGTCACATAAGTACCCTAATGTGTGCACGGACGGACGGACGGACGGACGGACAAGGGTAACACTAAATGCCCCCTCCACTATCGTGGTGGGGCATAAAAATAGCAGATGTTCATTCTAGCTACTGATGGGTTAGCTATTCACAGAAGTATAAGTTGTTACCACTCATTTGAACCGTCTCAACAATTTTTCATCCGCAAAATAAAAATAATTCTCTTATTTATACATGGAAGTATATGTTGTTAACACTCATTTGAACCGTCTCGGCGAGACGGTTCAAATGAGTGGTAACAACATATACTTCCATGTATAAATAAGAAATTGACGGTTATTCAGAATGAAATAGGTCATGCTGATGAATCAGCTGAATTTGAATTAGAACGAGGCCTGTCAGGTGCTTGTGTCTGGTTACTTGTATACCCGTTGCTAACGGTAACGGTCTTCTGGAACACCCGAGCCTGATGCATTATCTCCTTCAAGTGAATTGTGATCTGAAATTGACACATTTCGTGCTGAATATATGAATGCACCATTTTCCTTGAACAAATTCTAAACAATTTGTGTTTTATTATGCTTATGGTATCATAGATCGAGATCATTTCATATTGTTCATACCCCATGTGAGATATACGTACGTCCGGGTTAAATAAAGTTTTTCGTTAAAGTTTTTCGTACGCCATGTGATTTTCTACCCAAGAACATGTGCGATATCTCGTGAAAAATATTAAAAAGTTTTCCATAAATGACGTCGAAAGTTGATGAGATTTTCAAACCATTGATGGATTTTTTTGAAAAGATAGGTTTTGGTAGCACATGAGAATTCTCTCCAGTGAAATGCAAAATTGTGCATGAAAATTTGGTCATCTTTCAACGTCATTTACATAAAATATCATTCATGCACATTATAAATAATAGGTGAAGGTAAAAAAAATGGTCACATGTTGGATAGTGATATGTGGTGGGCACCCCTTGATTATGAAGCTGTGAAAGTTTGGTGGTCCTAGGTGGTACAGTACCAAAGAAATGGACTTGAACACGAAAACTTAACATTGAAAACGCGAAAACTTAACATTGAAAATGGCTAAGTCGACTGCGCGGAAAAAATGGGTGAAGTTAAAAAAAAAGTAACATGTTGGATAGTGATATGTGGTGGGCACCCCTTGATTATGAAGCTGTGAAAGTTTGGTGGTCCTAGGTGGTACAGTAACAAAGAAATGGACTCGAACACGAAAACTTAACATTGATTGTGGACGCCGCCCGCCGCCCGGCTTTCGCCAATCCAATAGCCTGGATTTTTTTCTTCAAAAAACCTGGCTAAAAACACTGTATTGAATATCTGAGACATCATCTGAAGCACAGTTGCAATGCAAATTAAATTTTGTCGATAATTTTAAAAATTCTCATCAGTCTTCGTGCTTATTTTTTTATTTTCCATTTTTCTCGATGAAAACGTGTTTTCAAAAACCTTGAGAATTGTCTCCAGTGGAGACAATTCTCATGTGCTGCCAAAACCTATATTTTTAAGTTAAAAATTCCATCAATCAGAAAACGTGTTTTTGTAATAAATCAGAATATATCCACAAACAGTGCAGATCCTGATGAGACGGCTCGTCAAGAGCCGGCTCATCTGGATCTTCACTGTTTGTAAACATTGGGAAAGCAATCTGTATTGCTGTCAGAAAGGGTTATACCAAAAAGGAGATAAAAAAAAATAGATTTACCTGTTTAAAAATTGGTCGGTCTGCTGTATTCGTGGACCAGCACAACTTCATGAGATCTCTGTATGGCTTGAACATACTTCTAGAGCATGAAAGGGATGGCCGTCCACCTGATATCACATGCTCTATAACCTGTAGAATATAATCAAAGTACTGAAAGTACTTAAATATGTTATCTCCACAAAAACTGATCACTTGCGGAACTAGAGACTGAAAGTTGCATATTTTCTCAATCATCATCCAGAGGCAAATGTACTGTGATGGTGCAAACCCATTCCCATCCATACGTTTTCTCTAGAATAAATTACTGTTTTAAACTCCCAGGAAAAAATTGTATGAAACTGGCAGCTAACTGGTCACCGCTACCTAACTGTGAGAACTAAAGATAATAGCTGCTGTATTCATACGCACGAAATGTCTTGATTCCTAATGTCCAAAATTTAACTATTGAGAATAGTATATGTACAGTTTTAGATACAAAGCAAGACGGACCAAAACGCCATAGGATAAGTTGGCACAGGGCACTATTTTCTTGGTCGTACTTGCCATTTATGCGTAGCACGACAATATGGCTGCCCCTATAGAAATTTGCATGACATAATATGCTATCTCAAGTGAGATAACATATAAAAATAGGTTTGCCCATTTAACCCAATACATGCTGACAAACACTGTTGTAGTCAGCGGCTCAAAAGAGGAATATATATCGGCCTTATTCACCCACCAGCACGACCAAGGCATCCTATAGGAATGAATGACCTTTTTGTGGAATTTATCGGGGTATAAACTTGGAAAAGTCGCGGGAATACTGGACGAAGCGATAAAAAATTACAATTTTTGAAGAAAAAAAAATATATATATTTCTTTTTCGAAAATTGTTATTTGTTATGGCCTCGTCCAGTATTCCCGCGACTTTTCCAAGTTTATATCCCCGATAAATTCAACAAAAAGGCCATTCATTCCTTATAATTCCAGCATTTGAAATAAATTCATCAAGAAAATGTGTTTATTTTCCGTTTTCTTAAGAATTATTTTAACTGCGCCCGACGGTTACGGAAAGTAGTTCAGCATGGGAGTTTACTGGGATATAAATTTTGGACAGAGATTTGCTACGGACCAATCAAATGTTAGGGAATTGTGTAAATATTTTTGTGCTGGAATTATAAGAGAGTAATGAACAAGCGAATGGATGAAAATAAGTATAGAAACATCTTAACACTTAAACTGCTACTCACAATAATTGTCGTCTGATGTTGCTGTTATATCTTGCCTTATTTCTCAATAAAAACATGGTTTGACAGCACTTCAGAATCATTTCCAAAAAAAATAAAATAGCGGTCTAAGGGTTAACATATGCAGTCAAACCTGTGCTAAAGACCACCACCGAATCACATGGCTGTAAATGTCACAATTTTGTTGTCGCAATGGCACAATTACTATATACTTCCCATGGCCGACCTTTATTTGCATGTTTGACTGTATTGCATATTTGAATATTCCCATTTACATGTTTAAGTTAATTAATTGATTGGTGTTTAAGGGCCTATCAACAGCTATGGTCATTTAAGGCTGGGCCAACAGGTTCAATCCCACGGGAGTCCCAAATCATAGGCAGCCCGAAACATTAACTCTTTGCATGCTGGGAAACTTGTGGGCTATAACTAGTTCAAAACTAGAGGACAAAAATTCATAGTATTTTCTTGTATTTCTCCCTGTAAATGTCATGAATATGTCTTGGAATTTCATTGGAATCGAGTCCTGAGGACTCCATTCTAATGAAATTCCAAGACATTTACAGAGAGAAATAAAACATATACCGGTACTCCTAATTTGTTTGGCGGATATTTTCACCGCTAGCATGCAAAGAGTTAATGCACTCTATTTGAGATCCTTTTTTCAAGTACAAATACCTCTTGAGCAGTTGCCATATCTTCGTATGGATCATCACACATCACAAGCTCCCACATCACGACTGCGTAGGAATACACGTCACAGGCTGGCGTAATGAACCCTTCGGGTTCGCGTGAGTTTGGATGTTCAAACACCTCTGGTGCCGTCCAGCCGATAGAAAATGGGCAAGCGCTATACTGGCCCTGACCTGCAACGGAATTTTGGTAAGATGTCAAGCAAGGGCATCGGAACAAGTCCGGCAGGTCTGGCAAATCATATTGTTGTCCAAATTGGTCTGGCAGTTGCCGCACATATACTTTTGATAAAAAATAAAATATTTATCTAAATATATAAACAAACAAAAACACAGGAATGTAATTATATTATCCCCTCACTGATAGGCAAGAGGGGACATAGCGGTATACCATGCACGTGCGTATGTACGTTAGTATCACCTTTCATGTTTCAATAACTTGTGAACCTCTTTAACTGATTTTGATGATATTTGGCCACAATGTGTGTCTAGGAATGGTGCTTTGTCTTGCTTACCAACCATGTCCGACAGCCCAAGGTCAAGGTCATTGATGACTTATGTTCACCTTGTTTGTAAAGCAAATGTGTTAATTTTTTGTTTTATTATCAAGGCTGCCAGCGAGGGGATTAGCCTGTAATAACAATGCCATTGTTAATATTATATAAACATGAACTATGCATGTCCCATACCGTTGACTTGAACATGAATTATCGGCTTTGTTTTTCGCGTCCTCTAGGGTCTCGTTTGATATATCAGCCGATGCACAAACTTATAAATAGATTTCCTGCAATTTTTCTCAATTCTCCTCGAAAGTTTACTTTGTTACCACTCAGTTGAAACGTATCGATGAGACCGAACGACTGACAGACAGACAAGCTGATTCCAATATATCCCCTTACACTTCGTTTGTATAATGACATTGATACATACAACAGCTGTAATTATGTCGATACTTACAACAGCAATCTTTAGTTTGACAGAACTGTCGCAATGGCTGTGTGAGCTTCACTATGCCAAAATCTGCCACCTGAAAAAGTATCTTTGAAGTGATTGGTTGATTGGCAGGGGCGCCGTACGCGTCATAAAATTGGTCTGGCGAATCTACTGGGTGCCCCCGCTACCCACCCAAAGTGTATGTTGTTACCACTCAGTTGAACCGTCTTGCCGAGACGGTTCAACTGAGTGGTAACAACATACACTTTTGATAAGAAATGAGAAAAATTGCAGAAAAATATTTTAAACCATGAATTACAAATATGTCAAAAGTATTGATCCGGCAGTGGCCGGACCTGCTGGACCTGTTCCGATGCCCCTGATTGGTTGGTTTATTGATTGAGTTTAGTGTATGCCCATTCAACAACAAGGTCATATGTGGCTGTGACTGGAGAAATGGGGCTTGTGGGATTTGTGACCAGTGTAGATCCAGATCAAATAGACACTCCTGTAGCCTGATAATGATCTATGTTGCTTGTTTGAAGCATGACGTGTGGTTATTTGATGGAATGGCGAACAATGCAGATCCAGATCAGACTGTTCTGATGCACAGGCTGATCTGGATCTACATTGGTCGTAAAACCCATAAGCCCCATATATCCAGTCACAGCCACATATTAAAGGTACATTTACATACCCACTCAGTAGGCACAAACTGTTCTTTATATCAAGAGACATCATCTGAGACATATTCTTGCAAAATAAACATTCATTCACCATTACCACATGTATTTATTGGCATTATTATACATTTTATATCAGACAATAACTTTCCACACTGACATCAGGGGCGATAACCGTGTTTCCTTAAAATGTTAACGGCCATTACTATTTATATTCTGTATTTATGATGTGCAATTATCATACTTTATAATCTGTCGAAAATATTATGTTTTCATGTGACGCATTTAATTAGTATAAATAATTAAAAAATACCATGTCTCATTTGCATTTGAAAATATCCTGATACCAATGCGCGTCACTATCAGTAAAATAAATATTACTAAATTATTATATATGTACAGCGGCCACTCGTAATGTTTAGAACTGGTGGAATAGTGACATAGTTATACACTTATTTAATTCATATAAAGAACAGTTTGTGCCTATTGAGTGGGCATGTACCTTTAAGACAGGAAAATGTATATGGGTAAAGGCGTTAATTGATTGATTGGGTTCTTATGACCGCTCAACAACAATGTTATATACAGTCAGGAATACACTTGATTGATTGATTAATCATTTGATTGTTTTTTGTACGTCCATTCAAGGTCACATACAGACAGGAAACCCCCTGTATGGGGGAGGGGTTGCTTGATTGGTTTTATGTCCATTCAACAGCAAGGTCATATACAGACCTGAATGCACTTGTATACTCGATTGATTGATCAAATGGGAGTTTTACGCCCATTCAATAGCAAAGTCATAATTATATAGACGGGAATGCACCAGTATGGGGGATTGACTGACTGGGGTTTTATGTCTGCTCAACAGCAACGTCATATACACACAGAAAGGAATAAACTTGTATGAGTGATTGATTGATTGGGGTTTTATGTCCATTCAACAGCAAGGTCATATACAAACAGGAATGCACCTATATGCGGGGATTGGTTGATTGGGATTTTACATCCATTCGACAGCAATGTCCTATACAAACAGGAAGGTACCTGTATGGGGGTTTATTGATTGGGATTTTATGTCTGTTCAACAGCAAGGTCATGTACAGACAGGAATGCACCTGTATAGGGGTTTATTGATTGGGATTTTATGTCTGTTCAACAGCAAGGTCATGTACAAACAGGAATGCACCTGTATGGGTGATCGATTGATTTATCGATTGATTGGAGCTTTTACATCCATTTGACAGCAAGGTTATATACAGACAGGAACACACCTGTATGGGTGATCAATTGATTAAATGATTTATCGATTGATTGGAGCTTTTACATCCATTTGACAGCAAGGTCATATGCAGACAGGAACACACCTGTATGGACGACTGATTGATTGATTGATTTGCTGCACTCGGCGATTTTGGTGAAATCAGCTACAGTTCCAAAACCCAATAAGTCATAAATGGCCTTTTTTGTCATAGCCCGTCATATAATGTGAGTCTGATTTCAAAAAGTGTTACCTTGGTTACATCATTGTCATTGACAAACATATTGGCACAGCGCAAGTCCCGGTGTAAAAGCGGAGGACTTGTAGAATGTAAAAACGCCATACCATCCGCGACCTGCGATAACTGAAAATATATTTTATATATACAAAGAAGGAAAGCTACCAATTTTCAGGAATTTTTGGACCATTTTCATGGAATAATTTAACCCTTTCAACACCACAGGCCTGTATAGTACGTGGTATTGGCAAACAGTGTAGATCCAGATGAGCCAGCTCACAACGAGCTGTCTCATCAGGATCTACACTTTTTACAAGTAATATTCATATTTTTGAGAACAAAAACACCCCCCCCCCCCTTTCATAAATGGACTGGTCTGAAAATAATTTTGTGATGATTGGATTGGTTACAAAGCTAAAATATCAAAATCAATTCCAGTTACTTAGGGGTGAAAGGGTTAAATAATCCAAATTCCTGTTACCGTAATAAACACTTTGAGGGACAAACTATTTTTTAAATTTCAACTGAAATGTACATTTCATACAAAACAAATGCCTCTATATATCTTGACAATTAAAAATTTATTTAAAAATTATTTTTTTTAAGGCGGTCCGTTTAAGTTGTGTCTGTCATTTTTCCGAACTAGTCCCCATGTAATAATTCCAGGACAAAAATATTTACACAATTCCCTAACATTTGATTGGCCCGTAGCAAGTCTCTGTCCAAAATTTATATCCCAGTAAACTCCCATGCCGAACTACTTTCCGTAACCGTGAGGCGCAGTTCAAATAATTCTTAAGAAAACGGAAAATAAACACATTTTCTTGATGAATTTATTTCAAATGCTGGAATTATAAGAAATGAATGGCCTTTTTGTTGAATTTATCGGGGATATAAACTTTGAAAAGTCGCGGGAATACTGGACGAGGCCTTCCGGCCTTCATCCAGTATTCCCGCGACATTTCCAAGTTTATACCCCGATAAATTCCACAAAAAGGCCATTAATTCCTATAATAAATTTGGGTATGTAGTCACAGCAGGGCTATAAACATGTACAATACTTGTGAATAATTTACTAAATGAGTTGATGATATGCGATATATTAGCAAGTTAAATGAGTACCGTTTCTTATATGAGACACGCCATGTGATTTTGTACCTTCTGACAATTGTTATTTCATGAAATACATTTACAAAATTTAACAATTTTCCATAAATGAAGTCAAAAGTTGACAAAAGATTTACAGTACATATATCCGCATGTACTCTGACAGTTGTGTCAATTACGGAAAAATCCCATTTTCTGTACATATAATTCATGAAATATCGTAGACGTCCATAGGTACAAAATTACATGGCGTGTCTCATATACTCTTAGAATACACCGTTTGTTGCTAAGAATTAAACAAATCCCCGGGGTGGTGGCGGGGAGAATGCTCCCTGAGCCCAATATCGGGACTTGGTTCACCTCGTCTGGGGCCCGTTTCACTAAACTTCGTACGACAAAAATGTTAGTAAATGCAAATTTAGGATCGTCTGGAAATTTCAATTGATGAATTTACATTTATTGAGCATATGCTGCTTATGCATCCTATGCTCAATAAATGTAAATCCAATAATTGTTTGCAAGAATACATTGTTAATGTGAAATTTACCGACTATTATACTTTTGCACTTACGAAAATTTTACTCGTACGAAGTTCAGTGAAACGGGCCCCTGATTTTTACCTCTGGTTACGATCCAGCAAAAGCCCAATTTCTCCAGTCACAGCCACAAATATTCACTTACAATTTTCACTCGATACGTCCAGGTGATTTGGCTTCCACGCTGTTTGATGTATTCCTTTATACACTGTCCGCTTGCGTATTCTGATATTATGTATGGGTGCTTCGTCTCTGAGCACAGGCCCAGCAGTGAAACGATATTTCTGTGACGTTGTCGACTGAAAGAGATTGTGTTTGTTTGTTTGCTTGCTTGCTTTGCTTGCTTGCTTGCTTGCTTGCTTGTTTGTTTGTTTGTTTGTTTGTTTGTTTGTTTGTTTGTTTGTTTGTTTTTGTTTTTGTTTTTGTTTGTTTGTTTATTGGTGTTTAACCCTTAGACCGCTACTCACAACAATTGTCGTCTGCTGTTGCTTTTATATCTTGCCCTTATTTCTCAATAAAAACATGGTTTGACAGCACTTTAGAATCATTTCCAATGGAAATGATTCTAAAGTGCTGTCAAAGCATGTTATAAATTATTCTAAAGTGCTGTTAAAGCATGTTTTTGATGATAGAAATTGAAAATAGAAAATAAACAGTAGACGACAAAAAAAATAAGATAGCGGTCTAAGGGTTAATTGGCTTATCAACAGCTATGGTTATTTAAGGCCGGCCAATAGGTTCGATCCCGTATTCAACTAGAAAGAAAATTGCTACCCCGCTGCATACCTCTCGCGAGGGTAGCAATTTAACCTCATCTCTTTGATGGAAGAGTGATTTTTGCAATCGGTTATCAGGCGTGTTTGATATGTTAGCGATGTAAAACTTTCAAAACTGTATCAATAAATTATTAATAAAGAACATACACATACATAAATTGGTTATTTTACCGTGTCAGGGCGTTTATCTGACATTTACATGTATATCTTGTAAATTTGAAAGCTTAATTCATTTTGTTATGTTGAATGTTGTACAACAAGAAGATAACAGATGGCTTCCATGGGAAAATGATTTCCCTGTTCTATTATTTTTGGCAATTTACTAGTTCTTCATCAAAGATCATTTCTTTAAGTGTATAAATATAATTATACAGTTTACTAATTTTTGAACTTAGTAACATACAACAGGTTTGGGTATGCACTTCGGTTACTCACATTTTTTGAATGGGTCAAATTGTAGCCGTAGATAACATATCAGAGGTGAATTATTGTAGCTAGTATTCAACCTGCTGCAATGGGGGGAAAATCCCAAAATCAGAACGGAATATTTACATAAAAAAAAAATATATATATTCAGCAGTGAAATTAGAATAACCTGACCTGGTGCCAGGTCCATTCCACACCAAAGCCACTTGGCCCCTTACCCTAAAAGTAATAGGATGACGATAATCATATTACTCATATAAGGGGTATAACCAGATTCAACTCTCACATACAAGAAAGCCAAAGACATACATGAGGACCAAACCAAGGTCTCGGGTCGGGATTCCGGATTGGATGAATCCTGATTGTTAAAATACCCATCGCATGCTCCCACCAGCCACCCATGAAAGAGATTGTGGTGTGTATGTGCATGTGTATGTACAGTCTACACTCGTTTACTCAAAGTCCAAGGCATAGGTGGAAGACTCGGACCTAGAATAGGTTCTATTTAACCTAGTACTGTATGAGACCAAGTGGTTTGGGTAATGGATATTTATAGTGGGCATTTTTTTTTTGTGTCACAGGTCCGAGTATTCCACTTGTGTTCTAAGGCACTGAGGAAAATACTTACATATGACTTTGACATTGGGAATGCACCCTCAATACTCCAGGCTATTCGCACTAACCTCAAAAACAAAATTTCACCCTGCAGCCATTTTATATTGTCCACGTTCATCTGGTTTTCGTGAACACTTATCAGAGACATATGACTTTGACATTGGGAATATACCCTCGATATTCCAGGCTATTCACACTAACCTCAAAAACAAAATTTCATCCTGCAGCCATTTTATATTGTCCACATTCATCTGGTTTTCGTGAACACTTAGGGTGATTCTTTTTATAGCCACCTTTATTCCCGTCCACTCTCCGATGTATGTGTCACCAAACAGGTTACCACCCAGTCTGTAATGATATTGATAGATTGACTGATTGGTTGGTTGGTTGGTTGGTTTGGCTGGCTGATTGAGGTACATTGAAAAACAAGAACTGGCATCGTTAAACGAAGCTAATCCCTCGCTGGCAGCCTTGATAATAAAATGCCTTCATAATCAAGTCCTCAGTGACCTTGACCTTGGGCGGTTGGATGTGGGTCATATGCAAAACAAAGCACCATCCCTCGACACACATTGTGGCCAACTATAATCAAAATCGGTGAAGTGGTTCAAAAGTTATTGAAAAAAAAGGTGTCCTTGACATTGGGGCACAGGGTCCGCATGAGTAGGACACAGAATGAAGAATATATGGATGATGACCAATAAACATACAAAGTTTCAAGCAAATATGACTTACGGTTACAGAGATAGTAGGTATGTGAAAAGTTTAACGCAAATTTGGACAATGTGACTTAGGACTGCGGCGATACAAGGTATTTAAAAACTTTAACGCAGATTTTGGACGGACGGACGGATGGATGCATGGACGGACACACAGAGACACCAGGACGTTAAAAATGAAAATTAGCAGACAATAACCTGACCAGTCGAGGTTTAACTACATTATATCAGGATATCCGTTGCAGCCCTTAACTCTGTGACCCTCCCGCACCAGCTATTTATGAACATAGAGTGTTTTTATTCTCAAAATTATGAAAATTACTTGCAAAAAGTGCAGATCCTGATGAGACGGCTCGTCACGAGCCGGCTCATCTGGATCTACCATTTTTTGCCAATACCACTATACAGGCCTGTGGTGTTGGAAGGGCTAATGGGAGGTGCATATGCACCCATCGCACCTGTCGGACCGCCTCTGCCTGGTGTAGTCAAAATGAGTATGTTAAAGAAAATATCCCAGATGTTTTATGACATAGACACTGTTGTCTTGCAGAACATGGTCAATTGAAGTACTAATCTACTTCACATGTATGTTAATGTATCTTTTACATCATTTTCAAGCATAAGTTTGGGGTTTACTTTTTAATTCTGCACATGTTTGCCACGTAACGTATTTCAATTCCAGCCACTGACTTTTTGGGTCACCACCACCGCGGTCACAGGAGATTGAATTTATCTTGGCGAGCCTCCGAATTCCTACACATTTCCTAGCCTTGCCTGTAGCCGATTTCACCAACATTGCAAAGTATACTTTTCTAGCAAAATATACTTTGAGGGACAAATTTTCAATTTTAGGATAAATTTATTAATTTTTATTATACTGAATTTATTACATTATCACAGCCATTTTGGCTGTGATAATGTAATAAATTCAGTATAATAAGTCTGCATACTTTTAAACATCAAATACATACAGTCGTTGGTTCTATATAAAATAATGCATTTCGGGAAAAGTATAGAGAATATTCATAGTTTTGCAACGAATATGACATATAATGTTCATCTCGTGGTGTGAAATGTCCATATTTCACTTGTGCCGTTCATTCGTTGCAAAAATATGAATATTCTATTTATTATATACCCCTCCATGGAAATTAGCAGTTTTTTTAGACTGTATACGGTAATGAACGTGTATTTGCAGCCTGTTTGAACTGTTTTCTGCAGATGCGCGTTATGAATATAGATAGCGGAAGTAGTCGTATTTTCACCGGAAGTTGTTTATTTCATCGATGAGAACATATGACTTTTATTTACATCGCATAACTATGTATTTCATGGGTAGGTATATAATAAAAATGATTACTCCCTCAAAGTATACTTTGCTAGAAAAGTATACTTTGCAATGTTGATGAAATCGGCTACTGCTAAACTTGATATCAAAAGTCACTGATTCACGAAACCTTCCCAAATTTTACGGCTATAGATATAAACAGTGCAAAAACATTATTTTTTTCGATAATATTAAATTATAGCAAAATTTAAGAATGAGCCTTCTTTCTATTTCGTGAAATGTGGTCAAATGTTGATTTTATTACGAAAAATTGATTTGTATATGGGAATTTAACATGGAAGAAAAGGAGGTGGAGGAGCTGGGGGAGGAGTCAAAAAACAAATTTGTTTGGAAGTTGACTCTGAAATCTCGCTATATACAAAAGATACACTTTGAAAATCGGTCCACTATTTCTGAAATTAGAAAAATGTCCCCATGTTAAATCCCCATAGACATGGGTAAATTGGAACAAATTTCACAAAAGAAAAAGACGGGTCATTCTTAAATTTTGCTATAATTTGATATTATGAAAAACAACAGTTTTTCCATTGTTTATATAGCCGTAAAATTTGGGCAGGTTTCGTGAAACAGACGTTAAACTGGTTTTTTCTATGTCCATCAAATTTCCTTGACCTACCTCTGACCTAGAGTGATGCATTCCTCAGGTAGATTGCTGTGCTCAAGCACCGGAAAACGGAGACTTTTCCGCCGTGTTGCCTTCGGTTCATAGTCACGGTACCCAGCTTTTGCTATCCCATTGGTTGTGGTGTTTGTAATGGTCGTGGAACCAACTAGACTGGTTTCCCTCTCAAGGTCAGGGCCACGCTGAAGGCTATTGATGCTAGAAAGCTGCCAAATTGTTGACTCGGGAGTGGGGCGGATGGCTGTAAGTCGGTTTGATAATAAATGAGGCCTGAGAAAAAAATAATACAGCGCAACCTTTCTACAACAGCCACAGTTTGGAAGACACAAAACTGGCTGTTGGAGAGAGGTGGCTGTTGTAGAAAGGTTAATATAGAGGTAATTATCTATTTGCGACATCTAATATTGGCTGTTGCAGATAGATGGTTGTCGTAGGGAGGTTAATATAGAGGTAATTATCTATTTGCGACATAAAATATTGGCTGTTGCAGATAGGTGGTTGTTGTAGGGAGGTTAATCAAGGTAATTATCTATTTGCGACATAAAATAGTGACTTTTGCAGAGAGGTGGTTGTTGTATGAGGTTAATATAGCGGTAATTATCTATTTGCAACATAAAATATTGGCTGTTGTAGATAGGTGGTTGTTGTAGGAGCTTAATATAGAGGTAATTATCTATTTGCGACATAACATATTGGCTGTTGTAGATATATTGGCTGTTGTAGATAGGTGGTTGTTGTAGGGAGGTTAATATGGAGGTACATGTAATTATCTATTTGTGACTTAACATATTGGCTTTTACAAAGAGGTGATTGTTCTAGGGATGTTAATATAGAGATATTATCCACAGGCATTTTCCGCGTTTTGGCTTTCATCGGTATAACTATATATACGAACAAGGCTTTTAACTTTGGTCGGACACAGCCTCGTATCATAACAAAATAACATGTTTAAAATTGTAATTTCTATGCATTCTATGTATTTCTGCAGGATATTGCTAATTCTCAAATGATCATATGAACTTGCCACTACAATATTGACGTTAGCGCCTTAAACATGTTATTTCATTTTGTTATGATACAAGGTTGTGTCCGACTTAGGAAAGGAGCTGTAATTCGATATTATTTGCATAAATATGTTCTAACTATGTTATTTTAGCAAGATCCCAATGTTAAGGGTCAGTATGGTTGTACTGGTTTATCACAATAAAATGGATAGTGCTCCAGATAAGCCAATTAATAAGTAAATACCCAATTAAAATTGCCAAAAAACCAAGTGAAATCAGAAGTAGTGAGTATCAAAAAGCAATGAATAATTTGTGGTATCTTTATCATGCTACTGAAAACAATAAACAGACCAGAAATATAGCATATTTTCTTATTTTTCCATGAAAACACATCTTGGTATTTCATTAGAATTGTCTCCAAGGAGACAATTCTAATGAAATACCAATATGTGTTTTCATTTAGAAGCAAACTATTAAAAAAAGTGCGGTCTGCTGATGTGTAAACAGTAGTGTGATTCTATTTGAGTGACAATACTCAATTACTAATTCCTAATATGTGTTTTCATTTAGAAGCAAACTATTAAAAAAGTGCGGTCTGCTGATGTGTAAACAGTAGTGTGATTCTATTTGAGTGACAATACTCAATTACTAATTCCTTATCTGGAGCACTGCTTGGATATAATTTGCACTGGGAAACCACTAGCTGTTTTATACAGGTTTCCCAAAACCTACCAGTGTGTCCGGATTAGAGAGGTTTCACTGTATAATGTAAGCCCAATTTGGTCAGATAATGGATCAGATAATGGGTCAGATAATTGGTCAGATAATGGCTCATTGTATGTACATGTACGTACCTGGTAACGTCTTGTAAATTTCCAGATGTGGTTTATTATTGTAGCACACAAAGCCAAGAATAACTGCGAACAAAATAACTCCCATGTTGATACCAACGATAATTATGGCCTTTTGACGATATACATGTTTCGAGTCATCCTCTTGAGGAACTGAAAATATGAGGTAAAAAATATGAGTGTTTTGTGGACTGAATGGCGAACAGTGCAGACCCTGATCAGACTGTGTGAATGCACAGGCTGATCTGGATCTACACCGATCGCAAAACCATTAAGACGCATTTCTCCAGTCACAATAATAAACATGTGGTCAAACCTTTTTAATCCTTTCACCCCTAAGTAACTGGTATGGACTCTTCCATCAAGACTTTTTAAATATTCCATTTATCACAAAAGGGGTGCCTATGTCAAAAATACCCCTCAAACAGTGTGGATCCTGATGAGATGGCTCGTTACGAGCCGGGTCATCTGGATCTACACTGTTTGCAAACATTATGATAGTGGTCTGTAGTGTTTGTTGAAAAGGCTCAACCCTTTCAACACCACAGGCCTGTATAGTGTGGTATTGGCAAAAAGTGTAGATCCAGATGAGCCGGCTCGTGACGAACCATCTCATCAGGATCTGCACTTTTTTGCAAGTAATTTTCATATTTTTCCAGAACAAAAACACTCCCTTTTCATAAATGGACTAGTCTGAAAATAATTTTGGGACGATTGGGTTGGATTGTTGCAAAGTTAACATATCAAAATCCATTCCAGTTACTAGGGGTGAAAGGGTTAAGAGTGTCCGGATTTGTGAAGGTCTCATACTGTACTGTACTATTTCATAGACTCGGCCTGACCCATTACCCACCCACCTGGTCGACTGTACGTTACTATATACGGACCTGTGTCCATTACACCCCCTGGTTCTACTGTACTGTACTATCATAGACTCGGACCTGTGACCATTACCCCACCCACCTGGTATCATACTGTACTGTACTATCATAGACTCGGACCTGTGACCCATTACCCCACCCACCTGGTATCATACTGTACTGTACTATCATAGACTCGGACCTGTGACCCATTACCCCACCCACCTGGTCTATACTGTACTGTACTATCATAGACTCGGACCTGTGACCCATTACCACCCACCTGGTCTCATACTGTACTGTACTATTCATAGACCGGACCTGTGACCCATTACCCCACCCACTGGGTTCATACTGTATGTACTATTATAGACTCGGACTGTGACCCATTACCCCACCCACCTGGTCTCATACTGTACTGTACTATTTCATAGACTCGGACCTGTGACCATTACCCCACCCACCTGGTCTCATACTGTACTGTACTATCATAGACTCGGACCTGTGACCCATTTACCCCACCCACCTGGTCTTCATACTGTAGTTACTATGACTCGGACCTGTGACCCATTTACCCCACCCACTGGTCTCATACTGTACTGTACTATCATAGACTCGGACCTGTGACCCACCCCACCCCACCCACCTGGTCTCATACTGTACTGTACTATCATAGACTCGGACCTGTGACCCATTACCACCCACCTGGTCTCATACTGTACTGTACTATCATAGACTCGGACCTGTGACCCATTACCCACCCATGGTCTATGTACGTACTATCATAGACGCGGACTGTGACATTACCCCACCACCGGGTCTCATACTGTCTGTAGATCATAGCTCGGACCTTGACCCATTACCCCACCCACCTGGTCTCATACTGTACTGTACTATCATAGACTCGGACCTGTGACCCATTACCCCACCCACCTGGTCTCATACTGTACTGTACTATCATAGACTCGGACCTGTGACCATACCCCACCACCTGGTCTCTACTGTACTGTACTATCATAGACTCGGACCTGTGACCCATTACCCCACCCACCTGGTCTCATACTGTTTGTACTTTCATAGACTCGGACCTGTGAATACCCCACCCACTGGTCTCATACTGTACTGTATATCGACTCGGACCTGGGACTAACACCTGGTATCATACTGTACTGTATATCATAGATCGGCCTGCGGACCCAACCCCCACCCACCTGGTCTCATACTACTGTATATCATAGGACTCGGACCTGCACCCTTACCCCACCCACCTGGTCTCATACTGTACTGTACTATCATAGACTCGGACCTGCGACCCATTACCCCACCCACCTGGTCTCATACTGTACTGTACTATCATAGACTCGGCCTGGACCCATTACCCCACCCACCTGGTCTATTTCTGTACTGTACTATCTGATCGGACCTGTGACCCATTGTCCCCACCTCCCGGTATACTGTACTGTACTATCATAGTCTCGGACCTGTGACCCTTACCCCACCCACTGGTCTCATACTGTACTGTACTATCATAGACTCGGACCTGTGACCCATTTACCCCACCCACCTGGTCTCTTACTGTACTGTACTATCATAGACTCGGACCTGGGGACCCAACCCCACCCACCTGGTCTCATATACTGACTATCTTTGACTCGGCCTGTGACCCATTACCCCACCCACCTGGTCTCATACTGTACTGTACTATCATAGACTCGGACCTGTGACCCATTACCCCACCCACCTGGTCTCATACTGTACTGTACTACATGACTCGGACCTGTGACCCATTACCCCACCCACCTGGTCTCATACTGTACTGTTCTATCATAGACTCGGACCTGTGACCCATACCCCACCCACCGGTCTCTACTGTACTGTACTATCATAGACTCGGACCTGTGACCCATTACCCCACCCACCTGGTCTCATATGTATGTACTATTTTTATAGACTCGGACCTGTGGACCCATTACCCCCCCCACCCACTGGTCATATCTGTACTGTACCCATCCATCTAGACTCGGACTGTGACACCATACCCCACCCACCTGGTCTCATACTGTTCTTGTTATATCATTGACTCGGACCTGTGACCCATTACCCACCCCACCTGGTCTCATACTGTTACTGTACTATCATAGACTCGGACCTGTGACCCATTACCCCACCCACCTGGTCTCATACTGTACTGTACTATCATAGATCGGACCTGTGACCCATTACCCCACCCACCTGGTATCATACTGTACTGTACTATCATAGACTCGGACCTGTGACATTACCCACCCACCGGGTCTCATACTGTACTGTACTATCATAGACTCGGACCTGTGACCCATTTCCCCACCCACCTGGTCTCATACTGTACTGTACTATTATAGACTCTGACCTGGACCCATTACCGCCACCCCACCCCCCTGGTCCTCCCATACTGGTTTACTGACTATCATAGACTCGGACCTGTGACCCATTTACCCCCACCCACCTGGTCTCATTACTGTATGTCATCATAGGACTCCGGAACCTGTGACCATTACCCCACCCACCTGGTCCTCATCTGTACTGTACTATCATAGACTCGGACCTGTGACCCATTACCCCACCCACCTGGTCTCATTCTGTACGTAATATTATAGACTGGACCTGTGACCCATTACCCCACCCACCTGGTCTCATACTGTACTGTAATATTATAGACGCGGACCTGTGACCCATTACCCACCTGGTCTCATAAACCTGTACTGTCTATCATAGACCTGGACCCTGTGACCCATTAACCCCACCCACCTGGTCTCATACTGTACTGACTATTATAGAATCGGACCTGTGGGACCCATTACCCCACCCACCTGGTCTCATACTGTACTGTACTATCATAGACTAGGGACCTGTGACCATTACCCCACCCACCTGGTCTCATACTGGTACTGTTACTATCATAGACTCGGACCTGTGACCCATTACCCCACCCACCTGGTCTCCATCTGTACTGTAATTATCATAGACTCGGACCTGACCCATTAACCCCACCCACCTGGTCTTCATACTGGTACTGTTCTATCATAGACTCGGACTGTGAACCCATTACCCCACCCACCTGGTCATACTGTACTAACTAATATAGACTCGGACCTGTGACCCATTCCACCCACCCACCTGGTACATACTGTACTGTTTACTATCATAGACTCGGACCTGTGACCCATTACCCCACCCACCTGGTCTCATTACTGTACTGTCTATCATTAGACTCGGACCTGGTGGGACCCCATTAACCCCACCCACCCCCCCTGGTCTCATACTGTACTGTACTATCATAGACTCGGACCTGTGACCCATTTACCCTCCCACCTGGCTCATACTGTACTGTTACTATCATAGACTCGGACCTGTGACCCATTACCCCACCCACCTGGTCTCATACTGTACTGTACTATCATAGACTCGGACCTGTGACCCATTACCCCACCCACCTAGGTCTCATACTGTACTGTACTATCATAGACTCGGGACCTGTGACCCATTACACCCACCCCACCTGGTGCTACTGTACTACTATTCATTGACCTCGGACCTGTGAACCCATTACCCCACCCACCACCTATCATACTTGTACTGTACTATTATAGACTCGGACCTGACCATTACCCCACCCACCTGGTCTCATACTGTACTGTACTATCATAGGAAACGGACCTGTGACCATTACCCACCCACTGGTCTCATACTGTACTGTACTATTTAAATACTCGGACCTGTGACCCATTACCCACCTCCTGGTCTCATACTGTAACTGTACTATTATAGACTCGGACCTGTGACCCATTACCCCACCCACCTGGTATCATACTGTAACTGTACTACATAGACTCCGGGACCTGTACCCTAACCCCACCCACCTGGTCTCATACTGTACTGTACTATCATAGACCTCGGACCTGACCCATTACCCCACCACCTGGGTCTCATACTGTACTGTATTCATATTACTAGGACCTTTGTGACCCATTAACCCCACCCACCTGGTCCTCATACTGTACTGTTACTTTTATGATCCGGACCACCGTGACCCATTACCCCACCCACCTGGTTCTACTGACTGTAACTATCAAATAATCGGACCTTGTGACCCATTACCCCAACCCACTGGTTCTTCATACGTACTGACTATATAGACTCGGACCGTGACCCATTACCCCACCCCCCACCTGGTCATACTGTACGTACTTTTATAACTCGGACCTGTGACCCATAACCCCACCCACCCTGGTCATACTGTAACGACTATAAAGACCGGACCTGTGACATTACCCCACCCCCCCACCTGGTCTCATACTGTACTGTACTATCATAGACTCGGACCTGTGACCCATTACCCCACCCACCTGGTCTCATACTGTACTGTACTATCATAGACTCGACCCTGACCCATTACCCCACCCACCTGGCTCATACTGTACTGTACCTATCCAAAAGACTCGGGACCCGTGACCCATTACCCCCACCCACCTGGTACATACTGTACTGTACTATCATAGACTCGGACCTGTGACCCATTTTACCCCACCTGGTACCCCATACTGTACTGTACTATCATAGACTCGGACCCTGTGACCCATTAACCCCACCCACCTGTTCATACTTACTGACTATCATAGACTCGGACTGTGACCCCATTACCCCACCCACCCTGGTCTTCATACTGGGACTGTACTATCATAGAACCGGACCCTGTGACATTACCCCACCCACCTGTCCTCATACTGACTGTACTAATCAAAGACTCGGACCGTGACCCATTACCCCACCCAACTGGTCTCATATTACTGTACTATAATAGACTCCGGGACCTGTGGACCCATTACCCCACCCACCTGGTCTCATAATGTACTGGTAACTTTCATAAACTCGGACCCCCTGGACCCATTACCCCCCACCCCCTGTCCTCTTACTGTACGAACTATCCTAGACCTCGGACCTGGACCCTTACCCCACCCACCTGGTTCTCATACTGAACGGTACAATTAATGACCGACCTGTGACCCAATTACCCCACCCACCTGGTCTCATACTGTACTGTACTAATAAACCGGACCTGTGACCCCATTACCCCACCCACCTGGTCTCATACTGTAACTTGGTACCAATATAGACCGGACCGTTGACCCATTACCCCACCCACCTGGTCTCATACTGACTACTATAGACTCGGACCTGTGACCCCTTACCCCACCCCCTGGTATCATACTGTACTGTACTATCATAAGACTCGGACCTGTGACCCATTACCCCACCCCACCTGGTCTAAACGTCTGTACTATCATAGACCTCGGACCTGTGACCCATTAACCCACCCACCCACCTGGTCTATACTGTACTGTACATCAAGGACTCGTACCAGTGGAACCCATTACCACCCAACCCCACCCACCTGGTCCTCATACTGAACTTTACTATCATAGACTCGGAACCTGTGACCCATTACCCCACCCCCTGGTCTCATACTGTACTGTACTATCAATAACCGGACCTGTGACCCATTACCCCACCTGGTCTTCATACTGACTGGTACTATCATAGACTCGGACCTGGACCCATTAACCCAACCCCACCCATACTGGACATACTGTACTGTACTATCATAGACTCCCCCCCCCCGGACCTGTTTACCCATTACCCCACCCACCTGTCTCAAACTGTACTGAACTATCATAGACTCGGACCTGTGACCCCATTTCCCACCCACCTGGTTTCATACGTCTGTACTATCATAGACTCGGACCGTGAACCCATTACCCCACCCACCTGGTCTCATACTGACTGTACTATAAAGACTCGGACCTGTGACCCATTTACCCCACCCCCCTGGTCCTCCCATACTGAACTGTACCTATTATAGGACTCGGACCTGTGACATTACCCCACCCACCTGGTTCCTACTGTACTGACTATCATAGACCGGACCTGTGACCCATTACCCCACCCACCGGACCATAGGTACTGTACTATCATACTGACCCTGACCCATTACCCCACCCACCTGGTCTCATACAGTACGTACTCATAAGACTCGGCCTGTGACCCATTACCCCACCCACCTGGTCTCATACTGTACTGTACTATCATAGAACCGGACCTGTGACCCATTTACCTCCCCACCCACCTGGTCTCATACTGTACTGTACTATCATAGACTCGGACTGTGACCCATTACCCACCCACCTGGTCTCATACTGTACTGTACTATCATAGCTCGGACCTGTGACCCATACCCCACCCACCTGGTCTCATACTGTACTGTACTATCATAGACTCGGACCTGTGACCCATTACCCCACCCACCCATGGTCTCATACTGTTCTGTATATCATAGATCGGACCTGTGACCCATACCCCACCCACTATACTGTTCATATGTACCTGTACTTATCATAGACTGGACTGTGGACACACAAAAATCCATTACCCCACCCACACCTAGTCTCATACTGTACTATAAGTACAGTACAGTACAGTATGAGACCAGGTGGGTGGGGTAATGGAAATCTTGTTTGTGTGTAACAAGTCCGAGTCTTCCACCTATGGGTCTGCTAGCACATGTCTGCAGCCTGCAAAGGATCTATACTATTTGTTGTACATGTATGCATGGTGGGTGTTTTGAGGACTGAATGGCAAACAGTGAAGACCCATCTCAAACTGTGGATGTGCAGGCTGATCGGAGTCTACACTAGTCATAATAGATGGTTAGAGGCCATTTGCATTCCATAATATGAACAAATATATTGACTATCCGAGACATGTAACAGTGCCTTTAACAATAGTAATTTTATTGTATGTTTATATATATATATATATCTACATGTTGAATTTAAATTGTGTTTATACATGACTATATCTGGAAATAAAAACTACAAACAAAAGAAAAAAACAGAATTAAAATTTGTCATCTGCTGTTTATTTTCCTTTTTTCTCATCAAAACCATGTTTTGACAACACTTTACAATCATTTCCAATGGAAATGGAAATGATTCTAAAGAGTTATCAAACCATGTTTTTATTGAGAAAGAACACAAAACAGAAATCGACATCGGACGACAATTTACGTTTCTCGCATTCTAAGGGCGAATTATATGTCAAATTGTTATATTCCCAATGACATGTGCACAGTGTTATTTTTGAGGATTTCATATGACAACTTTAAAACCCAAACACAATAACCTACTGGTATATAACATCAACAAACATAGGTCACATTAGGAAAATTACATAAAATAATTTATATTGATTTAATAATATACATAATATAACAGAGCTCCAGTTAAGGTGAGTAATTTGGAGGTAAAATATTTCTTATTTCTCCATCCATCAAAAATGGCAAATTGGGAGTGCTTTAGAATCGTCTCAATGAGACGATTCTAAAGCACTCCCAACTTGCCATTTTTGATGAAGAAATAAAAACAAATTCACCCCAAGTTGGTCAATTACGCAACTTAACTGGAGCTCTGATATAATATAATTTATATTGATAGAAATGTTGTTTCGCTCCCCAAGTACATGAATTACAATGATATACATGTACATGTACCCTTTCACCGCTTAAATCTTAACCGTTACACCACTATCTTAATTTTTGGTCGTCTGCTGTTTTTTCTATTTTTATCATCAAAAACATGCTTTGGCAGCACTTTAGAATAATTTACAACATGCTTTGACAGCGGACGATACAATTTAATTCAGCATTAACCTCCCTACAACAGTCACCTCTCTACAACAACAGCTTCTCTGTAACAGCCTGCTGAGCACGAAAATTGTCGTCTGCTGTTGTTTTATATTTTGCCTTCTTTCTCAATAAAAACACGGTTTGACAGCACTTCAGAATCATTTCCATTGGAAATGATTCTAAAGTGCTGTCAAACCATGTTTTTATTGAGAAATAAGGCAAGATATAAAAGCAACAGCAGACGACAATTGATGTGTGTAGCGGTCTAAGGGTTAATGCATGCTCTCAAATTTGAAATTTATTTTGTCTCCTGGAATGTACAAGATAGGGGTCAGAAACTTGCCATATAAAACATAATGCATTTGTATTTTACACTTAAAGGTACATGCCTACTCTTTAGGCACAAAATATTCTTCATATCAGAGACATCATCTGAGACATTTTCTGGCTAAATAAACATTCATTCACCATTACCCCACGTATTGATTGACATTATTATACATTTTATATCAGACGTAAATTTCCACACTGATATCAGGGGCGATACCTATGTTTCCTTAAAATGTTAACGGACATTAATATTTATTCTCTGTATTTATTTTTTGATGTGCAATGATCATACATTTTATTTTGTTCAGGTGGTGCATTTAATTACATGTAGTATACATAATTTAAAAATGTCATGCCTCATTTGCATATGAAAATAGCCCAATACCACAGCGTGTCACTATCAGTAAAATAAAGACTGCTAAATGATTATATCTGTATAGCGGGTACTCGTAATTTTTAGAACTGGTGGAATAGTGATACAATTATACACTTATTTAATTCCTATATTTTTTAAAAGAACAGTGTGTGTCTACTGAGTGGGCATCTACCGTTAAGGTTTAACTCTTTGCATGCTGGGAAACTTGTGGGCTATAAATAGTTCAAATAGTGTCAGGAAATCGCATCTGCGGCGATCTGGCATCTAAACATTTCCTGGGGGAGGACCCCCAGACCACCCTACTTTACGATTTCGCGCTCGCGGAGGTCAGTATATGCCGACTTGTAATTACAGACCCCCCCTGCAATTATTTCTGTATCCGCGCCTGGTCATGTGAGGTGGTTTCAATTCCAGCATATGAATTTTTGCGCCACCACCAGGGTGGTCACAGGAGATTGAATTTATCTTTGCTAACAATAATTAAACCTATATTTTATTTAGTGAATATCCAGAGCAGAATGGGTGCAGGTTAAAATAGGTCCCACAACATCCATATGAAAAATGAAAGTACCGGTAGTAGAGAATAGCGAAATGTGTGGTCATTGGTTAGTTTACACACTCCCCAAAACTATATATTCAGCCCTGAAATCAGAATAATTCTGATCTGATACCAGGTCCTCGCCACACCAGAATCACTTGGCCCCGTCCCAAAAGCAGTAGGATCAGTTATAATCTTACTACTTTTATAATGGGCAATAACCCAATTCAACTCCCAGGTAACAAAAGAGCCAAAGATAACAAGAGCTGTAGGAGAACAGCATAGCTCGACTACGAGGGTTGTCGATATACACATAGCTTGACAAACAAGGTGGCCGCGGCCTGCATAAAAACCTTAACCATGGTTGACTAAAAACCTTAACCAAGGGAAATTAAGTAAGTAATTCAAGGTTAAATGTAGGTCAATGTCAGATATAGGTCAGCGGTTGCTGATGTACATCACTTAGAAGATGAAGTTTTCCAAGTATGGTTGCTGTAGGCCCAGGAGTATTCCATATACAAGCTTGACTATAAACATTAACCAAGCTTGAGTACAAACCTTAACCAAGGGGAAATAAGTAAGTAATTCAAGGTTAAATGTAGGCGAAGGTAAAATATAGGTCAGGGGTTATTGATGTACATCCCTATGAGAAAAGTTATCCAAGTATGGTGGCTGTATGCACAATAGTATTGCATCTACAAGCTTGACTAAAAACCTTAACCAAGGTTGACTAAAAACCTTAACCAAGGGAAATTAAGTAAGTAATTCAAGGTTAAATGTAGGTCAATGTCAGATATAGGTCAGGGGTTGCTGATGTACATCACTTAGAAGATGAAGTTTTCCAAGTATGGTTGCTGTAGGCCCAGGAGTATTCCATATACAAGCTTGACTATAAACATTAACCAAGCTTGAGCACAAACCTTAACCAAGGGGAAATAAGTAAGTAATTCAAGGTTAAATGTAGGCGAAGGTAAAATATAGGTCAGGGGTTATTGATGTACATCCCTATGAGAAAAGTTATCCAAGTATGGTGGCTGTATGCACAATAGTATTGCATCTACAAGCTTGACTAAAAACCTTAACCAAGGTTGACTAAAAACCTTAACCAAGGGGAATTAACTAAGTAAGTGAAGGTTAAATGTAGGTCAAGGTCAAATATAGGTCAGGGGTTGTTGATGTACATCACCAGGAGATGAAGTTGTCCAAGTATGGTTGGTGTAGGGCCAGGAGTATTTCATCTACAAGCTTGACTAAATACCTTAACCAATGAGAATTAACTAAGTAATTCAAGAGGAAATGTAGGTCAATGTCAAATATAGATCAGAAGTTATTGATGTACATCACTATGCTAAAATGTTGTCCAAGTATGGTGTCTGTATGCACAATAGTATTCCATGTACAAGCTTGAGTAAAAACCTTAACCATGGTTGACTAAAAACCTTAACCAAGGGGAATTAACTAAGTAATTCAAGGTTAAATGTAGGTGACAGTCAAATATAGGTCAGGGGTTGTTGATGTACATCACTAGGAGATGAAGTTGTCCAAGTATGGTTGGTGTAGGGCCAGGAGTATTCCATCTACAAGCTTGACTAAAAACCTTAACCAAGGGGAATTAACTAAGTAGTTCAAGAGGAAATGTAGGTCAAGGTCAAATATAGATCAGGGGTTATTGATGTCCATCACTAGGAGATGAAGTTGTTCAAGTATAATGGGTGTAGGGCCAGTAGTATTCTATATACAAGCTTGACTAAAAACCTTAACCAAGGGGATTTAACTAAGTAATTTAAGAGGAAATGTAGGTCAAGGTCAAATATAGATCAGAGGTTATTGATGTACATCCCTATGAGAAAATGTTGTCCAAGTACGGTGTCTGTATGCACAATAGTATTCCATGTACAACCTTGACTAAAAACCTTAACCAAGGTTGACTAAAAACCTTAACCAAGGGGAATTAACTAAGTAATTCAAGAGGAAATGTAGGTCAAGGTCAAATATAGATCAGGGGTTATTGATGTACATCACTAGGAGATGAAGTTGTCCAAGTATGTGGGTGTAGGGCCAGTAGCATTGCATATACATGCTTGACTAAAAACCTTAACCAAGGCGTGACGGTGACGCCGACGCCGACGCTGGGGTGACAACATAAGCTCTAACTATTCTTCGAATAGTTGAGCTAAAAACGTACCTGAGGGTCAAACCAGGCAAATCGTGATCCCACCGTTAATTTACGCCGTCACGTTCGCCCGACCAACCACCCACCTGGTATCGTTTTGACCCGGGCCGTTTTGACCAGCTCCCACTTTACCGATTAGGTGATGTGCTTGTATGGGATACGGACATAATCCCACCCGGACATAATCCCCCCCCCATGCTTTTTAACACAGGAGGACACAAATCCCCCCCCCCCCCCCCGTCTAAAATACAGGTAGGACATAATCCCCTTCATATAAAATTAGGAATAATCCCCCCCCCCACCCGGCCGCTTTGTCCAAAATTTATCGAGACCAGATACACCTCAACCAGCTATGCTGCCAGTACCGAGATGGACAGAAGTCGATGGCCAGTTTCATGTTCGCTATTGGGGAATGCATCAGACTGTGAACAGTATTCATTTGCTTGTGATGAAATGTGAGGATTATGGTTAGCTCTTTGTCTTGGATAAATCCTTATTATAGAACATAACTATTGAGGCGAGTCCAGTCATGTCAGTCACATGATTATGGGGATTATGTCCTAGCCGCATGTCACGGGGGGGGGGGGGGGGGGGGGATTATATGGGGGGGGATTATGTCCTATCTGCTAATTTATAGATTTTGTCCTCCTGTGTCAACAAACATGGGGGGATTATGTCCAGGGGGATTATGTCCTACACTCGCTTGTACACGGACCCGCATTGTGACGTCACGGCTATCCAAGATGGCACCTTACAGGCGATTTGAAGCCAGTTAACTCTTTTTTTTTGCAACGTTACCTACCCCGTTTGTGTTATTTCGATATAATTTATTGATTTAATATGAATCCAGCGAGTCCGTTCCTATCTTTTAACCCTTTCAACACAACAGGCCTGTATGGTGGTATTGGCAAACAGTGTAGACCCAGGTGAGCCCAGGATCTGCACTTTTCATATTTTTGAGAACAAAAACATCTCCTTTTCATAAATGGGTCTGAAAATAATTTTGTGACAGTTGGATTGGCTGCAAAACTAACATATCAAATTCCATTCCAGTTACTTAGGGGTGAAAGGGTTAAATATAGTCTTGATCAGGTATTTTGAGCCTTGAATTTTGGAAACCCTGTAATGTGTAAAATAAAAAATCAACAGTCGGCAATAATTTGGTTCCCGGCTTATTGTGAACTTACACGACACATTTACGACTGGCTCCCTGCATCCGTCAATACAACTACAGACATGGTGCAACTCCGCCTCCTGAAAGGGAGAATAATCACCATGTAATAACCCTGAATATTCGGACAAATTTTGTTTTTTGGGAAACACCTTTAACTCTTTGCATGCTGAGAAATTTGTGGGCTATAAATAGTTAAAAAATAACAGATGACAATTCATTATATTTTCTTTTATTTCTCCTTATAAATGTCACGAATATGTCTTGGAATTGCATTAGAATTGTGTCCGGAGGACACAATTCTAATGAAATTTCAAGACATATTTACAGAGAGAAATAAAACATATACTCCTAATTCGTTTGGCGGATATTTTCGCGGCTAGCATGCAAAGAGTTAAAGTGTTTGAGAGCTACATCCTCCATCAGTGTTACTGATTTCTTGACAATAAAGAGTATCCCGAAGCATGTACAGTAGAACCTCCCCGAACGGTCACCTCTCTACAACACCTCTGTAACAGCCTGCGGAGCACAAAAATTGTCGACTGCTGTTGTTTTATATTTTGCCTTCTTTCTCAATAAAAACATGGTTTGACAGCACTTCAGAATCATTTCCATTGGAAATGATTCTAAAATGCTGTCAAAGTATGTTTTTGATGAGAATTATCGAAGAAAATAAATAAACAGCGGACGATAAAATTTAATTCAACATTAACTTCCCTACAACAGCCACCTCTCTACAACAGCCAGTTTTGCGTCTTCCCATGGGTGGCTGTTGTAGAGAGGTTGCACTGTATTGTATTTTAAAATTAGGGCTATTATCATATTATGATTATACCGAGTTACCGCAATAACATTGGATACAATTTGCTTTTTTTATTCTTCCTATATTTAAGGGTGGGACCTTCCATACCTGGTCACAATTTGCTTTGAGAAACCCCTATTGTATAGGGGTTTCTCAAAACAAATGGTGTCCGAATATTTACATAATTCTAGGGTTACAGGGATCAATTTACTGCGCGATTTGGGTGAAATTCCTAAATTGCATAATTACTTCTCCTTAACAATTCTGAGCTAAGGGAGAAGATATTATATATAAAACAGAAATTTCTGAAAAATGGCCAATTTTTTAAAACAAATTAACAAACTTTTTCCCTGTTTTGAACGGCTAGATTGAACCCTGGGTTATTACGGGAAGCAACCCTGGACCCGGCCCTTACAAATTTTGGTTGCTTTGCAGCCCCGGAAAATCGAAGCCCCTACTCAAAAAAGCTGGTGACACTCATGCCAAATGAATCTGTCTCGCTAGGTAAACCCATCATACAGCACAGGCCCGTAGCCAGACCTGTTTGAAGGGGGTGTCGTTTCGAAGGCCCAAGAGGTCTGAGGTATCTAGGGGGGTCTAACAAATTGGACCTCAAGGATAAAAAAAAAAAAAAAAATGGACATCGAGGGTGCCGACCGCTCCGACCCCCCTGGCTACGGGCCTGCAGCATGGGCTCGACTCAAGGTCACTCGAGTAAGGTTCAATGGTCAAATGTCTTAATTCGAGTTGTGACAGCATTTGAAGAAGTGATAATCATGCTTGTTTGTAATTGTTGTAAATAAACTTTCTTAACTAGAGTTTTAACTAGAGTTGGAACTCTGCTTGTTCCGTTGATACTCTGGTTACTCAAGTTGCTACGGAATCACAAAAAGAAAAGAAAACACCAATTGTTACCACTTACAATATCCCCAAGTCCTTTCTGATCTCTGTCGATTCGGAAGATCGCTTGGTCTGGTGCCGTCAGCGATTTATTGCACACAAGCTTTATATAGGTGGTCTTTCCTTCAAGGGAACTAAAATAATATTTAGAGGATCATAACATGAGTGTATTTATTTAAACCTTAGTATGTGGG
The DNA here is from genome assembly GCA_029237695.1 of Conchocele bisecta. Classification (NCBI taxonomy): domain Eukaryota; kingdom Metazoa; phylum Mollusca; class Bivalvia; order Lucinida; family Thyasiridae; genus Conchocele; species Conchocele bisecta. Next base: position 9,920,103 of record CM055279.1, read on the forward strand.
AATCGAAAAAAACAATAAAAACATGGTTTGACATCACTTTAGAATCATTCCATTGGAAATGATTCTAAAGTGTTGTCAAACCAAGTTTTTGATGAGAAAAAAATGGAAATAAATAATAAACAGCAGACGACAAAATTTAATTCAGCATTGCAAGGGTTAATGAGTTAATGAGTGAATTATGAAGAAATTTGACTATTCATGTATTCGAAATTTGAATAATATTATGAAATTATGCCGAGTGTTATGAAGTCAGTCAATGAGTTGAGGATGTCTATTATGAAATTATTATGCCGAGTGTTATGAAGTCAGTCAATGAGTTGAGGATGTCTATTATGAAAATTATGCCGAGTGTTATGAAGTCAGTCAATGAGTTGAGGATGTCACATGAGCGATGGTTTACTAGGAAGTGTAATTACCCCTCACTACCGCGGGAGACGAATATTGTCGTCTGCTGCTTTTAATCTTTGCCTTAATTCTGAACAAAAACCCACCCGTTTTGACAGCACATGACAGTGGAGACGATTCTCATGCGCTGCCAAAACAGGGTTTTATCGAGAAATATTGATAATAAAACATTTCCAGCAGACGACAAAATTTAATTCACCGTAGTAAGGGTTAACCCTTACAACACTGAATTAAATTTTGTCGGCTGATGTTTTTTTTCTATTTTCCATTTTGTCTCACTCATTCACAATGGTTTGACAGTAACAAAATATATTGACTATCCAAGACATGTAACAGTGCCTTTAACCCTTACAATGCTGAATTAAAATTTGTCGTCTGCTGTTTATTTTTTATTTTCCTTTTTTCTCATCAAAACCATGTTTTGACAGCACTTCAGAATCATTTCCAATGGAAACTAGATTTGTCAGTAAGTGGGGGCTTCGGAATACCCCCCCCCCCCCCCCCCGTCAGCCCCCCCCCGACCTAGAATGAATTCCAGCTCGCATACTATCATTTTCAGATAAAAGACTATGTCAGCACATATGGAGAGTGCGATGGTGGTTCCAGTTAATTGGTGGTTTATTGCAGTATGATGTATGAGTGTCAGAGAAGGGCTGGGTAAAATATCACTGCATTCCGCAAAGGGAAAGAGAAGTTATAAAGAAAAATTTACATTTGTTTTAAGTTTTAGTTTTACATTTGTTAAGTTTATAAGTCCGTGACCTTGAGCCCTGGCATAAATGGGGGTTGTAGGTTTGTTGCAGAATGATGTACGAGTGTCAGAGAAGGGGTGGGTAAAATATGAAAGATTTCCGCAAAGGGAAAGAGAAGTTAAAAGGAAATTTACAATTGTTAAGTTTTCGTTTTTTTCTAAGTTTCTAAGTCCGTGACCTTGACCCCTGGCATAAATGGGGGCCGTAGGTTTGTTGCAGAATGATGTATGAGTGTCAGAGAAGGGGCGGGTAAAATATGAAATATTTCCGCAAAGGGAAAGAAGCTAAAAGGAAATTTACAATTGTTAAGTTTTGTGACGGACGGAAAGACGGAAACACGGACGGACGGACGGACGGACGGACAAGCTGACTCCAATATAATATAGTATAATTATTCTAAAGAGCTGTCAAACCATGTTTTAATTGAGAAGAAAGACAAAATATAAAGGTAATTTTCGTGTCTCAAGGTGCATGATCACATGGTTACCACAACAACAACAATGTCTGAAAGTGTTCAAAGCGCGCCCACAGTCCTGTTCGTTCATGTGTGCACTTATTTATGCCTTTATATTAAGACTGACGGTAGAAAATCGAATCTCAGATTATTTTTCTTCCTGAAAAAACGCAAAGATCAAAAGAAGAGATATGTTTATACGGCCAAATACAGGATCTGCGGTATGACAAATACGTTATTGTGATTCTACACAGGCTATATGGTGTAATATTGCCCGTCCCTTATGTATCATGTGACACTACTTATTGACCCACCCTCATATTTATTGCGTGATTTTATTACTAACTCAACATAGTCGAGTTTCCTACAAAATCAGTAGACTCGTTTAACCCTTAGAATCAAGGTGCATGATCACATGATTACAACAACAACAACAATTACTGAAACTTCCAGAAGCGTCATATTGTCCTTATTATGTAACAAATTTTAATGAAATATGGCGCATCAAACACGTCTTGTTACGCTGCATTTGGTCGGTACTTTGGTCCAAACTTCTGTTCTTTTTGTGAAGAATCAATTTCCGTGTTTACTGTCAATACTGACACGGAAATTGATTATTCGCAAAAAATGACAAGTGTGAGACACAGTCCTGAGACCACCAAATGCAGGTCGTGAAGACGCGTTTGCTGCTCCATATTTCATCAAGATCCATTGCATATTAAGGACAATATTATAAGTTATTGTGATTCTACACAGGCTATATGGTGTAATATTGCCCGTCTGGACTTTTCCAAGTTTATACCCCGATAAATTCCACAAAAAGGCCATTCATTCCTATATAATTCCTATAAAGAAACATTTTGTGCGTACGGAGTAGGCATGTACCTTTAAATGAGTTTACTGATTTCATAAGAAACGAGCCTAGCCTGGGTTTCTTACGCTGAAATCAGTCAAAAACTTGAATAAATAAAGGATCTTACAAGAGTGATAATTTAACCTTTAGATCGCTACTCACAACAATTGTCGTCTGCTGTTGCTTTTATATCTTGCCTTATTTCTCAATAAAAACATGGTTTGACAGCACTTCAGAATCGTTTCCAATGGAAACTAGATTGGTCAGTAAGCGAAACTTACGGAATACCCCCCGCGTGGGCCCAGGTACCACTAAATATGTAAAATTTTCCAAGTGTGTGGGCTTGTGACCTTGACTCTGATGTTAAGTGTTGTAAAGAGACTAAGTATGTACCTTCAGATGAGCGGCGGTATGTCACAGCATGATAGTAGAACCTTAGACGAATGCATGCATGAAATATTAAGAATCTACAATGAAGGAAATAGAAGTTATACCATATTTCTCTGATGTTAAGTTTTGTAAACAGACTAAGTATTTGACCTTGACCTTGGGATCAGCGGGGGGTGGACAGTTGTGGATTTGGCACAGCATGGTAGTAGAGACTTACAGGAATGCATGTGTGAAATATTAAGCATTTTTGATGAAGGAAGTAGAAGTTATAATAACATTTCATCTGATGTTAAGTTGTGTCAAGAGACTAAGTATTTGACCTTGACCGTGGGATCAGCGGGGATTGGATGGTCGTGGATTTGGCACAGCATGGTAGTAGAGCCTTACAGGAATGCATGTGTGAAATATTAAGCATTTTTAGATGAAGGAAATAGAAGTTATAACAATATTTCTCTGATGTTAAGTTTTGTGGAAAGAGACTAAGTATGTGACCTTGAGCTTGGGATCAGCAGGGGTTGGACAGTCATGGATTTGGCACAGCATGGTAGTAGAGCCTTACAGGAATGCATGTGTGAAATATTAAGCATTTTTGATGAAGGAAGTAGAAGTTATAACAATATTTCTCTGATGATAAGTTTTGTAAAGAGACTAAGTATTTGACCTTGACCGTGGGATCACTGGAGGTTGGACGGTTATGGATTTGGTACAGCATGGTAGTAGAGCCTTACAGGAATGCATGTGTGAAATATTAAGCATTTTAGATGCAGGAAATAGAAGTTATAACAATATTTCTCTGATGTTAAGTTTTGTAAAGAGACTAAGTATTTGACCTTGACCATGGGAACAGCGGGGGTTGGACGGTCATGGATTTGGCACAGCATGGTAGTAGAACCCAGGAATGCATGTGTGAAATGTTAAGCATTTTTGATGAAGGAAGTAGAAGTTATAACAATATTTCTCTGATGTTAAGTTTTGTAAAAGAGACCAAGTATTTGATTCTGAAGTGCTGTCAAAGCATGTTATAAATTATTCTAAAGTGCTGTCAAAGTAAATGATCGATAGCGAACAGTGTAGGGCCTGATCAGACTTCACAGAGGCGAAGTCTGTTCAGGGCCTACACTGGTCGCAAATTTTAATATGCCCCATTTTGTCACGGCAAGTTTCATATCACGGCTAAATTTATGGAAGTCACGTCTCATGAAATCAAATACGTGCACAGTGCACGTGCCACAGCATGTCGTCTCAGATCGGGTATTCAATATGTATGGTGTTTCACTTTATAGACTACAGTCTGTACCACGTTTTTCTGCTAACGAACTTGTGACTATTAAACATAATTATTAAATCTGAACAGTATTTAAATGTAAGTATTTTTTTATCAATAACAAAAAAGTCACCCTCTCCGAATTGTGTTATTTGATGAAATTTTCCTATGGGGAAAACGAGGTGGAGGAGCTGGGGCGGGAGGTCAGTCAAAAAACAAATAATTTGGAAATAGACATCGAAACCTTGTGAGCTAGCTTGGAAATAATGTAACTAATAAAACAAAAGTAAGATTTTGAAAATCGGTCCACAAATTCCAACATTATTTTTAAAAAATCTATTTTTAGCACCCATGTTAAATTCCATGAGGCCTTTATTTTTTAATTGTTTGTTTTACGAACGACCAAATCTCTGAAGTGCCGTAGGAGGAGGGGAAAAAAAACAAAAAAACAAAAAAAGAATTTGTTTGCAATTTTATTTTTTCGTCGGGAGTTATAAACTGTATTAAGAACAATAAAAAGTAATTTTATTAATTAGAAAAATATATGTTTGTACATCTATATCTTGTCATAAATTATATGTAGTCTTATGTTATTTTAACACATTAATTAATACAACATTGTACACTGAATACAAGTCTTGCATGTGCAACAATAGCTTCTAAACAATATACATGTATTACAGGGTGTGGGATCAGGTGGTTTCCAAACGGTTGTGAAGTTACGGTCCGTGTTATGTGAAATGTTATGTTTTAGATATGTTTACAGTAAATTTTTCCTTCAATATCTTTAATACAAATGGAAGATGATTTTTATGAAATGTGAAACTGTTTCTCCATTATTGTACAGTTTGCTGTAATCTCATACCTGTTGTTTTGAAGAACTTGAAGAATTGGTTACCGTCAACATAAATAAATCAGGAGCAGCATGTGAATTTAAGAAATACCCAGTACTTGATTTTTAATGAAAGTTTTTTTTATTTTGTAAAGAACGTTTAGTGCAACCATAAAACACACAAGACATTGCCTTTGGTGCGCTATATCATCAACATTCATCATGTTTTGGCACCACATCAGAATCGTTACCACGGGAAAATGTTGATGAAATCAAATCTCAACAAAAATGAACAAATTAAGCAAGTTTTAAGATGTTTCTCTATGTTGGCAAAAAATTTACACATTAAAGGTACATGTCCACCAATAGTGAGGCTATTTCATATGCAAATGAGGCATGGTATAATTTAATTATTTACACTAATTAAAACGCGTCACCTGAAAAAAAAAATATATTTTTGACAGCTTATAAAGTATGATCATTGCACATCAAAAAATAAATACAGAGAATAAATAGTAATGTCTGTTAATAGTTTAAGGAAACACGGTAATCGCCCCTGATATCAGTGTGGAAATCTCTGTCTGATATAAGATGTATAATAATGCCAATCAATACGTGGGGTAATGGTGAATGAATGTTTATTTTGCCAGAAATATTACAAACGTACAATACAAAATACCCGATGCGAATTCTGGGAATAAATAAATTACTTTATCGCTGTAATATAGTACGTACATGTAGTAGCCTATGTGATTTTTGCTCTATGTATGTTGAAAGTATAAAACACTTATTCTGGGAATGTACCCATTTTGGTCTCAGCCAAGAACTTACCTATAGTCTGTTTCACGAAACCTGCCCAAATTTTACGGCTATATAAACAATGCAAAAACAATATTTTTTTCGATAATATTAAATTAAAGCAAAATTTAAGAATGACCCTTCTTTTTATTTCATGAAATTTTGTAAAATATTGGTTTTATTAAGAAAAATTGATTTCTCTATGGGAATTTAACATGGGGGGAAAAGAGGTAGAGGACTTGTGGGAGGAGTCAAAAAAACAATTTTTTTTGGAAATTTACTCCAAAACCTAGCTAGATAGGAAATGATCTAACTAAGAAAACAAAAGTTAAATTTTAAAAATCAGTCCAGTATTTCTGAAATTCTAAAAAAAATTCCCCATGTTAAATTATCTTGTTTTCGCAATAAAATCAATATTTGACCAAATTTCACGAAATAAAAAGAAGGCACATTCTTAAATTTTCCATTAATTTAATATTATCGAAAAAAATATGGTTTTTGAATTGTTTATATGGCCATAAAATTTGGGCAGCTTTCGTGAAACAGACAATAAATGATAAGGTTATAACATCATAATGCATAATGAATGAACGTTAAAACATTTCTATAGGGAATAAATGATAATGCACTTTGGCACAACAACTTAATTTCATCGTTACTCTAGGAAAATATTTCATATTAAAATGTAAATATGAAAAACGCGATATAATGTTCGAATCATTCATAAATTACATGAAGAATTAAATTTACATAAATCAGATAGTACAGAAAATAGCAACATAAAAATTGAAGGACAAACGAGGACAACATATTATCAAGTGGAGTAGGTTTAATATTCAGTTAAACAGGTCTATTTGATAGGAACACAAATGGAAATATTTCTTTCCTTAATTCTTTTTCTCATGATTATCTCCCCTAACTTTAAGCTCGTCTCAACACTACTCTCTAATACATTTTGTATGTAACTTGTGTAATAAATATAATTAGATACTATTATATTCAATTGATATACAGTGTGCATAATGTATTGAAAAGTGAAATCAAACATTTAGTCATCAAAAATACAAAAATAAAATAAAAAAAAAATCATATTTTTTTTTTCAACGGCGGGTTTGTAAAACAAATAATAAAAAAATAAAGGCCTGATAGGAAAATATTTTTTTCCCTATAACATCAATATTTGATGGAATTTCATCATATAAATTTTTTAATGGGCGTTTCAGTTATGAATATAAGGACAGTGTACATGTAATAACGTACCTGTAAGCGTCAAACTTCAGTCGAACCACAGCACTATTGTTTTCCCCACTGGTCACCAGAAACTTGACCTGCTGTTGGAAACCAAGGGTGTAGTAATACGTCCTCGGTCCTTGTTGACCATATTTACACAGCTGAAAACAATACCAGCAAATATATTTATTTGATAGTTTTTAATGGCCTGTCAACATCTAAGGTCATTTTAGGCCCGGTTGGCATGGTCGAATCACATATTCCACCTGGACTGTACGGATGGGGGGAAATCGCAAAATCACAATTGACAATTCACAGAAAAAAAATACAAGTAACCTGTTCTGGTGCCAGATCCTCACCAAACCGAATCACTTAGCCCCACTCCCTAAAAGTAATATAATTAGTACTAATCTTATACTACTTTTATAATGGGTATCCGCGCTCCAGATAAGCTGTGTATTTGTGTAAATACCCAATTAAAATTGCCAAAAACCCAATTGAAATCAGAAGTACCGGTAGTGAGTATCAAAAAGCAATGAAAAATTTGTGGTATCTTTATATCATGCTGAAGAAAACAATAAACAGACCACAAATATAGCATATTTTCTTATTTTTCCATGAAAACACATCTTGGTATTTCATTAGAATTGTCTCCAAGGAGACAATTCTAATGAAATACCAAGATGTGTTTTCATTTAGAAGCAAATTATTCAATAAGTGCGGTCTGCTGATGTGTAAACAGAAGTCTGATTCTATTTTACACAATTAAAATTTTGAAATACCCAATTGCTTCAGAAATGATGGAGTGACAATACTCGATTACTAATTCCTTATCTGGAGCCCTGGGGTATATAACCAGATTCAACTCTCTAGTAACAAGCAAACAAATATAAAGAGAATAAAAATTCTAACTGTGAAATGGCTGTGTGAATTTACAGTTAATTATAGGGTTAACTGTATTGTAATTTTCAAATTTGGGGCGTATATCAGAAAATGATAGGTCGGAAAATCTGTTTAATGGCGACGTGCTAGCGGAGCCATTAAACATGTTTTCCGACGTATCATTTTCTGAATTACAATGCGGTTAACCTATTTCTAATGCACTCCTATACTACTGGCGTAGGAATACATATTGAAATAATGTGCGACCGTTCATCAACAATGATATACCTGTAATGTATGACCATCAGCCAATCAGATTGCGTGATATTTATAGAGTGCATCAATCAGTGTATTTTCTTCTTAATTTTGTTCCAAAGTTTGCGGTGGGTGAACGTCTGGGTGGACGCTTAACAGAGAAAAAATTGGCATGGCCCAACTGTGAAATGGATGTGTGTTCGAATCCCGGGTGGTTCGTGAAAAGTATAACAAGAAATCAGTAACACTGATGGAGGATGTAGCTCTCAAACACTTTAACTCTTTGCATGCTAGCCGCGAAAATATCCGCCAAACGAATTAGGAGTATATGTTTTATTTCTCTCTGTAAATATGTCTTGAAATTTCATTAGAATTGGGTCCTCAGGACTCAATTAAGACATATATTCATGATATTTATAAGGTGAATAAAAGAAAATACAATGAATTGTCGTCTGTTATTTTTGAACTATTTATAGCCCACAAATTTCCCAGCATAGCAAATGCAAAGATTAACCCTTACACTGCTATCTTAACTTTTTGTCGTCTGATGTTTATTTTCTATTTTCCATTTTTATCATCAAAAACATGCTTTGACAGCACTTTAGAATAATTTACAACATGCTTTGACAGCACTTAGAATCATTTCCATTGGAAATGATTCTGAAGTGCTGTCAAACCATGTTTTTGTTGAGAAATAAGGCAAGATATAAAAAGCAACAGCAGACAACAATTGTTGTGTGAAGCGGTTCTAAGGGTTAAAGTTGGGGTCCCATCTGACTGTCATACACTGTTCTTTATACATGTAGGAATTAAAATAAAAGTAAGCGTATAATTGTGTAACTATTCCGGTTTTAAAAGTTGCGGGTGCCAGCTACATGTATACAGGTACAAATGTATAATCATTTATTAACCCAGTGCTCCAGATAAGCTGCATATTTGCTTAAATACGCAATTAAAATTGACAAAAACCCAGTTGAAATCAGAAGTAGCGGTATCAAAAAGCAATAACAAATTTGTGGTACCTTTATCATGATGCAGAAAACAATAAACACTGAGACAACAAATATAGCATCATTTTCTTATTTTCCATGAAAACACATCTTGGAGAAATGAAATGCCAAGACATGTTTTCACTTCGAAGCAAACAATTCAATAATTGTTATTTGTTTATGTGTAAACAGTAGTGTGATTTTATTTAACCCAATTAAAATTTTGAAATACCGAATTGCTTCAGAAATGATGGAGTAACAACTCAAGTATTAATTCATTATCTGGAGCCCTGTAACCTTCATTTTGCTGATAGTGACTCGCGGTGGTATCAGGCTATTTTGATATGCAAATTCATTTATTTATACAAATTAAATGTGTCACCTAAAAAAATATTTTTATCGCCAGATTATAAAGTATGATCATTTCGCATTTTTCCGGGACCAAATCAGTAGCCTATTTCATCAACATTGCAAAGTATACTTTACTAGCAAAGTATACTTTGAGGGAGTAATCCTTTATTTTTCCTGAAATGCATTATTTCATATAGAACTAACAAATGCATATATTTCATGATTAAAAGTATGCAGAATTATTATACTGGATTTATTACATTATCACAGCCATTAAATGGCTGTGATAATGTAATAAATTCGGTATAATAAAAATTAATAAATTTAAAAAAAAATGAAAATTTCTCCCTCAAAGTATACTTTGCTACTAAAGTATACTTTGCAATGTTGATGAAATAGGCTACTGGTAATAGGCTACTGGTAATAGGCTACTGGTGGTAATAGGCTACTGGTGGTAATAGGCTACTGGTAATAGGCTACAGGTGACCAATGTATATATAGGTCCCATTACTAGCTGATACGCTCAATGGTGAGTTTTATGTAGCGCATGGGTACTATCACCTTATACAGGCTTAAAGTCAATATACGATTGTGCCGATGCTTGCTACATCGACACAGGTCTGTAGCCTATTTCACCAACATTGCAAAGTATACTTTTCTAGCAAAGTATAGTTTGAGGGAGAATTTTCAATTTAAGAACAAAAAATATTTATTGTACTAAATTTATTACATTATCACAGCCAAAATGGCTGTGATAATGTAATAAATTCAGTATAATAAAAATTAATAAATTTATCATAAAATTGAAAATTTCTCCCTCAAAGTATACTTTGCTACTAAAGTATACTTTGCAATGTTGATGAAATAGGCTACTGGCATAGGCTACAGGTGATCAATGTATAGGTCCCATTACTACAGGAGATCGGAATGAACAAAAGATTCTGGAATAGACAAGTTACACTATATACAGGTTTCTCTGAAAAAAGTTTGTCCAAACATTTAGGGTTATTGACGTATGGGGAGCATTTCAAGAAACTATCTTGAATAAATGAAATAAAACTAGAAAATGTGTTCATAGAACACGGATGCCTCACATATCGCTTTGATAATAAATGATGCAAAATTCTAAGTCCAAAATGGGGTGGGACGAACGTGGGTTTGTCACAGGGCGGTAGCACAGGTGGAAGACTCGGACATGTGACACAAAAAAAATGCCCATTACATTGCATTTTTTTGTGTGTCACAGATCCGAGTCTTCCAACTGTAGGCGTTAGAGGACCATTAGAGCAATGTGTGTATGAAATATAAAGCATATATCTGTGGAAAGAAAAATGTATAAGACATTTACTCGAGCGTTAAAGTTTTGTGATGGACGGACGGATGGACAGAAGGATGGACAGACAAGAGTAACACTAACTGCCCCCTCCACTATCGTGGTGGAGCATAAAAATCAATTGCACACACTCAGAGCTCCAGATAAGCTGCATATGTAAATACCCAATTAAAATTGCCACAAACCCAATTGAAATCAGAAGTAGTGAGTATCAAAAAGCAATAACAAATTCGTGGTACCTTTATCATGCTACAGAAAACAAACAGACCACAATATAGCATATTTTTCCTAGTTTCCATGAAAACACATCTTGGTATTTCATGAAATACCAAGACATGTTTTCATTTCGAAGCAAACTATTCAATAATTGCTGTCTGTTGATATGTAAACAGTAGTGTGATTTGATTTTACCAAATAAAAATATTGAAATACCCAATTGCTTCAGAAATGATGGAGTGACAATACTCAATTACTAATTCCTTATCTGGAGCCCTGCACACTGTGTCCGAGTACTGAAGGTAATTATTGTATGATACTTACAGCTGCTGACAAGCACTTGTCTCCGAATCCATCCTTCGGATTCTCGGGCATATCGAACTCGTAACACGGATTGTACGAGTAGTTCCACACCTGGCCTATATCTCCAAATACTGCTGTCAATCTGAAACAGTTTTTATTGCATAAAATTGTCTTTCACAGTTTAACCCTTTCACCGCTAAGTAACTGGAATGGATTTTGATATGTTAATTGAGCAGCCAATCCAATTATCACAAAATTATTTTCAGACTAGTCCATTTATTAAAAGGGGTTATTTTTTTGTTCTAAAAAATTTAAATTACTTTCAAAAAGTGCAGATCCTGATGAGACGGCTCGTTACGAGCCGGCTCATCTGGATCTGCACTGTTTGCATAAACCGCTATAGCGGGCTTTCAAGTTCAAAGGGTTAATAACACAGTTAATAAACATCTATACACTATAGTGAATTAAATATTCAACCGAGACGCTACAGAAAACATGTTAGACTAGAAAATGTGGCCTGTCCACGTACTTAGGGCCCCTATTTGAGAAACTGTTACAAAAACTTTAAAATAAATAAACAGACAGATGGACATACAATCAGTAGCCAGGGTAATTGTATTAATGTGGAAGGATGTATCTTGACAAAGTAATGCATGTGTGCAATATGAAGATATTAGCTGAATTAAGGCAAACAGAAATTATAGGTGATTTGAGAAACTCTTACAAAACTTTCATATAAAACACACGGACGGACGGAGGGCGAAAACCTATAGGGCACCACCGATTCTTGGGTGGCCCTAATAATGAATACAGCTTCAAATTATGATGAATTTCTTATGCAATAAGTAGAATCTAACATTTGTGTTTGATTTATTATGATATTTATTAAAACTTGTTGACTGACTTCATAAGAAACTTTGCAAATTATAAACCTTGTTTTTATGAGGCGCTGTTTTCGACTTTAAGAGCACTTTGCGATATCACCCATTCAAATTTGAATGGTTGATATCATGTATTTGAATGTTGAATGGGTGATATCATGTATTTGAATGGGTGATATCATGTATTTGAATGTTGAATGGGTGATATCATGTATTGAATGGGTGATATCATGTATTTGAATGGGTGGTATCATGTATTTGAATGGGTGGTATCATGTATTTGAATGGGTGATATCAAGTATTTGAATGATGTATTTGAATGGGTGATATCATGTATTTGAATGGGTGATATCACCTATTCAAATCCGAATGCATGATATCACAAGTTCAAAATAGGTGATATCACTCATTTGTTTTTAATGGACGACAATGGACTTCTATGTTGAATTGGTGATACATGTATAACTCATTTGAAAGGGTGATATCGAATTGATATTATTGAATGGGAGTTATCACCTATTTTAATATTTTAATATGTGATATCACTCGTTCGAATAGGTTATATCACCCTTTGTGCTAAATCAATGACATCACCAATTCAAATGAGTGATATCACTTATATGAATGAGTGATATCACCATTCGGTGGCAGGGGCATAATAAAAAAAAGTCACGACAAAAATGTATTCATTCTATTGTCAATGTATATATTATACATTGACAATAGAATGATTATAATTTAAAACTAGAAATGTGGCCTGTCGGCACACGAATGCCCCTGCTTGCAGCAAAAGAACTGAGGGCACATTTTAAAACATGACCTTGACCCTGGGCTTGGCGGGGACGGGACGAATGTGGATTTGTCACAGGGTGGTAGAGGACCATTGAAGCAATGTGTGTGTGAAATGTGAAGCAGATCCGAAAAAGGAAACAGATATAATAACCCATTTACCCGAGCGCTAAGGTTTCGAACACACCAAGTCTGTGACCTTGACCCTGTGCTTAACGGGGGCGGGACGAATGTGGATTTGTCACAGGGCGGTAGAGGACCATTGGAGCAATGCATGTGTGAAATGTGAAGCAGATCCGAGCAAGGAAACAGAAATTATAAGCCATTTACTCAAGCGTTAAGGTTTCAAACGCACCAAGTCTGTGACCTTGACCTTGGGCTTAGCGTGGGCGGGACAAATGGGCGGTAGTGGAACATTGGAGCAATGATTGTGTGAAATGTGAAGCAGATCCGAGCAAGAAATGGAATGGAATGGTGCTTAACGGCCCATCAACACAAAAGAGTATCATTTAGGGCCAAGCAATGTAGATGAAGAATAAAAATAATAGTAAAATAGTATGCTATATGTGATTAGGGTAAAAATATTAATATGATGAACAATATAAATGAAAAACGTGTATAGAATTATAAAATTATTGAAATGAGAGACATGTATACAACCACAGACCTAGAATATTGACTTAGCCGCGCGCGCGCATGCCATATTGTTTACGTTATCGACGAGTGCGCGACAGGTGCTCGCTGAAATCACGCTAAAATCTCGGCACCACGAGAACATACGGGATCTCGTTGTAATTTCACTGAGTCGCCAGTCTATTTATTCTAGGTCTGTGATACAAGAGAGCAAGGAAACAGAAATTATAAGCCATTTACCAGAGCGTTAATGATTCTAACACAGCAAGTCTGTGACCTTGACCCTGGGCTTAGCGGGGGCGGGACGAATGTGAATTTATCACAGGGCGGTAGAGGACCATTGGAGCAATGCATGTGTCAAATTTGAAGCAGATCCGAGCAAAGAAACAGAAATTATAAGCCATTTACCCAAGCTTTAAGGTTTCGGGATGGATTGTACGGACACCGGTAACACTAATCAGTAGCGGGGGCATACAAAAATTCTACATGTCTAAAAGAGTATAATACACTATCCTATCAACATGCCGATCGCCTGTGCTCAGAACTACATGTACATGTAGTGATGTACATATGTACCTGGGGTTCCTCTCTTCCTAAAGACCTCAGATTGATAACTCCACCATTTATCTTCACGGAACAATATGACAGTTTGTCAACAGTCCAGGGCCATACTCGCATCTCAATGCCAGCAATACACCGACAAATCGTGAACAATCCAAACAATCGCATGCCAATAAAGTTTCCAGATGCAATCATCATTTTGTATAAAAAAAAAAAAAAAAAATTATTCTTCTATTTTCTGCGAAAAACAGTTAAACTTTGCGTAACTCCTTTGTACATATAGCTGATTCATAAATAACACATAACGATTAGCTGCCAGATACAATTGTTGTGCCTTGTTTCTGTTCCAAACTCATTAAATAGACGCATACGGCTTAGGTCTTAACCAGCTGATTGTGTATTCCTTCTACAAACAAATAAGGTCAATGCCGAGGAATCCGATTATTGACCTCTTGATATAATTTCTGCTGGCTACCATCTGCTGTTCTGGTTCCCTGCGCCATTAGTCCTGGCCCTGCCATAAACACCCGTATACATTTCATTGGTATAGACTTTGAAAGTTGATTCGAATATGGGATTTTCCAAGATGGCCGCCGTCAGGCATGTACCAAAGCTGGAATGTATATGTTAATATATCTTTTGATAAGAATGTAGTAGACACAACACTATATGGCTTTACTATACAGGGGTCCTACCAATTATCCGGACAATCAGTTTATCGGACAAATGAAAATACCTGTTAATCAAGCGCATTCTTCTGATCCTATTTTCCAACGAATGCATCTAAGTCACTCATGTGCACGCTGTTTCCATGCCATTGTGAAGAATATGTCGGCATGGTAAACATTTTAGTAAAATTTGTTGAACACATTCCCAACACTGTCCACAATTTGATTACAACGACAAAAGTCATGCGGGGGCTCAATCGATATCGAGTGCGCCCAATTACGTCATTGTTCTACAAATACAATACATTCTATAAATACGGTGTCTTCCAAGAAACGAAGGGTAACTGATTTTTCTGCTGAAATACACACTCTTGTTTACACTGGTTTACAGGCGATACAATTAGGATTTGAACATTAGAATAGAAGTTATAAGACGATTCAGTCTATACGTTTGTCCGGATAACTGATTGTCGATGTTAATTTTGGGGCAATCTTACCACTGATGATCTGAGCCAATTTTAAGTGAGAAAGATGGCATATTTTGCTAAATAGTTTACATGCATTGAGACAGCAAGAACCGAGGATTGTTCTGTGAAAATAGTATGCCCATTATAAGCTGCTATTTTAAGAAACATATCGTAAATAAACTGCCATTTTTGTCCGATAATCTGGAGGATCCCTGTAGCAAAGTAAATAATAAATTATAAAAGTCAGATCATGAAAAATAGAAGTTAAACATGATATATAGACATGGCATGTTAGTCTACGAATGTAGTATGTATGATTTTGTTGTCACTTATGTGATTACCGGGATGTCCGATACATCTGTGATGTCAAAAAACATGTTAGACGTTATATAGTTGGTATAAACATATTTATTTACGGCATACACATACAAACATGTACATATAGGTAGTAGTTTGGATTGGATTGAAAGCTTAGAAAACTTATTGAAATTCTCTCCATGACAGAGCATCAAGAGGTTTCGGCGGCGAAGCTCGAATACTAATTATGCCACTTATCGGCGAGAACACGAATTAGTGGTAGATGCATGATACCTATGCTTACCGGGGCCAAACTCTAACCACAACTCTGGAAGTCCCTTGTCACACGTGGGCACAGGTGCCAGAAAAGAAATCAGCGATAATATCTAGTTACTAATCTAAATAAAAATGTCAGCAACGCTGTGAAACACGCACCTTTTTCAAACCCGTTAACATGATAGAAATTGTTACCTTACCATAGCATTTCATGATGAATATTTGTAAAAAAATACATCGTCCAGCATCACAGTGTCATTTAGTAGGTTAAACAGTACTTGGTGTCTGTTTTACAGCACTATTTGTCCACATAATCTTCCCCACAAAAAGTCATGGAAATCGATGGTCCCCTGGAACAACGAAGCGTGTTCCGATCGGCTCTTTCTGGAAATGAAGTCACGTCACGCGAGTTTTTCTGTAACAATGACAGCCAAATTGTTTTCGACAGTACATATTAATTCGCAGATTTATTCACAATTATTCGGCACAACGAAGTTGGAATGGTGCACATTCCATTCTAGATATATTAATCTACGTATATATAGATATTAGTATGGACAATGCCCTGGGAGACTGGCAATACCACGAAATACCTGCCTATCTGCATACATTATTAATATGTTCAGGGGCCGTCAATTTCGATGACATTTTCTGGAGAGAACGAGGTGACAAAACTAGTGCTATATCACAAGCACAGTGTACTTTTTAAAACCCGGTAAACAGCACTATGACGCTGGATGCTGTATGTTTATACATATTCCATGGAACTTGTTATAGTAACCGACCGATTCCTGTCATGTTAACGGGTTTTACATATGCACATGTTTTACTACGTTGCTGACCTTACACTTATGCCATGCGATGTTTTTCAGTCACCTGTGCACGTGGGTGGCAGTTGGGAGCATTCGATGGGCAATTTAACGATCGGGATTCATCCTTACATGTGAATTGGTGTTTTGATCCGGACGTATTCACCATGTTCAACATGGTACTAGGAACGTGCACAATCCTGTTTCTGGTGTCAGGTTGAAATGTTGTTGTTTTTTGTACTACATATGGTAGCGGTGTCAATAGCTATCCTGGTTTACCACATGTGGCCCGATGCTGGAAACGCAAATATTTG
>CM055279.1:9937604-10030534 GCA_029237695.1 Conchocele bisecta
TACTGCACACCGTTATCCGGAGATACGCAACTAGGGGAGGAGAACATGGAAAGGGGAACGCACAAACTAGTGGGAATTTGGAGGGTTTGTAAAATTAGCTAAAACAATATATTTTATGCATGATCAGAACAATGTGAGCTTGCAAACGTTGAGGAAGAATGATTGAAGCACATGTAGCAAAAATATTGAGCTCGAACGCCGTCGTAAAAGTTGAAAATTTATAAATTCAATATAGGATTTTATTTTTTTTTGTCATTTTTGTTTAAAAAATCGTCTTTCCTGCACCAATCGTATGCTTTTCAGCACTATCAGGCATACAGTTATGTTTGCTGATCATTTACACTGATACCTTGAAAGCGACAGCGACCAGGATCTTCTGAGAAAAAAAATGGCGGCCGTTTTATGCACCGTGGTATAGCGCAAAATGGTGCACAAAAACTATGGGACTGGAGGACACAAATTGGGGGACGAGTGCACACAAACTGTGGAACGCGCTGCACAGAAAAATGCCAATATACGTGGGTTTTAAGTTGCAAATTCACGTATGTATTTACAAAATAAATATTATTTGCAGACGAGGATCCACGAATATTTACGCAGGGGCCGGTCCAAATGTGTCTGTAAGGAATTTATGCAAGTTTTTAATCAATATTCACCACAATTATGCATTGTTTTAGTAAGTTCGCTGTTCAATGCAGGCTTCTTTAGCAGCGCTCGTTTATTAATGGGCGAGCAGAGCCTCATTTCGTATTTCAATCAGTAAACCCGTTTAATACATATCACACATTAAACCATAGGTCACCACCTAAACTCGCACCACACTTCGTTTATAACTTGAAGCACGGGGTTTGGGAGAATCAACCATGCGGAACTGAGTTAAACCATGCTAATCGATGACCAGGCGAAGTAGTGCAGCCAAGGTCAGGGCCGGATCCTGGATTTGGAGAAAGGGGGGGGGGGGGCGTGGGTGAGGGTGGTATGGGGGTCCTCCCCTAGAAAATTTAGAAAATTTGAGTGTCTCTGATGCATTTTCCTGGCATTTGAGAACAGAATCTGATAGCCTTTTCTAATCTGAATAAAAAAAAATCATTGCTTCGTCAAAAATAGGGGGGGTTGGGGCGTACGCCTCTCACGCCCCCACCCCCCTGGATCCGGGCCTGAAGGTGCAACTCAATCTTATTATCATTGGCGTTAGCAAGACGTTTGGCAATGATAACCATAATGAGAGTGTCCTGTGTATTCTCGAGGCAGATAGCGACACATTCCAGTCGGAATTATCCAGGAATAAGGACCGACTCTCATTGCAATTGAGATACTGCACAGTCCGTCAGCGGGCTGCAAAACACACATAGAGCACCCACCGCCACAAGTTTAAGAACTTTCCACCGGTAAAGACAGTGATGCTGGAGCGCGAGTGGCCTAGGGTGTAGCGAGATGGACTGTGGATCGGAGGTCCCCGAACTGCGCAGGTTCGAGACGCGGTCGGAGCCGGCGTGTTGTGTCCTTGAGCAAGACACTTTGTGGTGGTGATCGTGTAAATATTTTACACACATGGTGACTGTCTAGATGGTACAATGTACACAGATAAGACGTACCGCAGTTACCCTTGGTGATGGGAAATAAAGAGATATCTCGCTAGGACGAGGGTGCTCCGAGGACACCGGAGGAATATATATACTACTACAATTGCAGTGTTACTTAGTATAAGTATGGTGTTTATATGTTGTATATACACATCACGGTGCTCTCCGACAAACAGTGGGTGCTACAGAAACAACAACGATTGCGTCACAAACATTCTATGACGGACGGAATGGTCGCAGGACGAACGAATGCACTTGTGAATCGATGGATTGGTTATCGCGGACAAATCTTTATGGCGACCCCCGAAATTCTGCGGATGAAATCATGTCGACTTGTCGTATGCCGTGCAAGCTTGCTGTGGTCTTTCTCCGGGTACTCCGGGTTTCCTCCGAGTTTAGGTTGTGACCTATGGTTTAATGTGTGTGATATGTATTAAACGGGTTTACTGATTGAAATACGAAATGAGGCTCTGCTCGCCCATTATAACGAGCGCTGCTAAAGAAGCCTGCATTGAACAGCGAACTTACTAAAACAATGCATATTGTGGTGAATATTGATTAAAAACTTGCATAAATTCCTTACAGACACATTTGGACCGGCCCCTGCGTAAATATTCGTGGATCCTCGTCTGCAAATATATATTTTTGTAAATACATACGTGAATTTGCAACTTAAAACCCACGTATATTGGCATTTTCTGTGCAGCGCGTTCCACAGTTTGTGTGCACTCGTCCCCCAATTTGTGTCCTCCAGTCCCATAGTTTTTGTGCACCATTTTGCGCTATACCACGGTGCATAAAACGGCCGCCATTTTTTTTCTTCAGAAGATCCTGGTCGCTGTCGCTTTCAAGGTATCAGTGTAAATGATCAGCAAACATAACTGTATGCCTGATAGTGCTGAAAAGCATACGATTGGTGCAGGAAAGACGATTTTTTAAACAAAAATGACAAAAAAAATAAAAATCCTATATTGAATTTATAAATTTTCAACTTTTACGACGGCGTTCGAGCTCAATATTTTTGCTACATGTGCTTCAATCATTCTTCCTCAACGTTGCAAGCTCACATTGTTCTGATCATGCATAAAATATATTGTTTTAGCTAATTTTACAAACCCTCCAAATTCCCACTAGTTTGTGCGTTCCCCTTTCCATGTTCTCCTCCCCTAGTTGCGTATCTCCGGATAACGGGTGTGTACTGGGCGAGTTCGAGTTTTCCGGACTGTTCGACAACGACGTGTTCGAGGGATCGATTTTTTTACTGTAAAAAGAAGGAACATTTAATGAAACAGCTTTCCATGTGACAACGAATGACAAAATGAGGCTTATTATTAGCCGATTTATTTATAGATCGGCTATATATTGGTTATCCATTGGTTTGTGAAAAAGTTTGTAACCACCTTTTCCTCCTATATTCTGTAATCTACAAACGCGAAATGTGTTGTATCACTTCCAAATTACATCAACCGGATAATTTTTCATTTTTGGCCATTATCTCTGTTGAAAACTTTAAATATAGCGAAATAACACAATTTGGCTATAAATAAACGTTTTCACTACAAGAGTTCGGTAAACTAAAGTTAGGCGGTTTGCAATTTGGCTATAAGTAAACGTTTTAACTACAAGTGTTCGGTAAACGAAAGTTAATCGGTTTGCAATTTGGCTATAAATAAACGTTTTATCTACAAGAGTTCTGTAAACTAAAGTTAGGCGTTTGCCTTCTAGTAGGGCAATTGTAGGTATTATATATATATAAGATTCCGGCACCTCGTGTTAATTTATGGCACCCGGTGTTTTTATATACTTGAATGTATAAGGTTTCCAAAAAATCCAGGTGCCATTTTTTAAACCAAGTTCAAGGTCATTTCAAGGTCATTTCAAGGTCATTGAACTTTATGCTTGACGGAAGTCGAAAATTGCAAAATATATGAGCCAATAGGTCATGGTCCTTAACTTGGAAATTGGTGTAAGTTGTTAAACAACATTTATGATGGATATATTAAAGAATTTATGTAAACTACACTAATATTCAGTATATAATTATCATATTTTCAAGATGGCCGCCAAAAATCGGGTATTTATGAGATTTCGGTTGACTTGCTACATATTTGTGTAATGCTAAGCGCCTTCACCTATATTCAAAGGTTAATTCTTTCAACTGGAATAATATTGTTTACATTTGACTACCATAAGTATTGCTATGATCAAATATTAATGATGGCTAAATATAACTGGGAGAATTTGGTTGGGGAGGAAATAAACTCTTCTCTCACTTTTCCCTGAGATTCCGTAACTACTAAAATGTGGACATATATTGAACCCTGATTTGATCGGCTAATAACATCATGCTCTGCATGACTTTTAATTGAGTTGTTTACCAGTAACTCGCAATCATATATCACATAACTACCACACGATGCAGCTTACATCATTAATTAGAACCACCAAACTAAATAGCGAACAGTGTAGATCACCAGCTGATCCGGGGATATAGATAGGTCCCAAATCCGCACCTGTGCACATAGATGTCCATTTGTAACCAATAGATAGCATTGGTTACATCGGTTACAAAGGTTACATGTCTTGTCGCAATGGTATAAACCAATATTAAAGGTACATGCCCACGCAGCAGGCTACACTGTACTACTACTTTTCATTTTCTGTCATGCCTTATATGAGCCATTTGTCTACCCACTAACGAGTTATTTTTAATTACGGCGCGTGTTAATTGGTGTTAAATCGCATTTTATATGCCGCGACCAGAAAGGGTATTTTCCGACCTCATGCTATTTTTACCAATACGCGTCACGTGACACGGTCAATCATATCACATCTTTGACATGCGCAGTGAAGTATCGGAAGTTGAGAAGAAAAATCTCTGTTAAGAGTCCAAATCTAAATCTCCACGTAACTCTTTCCAGTTGGTGATCTGGTCGCCAATATTAATCACTCTCTTTCTGTACTGTCTGTCCCTCAGACATTTCGCCTTTGTTTTTAGCCGACGTCGTTTCATACAATTTCCGTCCTGGACGTTTCGACATGTTGATATTCTTGTTTACATATTATTGGGAAGCCTACTGGCGCGCGTTGTATACTGCGCATGCGCACCGAAAGCAGTGATGTGTAAGTCGTCGTCCCCGCACATTATCAAAATAGATTATTACCGCCGAGCGTCGCTAACAGAAAATTGATAATTAATAAATGATTATATTTGTATAGCGAGCACTCGTAATTTTTAGAACTGGTGGAATAGTGACATAATTATACACTTATTTAATTCCTATAAAGAACAGTTTGTGCCTACTGCGTGGGCATGTACCTTTAAAGCATGCTCTGCAGCGATGGGCAATAAATCTGATTTGTTTGTGTTTTTATGCCTTTCATTTTTTGGGTTACACTGTTACACGCTCTTTGTATATCGGTTACATTCCATTTTTAGCTACAATAATTCGACTCCGATATGTTATCTACGGCTATC
The DNA here is from genome assembly GCA_029237695.1 of Conchocele bisecta. NCBI lineage: Eukaryota > Metazoa > Mollusca > Bivalvia > Lucinida > Thyasiridae > Conchocele > Conchocele bisecta. Next base: position 9,942,666 of record CM055279.1, read on the forward strand.
CATTCAAATTGTGATCAACCGAAGTGCATACCCAAACCTGTTGCATGTATGTCAAAATTAAGTAAACTGTATATGTTATACCTTTAAACAAATAATCTTTGACGTAGAACTGGTAAATTGTCAAACATAATATAACAGGGAAATCATTTTCCCGGTGAAGCCATTTTTTCTCTTGTTGTTGTTCAAAATTCATCATAACGAAATAAAGCTTTCAAATTTACAAGACATACATGTAAATGTTAGATAAGCACCTTGACACGGTAAAATAACCAATTTCTACATGTGTATGCTCTTTATTGATACTGTATTGATACAGCTTTGACAGTTTTAACATATCCAGCTTTGACAGTTTTATATCGCTAACATATTAATCAAACACGCCGGATCCGGATAACCGATTGCAAAAATCACTCTTCCATGTGTTACATTAAAGAGATGGGGTTAAATTGCTACCCTCGTGAGAAGTACGGAGCTGGGTAGCAATTTTGTTTCTAAGCAGATTTTATTTTGCTTTTATGCCTTTCATTTTTGACATTTGCAGTAGTTGACCAATAGCTAGATTTGTCAGAAATGCCATACGCACCATTTCTCCAGTTTCACCTCGAAACTTGATGTTGAGACCACTCATCTGAACTGTCTCGTTGAGTCTCGTTGAGACCGGCTGGTTTGGATGTGTGGTCACATCATAAGATTGGTCCGGCGAATCTACTGGGTGACCCCGGTATCCACCCAAAGTGTATGTTGTTACCACTCAGTTGAACCGTCTCGCCGAGACGGTTCAACTGAGTGGTAACAACATACACTTTTGATGAGAAATGAAAAAAATTGCAGAAAAATATACTTTCGATGAGAATGAGAGTGCATTAAACCTGTCACACCTGTATCTGAAATACAAATGTATATTAATTACTCCTTATTAACGTTCTGACTAGTCCATTAATAAAAAAAAATGGTAATTTTGTAAAAAAAAAAAAAAATGAAATATCACGGAAGGTGCTGGTCCTGATGAGAACTCGTTACGGAGTATCCCCATTTTTATCCAAAAAGCCTCCATTGATAAAAATATGGTGACATTTTCTCTTACTCTTAGAGACTTAATTTTTGTCGCACCTGCTTTAGCAGAAGGCGCGACTATAGTCGCCGCTTTTTCCGTCGTCGTCGTCCGCGTTGCCCGAAATGTCAAAAACTTTGTACAAGCTTCGTCATCATGATATAACTTTAATGTTATTTTACGGATTGCTTCAATATTTGGACACTTGATACATGTAAGCATTAGGAACACACTAATGCCGCCATTAACATGACCTTGACATTTTTTACCTTGATTTTGGGATTTTCTCCCCAAAGCTCCCGTTTGTCCGGCCTTACAGGACCTTAGCTGTTGATAGGCCGTTAAACACAAATACACAAACAAACACTGGTCACAAATCCCAAATAGGGACTTGTTGCATTATTTAGGGAGACACAATTGCCATTTATCCTGATCCTGATCCCCGTCATATTTTGAAATGATGGCTGATTGAACTGTAAACTGTGCGTCGGTCTATGAACCATGTATTAGGCAGATGCTTCAACGTGCCTTGCAGATATTGTCGTTCGTAAAATGTAGCTGTGACTGGAGAAATGTGACTTATGGGTTTTGTGACCAGTGTAGATCCATATCAGCCTGTGCATCTGCTGCGACTGGAGAAATTGGGCTTTCGAATTTTGCGACCTGTGTAGATCCAGAGGATCTGCACTGTTCGCCATTACATCAGTGAAACACCTGTCTTGTTTCTAACAAGCAATATATAGAGAATAGTAGGTTAGTGCCGTGAATGGGAAACAAATATCTGGCAAGGCTCAGGAAACGGGATGGGCGAGGCTCTGCCGAGCACATCCCGTTTCCGTGCCGCGCCAGATATTTTTTCCCATTCACGGCACTAACCTACTATTCTATTTATCCCGTCAACACCTACAAATGGCTGTAAAATGCAAAAATAGTATTGACTGGATATCAAAAATGTTTCACGGTACCGTGTTTCACGGCACATACGCACTGCGTTGACGGGATATAGATTGTTATCAGGCTACAGGAGTCAGTGTGCTATTTGATCAGGAGCTACCTGCATATGGTTGTGGAAATACTTACTATTTTTTATGTTAAAAAGTTTCTTCAACCTTGACCCTTTTCTTGATTTAAGCCTGCACTTCTCAGACGGCTTTTGTGATGCTTACTTTTGCACATGCCCATGATCATGTTACAGTCAAATGCCTCGGCAGGCGCGAAACCGCTTACGTGGTGGAATTCTTGTCAATTAATGGATTTACATTTATTGAGCATAGGCTTACGAACATTCTAGTTGTACCAGGTTTAGTGAAACGGACCCCTGGTCCGGTCCATCCGTAGTCATTTCCGTCGAAACTGTTTTAAGAGTTTCTCCATCATGCCATAACTTCAATATCACTGGATATCCGATGGAGTGGGTGGCAGGAGGGAGCATGCGATGGGTAATTTAAAGATGAGATGTGTCCTTACTGGAATCCGACTGGAGACCTGGTTTGGCCCTCACATACGTCTTTGGAATTTTGTATGCACAGTTGAATCTGGTTATATACCCCTTATAAGAGTAATCCTACCGCTATCACTTTTTAATAGGGGAAGGGACCAAGTGACTTTGGTGCGGCATGGGCCTGGCACCAGGTCAGGTTATTCTAATTTCAAGGCTGAATATATTTTTCTCCATGTAAATATTCCGTTCTGATTTTGGAATCCACCCCCCCCCCCCCCCCCCCCCCCCCCCCCCCCCCCCCCCCCCCCCCCCCCCCCCCCCCCCCCCCCACCCCCCCCAATGCAGCAGGTTAACTGCGTTCGATCCTGTTCCCGTTGGCCCGGCTTTAAAGCAGGTTAACTGCGTTCGATCCCGTTCCCGTTGGCCCGGCTTTAAATGAGCTTAGCTGTTGATAGGCCGTTAAACAACAATAAACAAACACTGGATGGATTACTTTACTATTCGCACATGTGATACTCATTAACACGACCTTGAATGTTCTGACCTTCACAATGCCGCTGTAATGTTAGTCCAGTATGCCAAAGGGGCATATCCATCTTTCACAAACATTATGTCCAGTTCTCATTTGCTCTGAACATTTCGCCAACTTTCGACGTCATTTGTGGAAAATCTTGTAAATTTTGAAAATATTTTCCATGAAGGATTGCATATATTCTTAGGTACAAAGTGACATGGCTCGTCTATTTCCAATATGTTGCACTGACGTAGAACTTCAATCAATCTCTCCATACAGGTGCATTCCTGTTTGTATATGACCTTGCTGTCGAATGGACGTACCACTCCAATTAATTGCACATCTGCTTAGGTACAAAATGACATGGCTCGTCTCATATGACCTTGCTGTTGGACTGACGTGAAATCCAACCAATCACTGGCTCCATACAGGTGCATGTCCATCTGTGTTTGACCTTGCTGTTGAATGGATGTACAACCAGTTAATCACTCAATCGCTCATCTTCTTACTAACTGTTTCACAAAACCTGCCCAAATTTTACGGCTATATAAACAACGCAAAAGAATTATTGGTCTACAGTGTATAGGAATTTAACATTGGGGAAAAAGGTGGAGGAGTTGTGGGCGGAGTCAAAAAATGAAAAATTGGAATTCGACTCCGAAACCTAGCGAAATAGCTTCGAAATGATCTAACTAAGAAAACAAAAGTTAAATTTTGAAAATCGGTCTAATATTTCTGAAATTCGACAAAAATTCCCCATGTTAAATCCCCATAGACATATTCACAGAGTGAATATGTCTATGCGGATTTAACATGGGGACATTGTTTTTTTCACCATAAAATCAATATAGGATCAAATTTCACTAAATAAAAAGAAAGCTCATTCTTAAATTTTGCATTAATTTAATATTATCGAAAAAAAATATTGTTTTTGCATTGTTTATATCGCTGTAAAATTTGGGCAGGTTTCGTGAAACAGACAGTTGGTACAAAATGACATGGCTCGTCTCATATGACCCTGCTGTTGGAATGACATAAAAATCCAATAAATCAATCACTCCATACAGTTGTATGTCCATCTGTGTTTGACCCTGCTGTTAAATGGACGTACAACCAAAGTCAATCACTCAACCAGCATTGTATTGGTTTACCCTTAGAATGCGGGAAACGAAAATTGTCGTCTGCTTTTGTTTTATATGTTGTGTTCTTTCTCAATAAAAACATGGTCTAACAGCACTTTTGAATCATTTCCATTGGAAAGTGCTATCAAAACATGTTTTAGCCGAGAAAAATGGAAAATATAAAATAAACAGCAGACGACAATTTTTAATTCAGCTGTGTAATGGTTAACAGTTGTGTTTTCAGGCAGTCATCAAAAGACCGCAACCACCAAAGATGGCAAACGTTGTGCCGAGTGAAGACGAATAGTTATTGTTACATCACTGCCGTTGTTCCCCACCGCTCACAGCCGTGTTCAAACGTACAGCGTGCTGTTTGACCATGGCTGTAGACAATGCTCATTTCGGGGTCAAGCCAACACCTACGTAATGCATGTCACTCATGACGTTACTAGAACGCGCAATTACGTCACCAGACCAGTTCACAACGGTCTCACAGAACTTTTGAAATTGGCGTGGCTGCATCACGCGACGTGTACTGTGGCCCCGGAATATGTATGTGTAAATTACAGCTGTTTGAATGCAATAGGTTATCAAAGTACTTAAAGTACTGCATATATGTTCAAATTGCATGATTCCGACGGAAATGTAACAATAACGTTCGACCATGTCCAGCTGTGGGTAAACGTTTGTCTGGCACTCGGGAACTGTTTGAACCCGCGGCCTCCAGCCAGTTAACATTTTAAGGAAACCTGGTTATCGCCCCTGATATCAGTGTGGAGTTTACATCTGATATAAAATGTATAATAATGCCAATGAATATGTGGGGTGGTGGTGAATGAATAGATGTCTCCGATACATATAAAGAACATGCGAGGGGATAACCACAACAACTAGGCTGGCAAAGTAAGCAAAACATTAACCCTTACACCGCTATCCTAATATTTTTGTCGTCCACTGTTTATTTTGTATTTTCCATTTTTATCATCAAAAACATGCTTTGACAGGACTTACAACATAATTATTTAGAGCTAGCAATAATTATTTGAGTTAAACTGTTATGTAGATTCATAAACACAAATATTTAATGCTGTCTCTAAATATTTAATGCTAGCTCTAATTATTTAGAGCTAGCAATATTTATTTGAGTTTATGTAGATTTGGCGTTCCTATAGCCGATTTCATCAAAATTGCAAAGTATACTTTTCTAGCAAAGTATACTTTGAGGGAGTAATCATTTATTTTCCCCGAAATGCATTACATTGTATTTCATATAGAACTAACCACTGCATATATTTGATGATTAAAAGTATGCAGAAATATTATACTGAATTTATTACATTATCACAGCCAAAATGGCTGTGATAATGTAATAAATTCAGTATAATAACAAGAAACGAGGCAAAGCCACGAAGGCCAGGTTTTTTCCAAGCATAGACACTTGTATAACATAATTATACCCACTTTTTGCAGACTAGATGGCTGTGGCCTGCATGTCGCGCCTTGGGGCGAGGCATGGACACTAAAAAAAAGAGATATAGTAGATGGAAAAACTTTAACCAAAAAACTTTAACCGGACGGACGGACGGACGGACGGACGGACGTATGCCAAAATGCCGACTATATATCGCGCTTTCCGCAAGCGGGCGCGACAATGATGATAAACACCCATGTGAAGTATCAAGGTAATGGGTGAAGCAGTTGCAGAGATATAGTACACAAAAAAACTTAAAGAAAAAAATTAATTTGACCTTGTCATTGGGCACAGGGGCTGCACGGTTGGGGGGAAGAATGAAAATATGGATGATGATAAACACCCATGTGAAGTTTCAAGGTAATGGGCGAAGCAGTTGCAGAGATATAGTATAACGAAAAACTTTAACCAAAAAAAACAAACCAGACATACCGGTACGTTAAAAAGTTAACGTTGAAAATTGAAAATGGCTAAGTCAATTACGTAGAAATAATAGGTCAAGGTAAAAAAATTGTCACATGTTGGATAGTTGTATGTGGTTGGCACCCCTTGGTTATGAAGCTGTGAAAGTTTGGTGATCCTAGGTGGTACAGTACCAAAGAAATGAACTAAAACATGAAAACTTAACATTGTAAACGCGAAAAAAAAGTTACATTGAAAATAGGCTAAGTCGATTGATGCGCGGGAGGAAAAAAAATGGGTCAAGTTCAAAAAAAATAAAAAGTTAACATGTTGGATAGTGATATGTGGTGTGCACCCCTTGGTTATGAAGCTGTGAAAGTTTGTTGGTCCTATGAGGTACAGTAACAAAGAAATGGACTGAAACACGAAAACTGATTGTGGACGCCGTCCGCCCGCCCGCCCGCCAGGCTTTCGCCAATCCAATAGCCTCGGGGTTTTTTTTTTCAAAAAAAAAAAACCTGGCTAAAAATTAATAAATTTATCCTAAAATTATACTTTGCTAGAAAAGTATACCGGTACTTTGCAATGTTGGTGAAATAGGCTACTGGAACGCCAAATCTACATATAATCAAAGACATATTGCTAGATATAGAGCTATCTAGAGAGCTATCTGTAAATCATTTGAAGAGCTCTCTAAATCATTATTTAGTGCTAACATTAAGTATTTGAGTTTAAGTAGATTTGGCGTTCCATAAGTTTGACCGTTTTCAGGATTTGGCATTTGGAACTGTTCCCGCCACCAACATTGAAAATAGCCTATTTCACCAACATTGAAAATAGCCAATTTCACCAACATTGAAAATAGCCTATTTCACCAACATTGCAAAGTACACTTTTCTAGCAAAGTATACTTTTCCAGCAAAGTATATTTTGAGGGAGAAATTTTCAATTTTAGGATAAATTTATTAATTTTTATTATTATACTGAATTTATTACATTATCTCAGCCATTTTGGCTGTGATAATGTAATAAATTCAGTATAATAATTCTGTATACTTTTAATCATCAAATATATGCAGTGGTTAGTTCTATATGAAATAATGCATTTTGGGAAAAATAAATGATTACTCCCTCAATGTATGTATACTTTGCTAGATAAGTATACTTTGTAATTTTTATGAAATCGGCTACTGGTATTAGAGCTTCCAATGGAGTTCAGCTCCACTCATAAACACTCCAACTTTGCAGAATGTGAACCAGGAGGGCAAAATTTTTAAATATATATTTTATGTTCGAGATGTTCGTCTCGTGATTTTTTTAAAGTTGCCAGATGCATAAATCATAGACGAACATCTCAAACAAAATGAATATCTTCTATAAAGTTACTATAACCTCTTCAGACGTGAAAAATCACAAGATTCGTCAGACATGATTGGATTTAACATATTTTTGCATTGTAGTGTTTTTTATTGATCATGCGGCCAATTTATAGTATGATTTTATTTCTCCATGGCCATAAAATGCTCGATGTGCAAGGATTATTCAGACAGAGTGATATCTGAGAACCAAAGTACTATTCTTTTTTGCCTAATATATCGTTTCTCACAGCAAGGAAGGTTCAGATAATTATGGTAAGTATGGCTGTACTTGTTTATCACACTAACAATGTATTTGGATACAATTTGTAAATGTAAATGCTTGGATTTAACGACAGCACTGGCTCGATGACCATGCATGTCGTCTCCCAAGAATGAGAGATAGGAAGGAGGTGGATACAGAGGAAACCGGCCCCAGGGAGCCTAGCTCTTATTAGAATAGTCCCCTCTGGTTCTTTAACGTGCCCAGACTCTCCTTCAAATCTGATACACGGGAACGCCGTTTTTAAAGTCTCCATCCGAAAGGACTAGTAGAGCAGGAAATACAATGTATCTCAGAAATACTGACGCCCGGGAACTGAACCCTGAATCGAACCCGGGTCGCCAGCGTGGCAGTCCGATGGTGTTACCCCTCGGCCACGGTCTGCTCCATATATATCCATACAATTTGTTTTGGGAAACCCCTATTTTATAGGGGTTTCCCAAAACAAATGGTGTCCAAATATTTAGCATTATTACGGTATTCCAGGAATACATGTAGACACAATTTTTGTGAATTTAGACGGGGTATAAAATTTTAAAATTCCAACAAAACTGTTTGAAGACCAAAAGTTTATTATATCCCCAATAAGGTCTAAAAAATATATGTTATTTATTCTTTATAACTCAAAATTCATTTTCAAAGCGATTCAAATTATTAATACCGGTAATACTATTTTATCATAGCTTTCCCAAATTCTAATGAAACTGCACATCAATACTCGTTTACATTCATTTTATGGTGTATTTGCATCAAAATCTTGTCACGTAAAGTCAAATATTTACACTGTCCTTAAATTCATAATGGAAACGCCGATTCAAAGTATTGCGTTTATATCTCGGTACATTAGCCCCACGTGACATCGTTGATTCGTCAATGTCCGGCAACGTCGCTGTTTTATGAATGTGACAAAATGATGTAAAGCAATAAGATTCCTAAATTTAACGCCGTATTTGGTTACTTACATTTTTTAAACTATCCGAAAATTCAATGTAAATATAAGTAATAAAACCATGATTTGGTCTGTTTAAAGTTTGCTCGGACTCCACGCACTTTAAACAGACCAAATGTTGTTCATAATACAGTAAACGCAACTACCCATGGTTTTATTCCTTAAATAATTAACAACGTGGTGGGCAACAGTACTACGCTCACAGCAAATACAAAGTTAAATAATGTAAGTACGTCTTCTCAATACTGCAGGCGACGGGGAAAATTAGTCTAATAGATCTGTATAATCTCTCATTGTATAATTTGTATTACTAGATATGGTAATAAGATTTTTTCCGTCACTCAAGCTCCAGATAAGGTGCGTATTGGCATATTTTACACACTTATTTTAACAGAATACGCATTGATTATCAAAAATGGGAGTACAAAATACTCACAGCAATGTGAAAATACGCATCAATTTCAAATTGACTTGAGTAATGAAAACACAAAGTTGAAAATTAACTTAATTGAGCTGCAAAAAGCTTTGCAGCTCAAATAAGTGAATTTTTAAACTTGTTTTATTTTTATTATTTGTTCCCTATTTAATAAGGAAGAAAATCAATAATACATTTGTAACAGTGAAATACGCATTGAATTTTAAATATGGGGGTATAATACTCTTCAGATATAAAACTTATCTGGAGCTCAGCGTTGCCTATACTATGTTTCACGCATTTGGACTTTCAAATCGATACAAACTTTCAAGTTTTGAAGTTTATTATTGATGTTGAACTCGTATGGCCAGACTCGCGGCCAATGAAAATGCTTGTACACCGTTAGAGTTATTTGTCTGTGAATCCCATAATTAATTAAATATAAACATACTGAGGTTTAAGTGTGTCCGGTTCAACTGTCCATGCAAGTTCACAGAAAGGATGGAGTTTAGCTTTTCGTAGAACGAAGCCTTCGGCGCATTTTATCCTCAAACTCATTGGCATTGACGTAAGACACGTTGTGCGGCTTATAGTACCACCCCTCGTAGTCTTGTTTCTCCCGCATTAGCTGCTTGACTCGCTTTGTCAGTTGCCTGTAATATATATAGCGAATACTGGGATAGTACCTTTGGCTAGGAAACGCTTTGGAATTCCAAGGCTAGCCGAGCCGAGCCTGAAAAACTTGATATAAGCAAAAAATTAAGTTTTGTAGACTGTCTACCAGAGCTCCAGATAAGGAATTAGTAATTGAGTATTTTCAATCCATCACTTCTGAAGCAATTGGGTATTTCAATAATTTTAATTGGCTAAAATAAAATCACACTACTGTTTACACATCAACAGACAGCAATTATTGAATAGCTTGCTTCGAAATGAAAACATGTCTTGGCATTTCATTAGAATTGTCTTGGAGACGATTCTAATGAAATACCAAGATGTGTTTTCATGGAAAATAAGAAAAATATGCTATATTTGTGGTCTGTTTATTGTTTTCTGGCAGCATGATAAAGGTACCACAAAATTGTTATTACTTTTTGATACTCGCTACTTCTGATTTCAGTTGGGTTTTTGGAAATTTTAATTGGGTATTTAAGCAAATACGCAGCTTATCTGTAGCTCTGGTTTACAATTAGAAACATGTATTGACATTTACACCATATGTTAATTTTGACAGGTGCGCATATGAATATAGATACCGGAAGTTGTTTACAGTAATAACCCTAAATATTCGGACACAATTTGCTTTGGGAGACCCCTATAACAGATAGGTATCCAAAAAACAAAGTGTATCCAAATACATTGTAATTGTGATAAACCAGTACAACCATACTAACCCTAAACATGGGGGGATTCTTTGTTGTGACAAACCGGACATTTAAATAGAGAATAGTAGGTTAGTGCCATGAATGGGAAAAAATATCCGGCAAGGCTCAAGAATTTCTTTATTTCTCATCAGAAGTATATGTTGTTACCACTCATTTGAACCGTTCAAATGAGTGGTCGCAACATATACTTTGGTTCAGAAATAAGGAAAATAGATAGAGAATAGTAGGTTAGTGCCGTGAATGGGAAAAAACATCTGGCAAGGCTCAGGAAACGGGATGGGCGAGGCTCTGCCGAGCACATCCCGTTTCCGTGCCGCTCCAGATATTTTTTTCCATTCACGGCACTAACCTACTACTATTCTATTTATCCCGTCAACACCTACAAATGGCTGTAAAATGCAAAAATTGTATTGACTGGATATCAAAAATGTTTCACGGCACCGTGTTTCACAGCACATACACACTGTGTTGACGGGATAAATGTGTTTCCTAGAAAACATTGTGTCCGAATATGAAATATTATTACGAAGTTATTACGAAAATTTCATCGATGAGAACATATGACTTATTTACATTGCATAGCTATGTATTTCATGTGTAGATACATGTATATCATACAAGAAATCAGTAACACAGATCAGAGTTGTGCTGAACCCCGCAGGGGACATAGAATTCATTGTTTTTATTAATTTGAAATAACAATTCGTTCTCATGAAAAAACAATTTGTTCCCCTGAAATAACAATTCGTTCCCACAAATTAACAATTCATTCCCACGAATTAACAATTTGTTCACTAAATTTAACAATTCGTTCGCACGAGATAACAAATTGTTAATTAGTGAGAACGAATTGTTAAATCCATGTCTCCTGCGGTGCTCCGTAGAGTTGTACCCCTCAAAACTTTTAATGCAAATTTCTAAGTCATTTGACCTTGAGCGCAGGGGCCGCATAGGTGGGCTATATTGATGATGACAAATAAGTACATGTATTTAACCCTTTCAACACCACAGACCTCTATAGAGACAATGTTTGCAAACAGTGCAGATCCAGATGAGCCGGCTCGTAACGAGCCGTCTCATCAGGATCTCCACTGTTTGTTAATAATTTTAAACGTCGTACAGATTACCCTTTTAGAAGAATGGGATAATTTGAATGAACAAAATTAATGAAATAGCGTGAAACATTGGCATGGAACATCCTATTAAGTTACTTGGTGTTGAAAGGGTTAAGGAATAAAACCATGGGCTATTGTGTTTACTGGGGTTGATAATACATTTGGTCTGTTTAAAGTTTGCGAGGAGTCCTTACCATGGGCTATTGCGTTTATTGGGGTGACTAATACATTTGGTATGTTTAAAGTGCGTGGAGTTACTTTAAACAGATGATAATTTAAACATTTTAATACTCACATAAGGGGTATAACCAGATTAAACTGTCACATTAAACTGTCACATACAAAATGCCAAAGACGTTTGTGAGGGCCAAACCAGTCGGAATTCCGGTAAGGAAGAACCCCGATAAATTACCCATCGAGTGCTCCCACCCACAAGGACATACGGAAAGAGAGACAGGGTAGCGACTATATGCAGTGTTATTTTTTTCACTTTTGAGGGAAGGGGTCAGTGGCTTTTGGAAGGTGAAAATTTGACTCAGTTCGACAATAGAGGATTTTTCTGCAGTAAGCCATGATGGCCTTTATTATCAAATATAATGTTCGACAATGTCCAGCCATGGGTAAACGTTTACCGTGGCACAAGGGAACTGTTTGAACCCTAAGGCTGTAGGCCGCGGGTTCAAACAGTTCGCGAGTGCCACGGCAAACGTTTACCCACGGCTGGACATGGTCGAACATTATTATTACATTTCCGTCGGTAATGTCGTGTAATTTGAGAATATATGCAGTACTTTCGGTACTTTGATAAACTGCTCCATTCAATGCAGCCGCATACCTTTCAAAAGTTCAGTGCGCCCGTTGTGAACTGGTATGGTGAAGTAAAAAAGATGAGTATTTGCAGGGGATATTTTCGCGGAAGTTGGGGGAAAATGAGATACTTTTTCGAGGGGTTAATAGAGCCTTATTTATATCTATAATATAATATAATGGTGTATTTACCTGCACTGCTTCTTATGGAATTTGATCTCGAGAATAGACAAATTCCGCTCGTATACTTTCTCGTATGACGGCTCAAAGGTCTTCTGTAGCCACCGCACAATAGGATTCTGTAAACATACAAATGAAATAAACAGGGTTTAACGTCCCAGCAACAGCTAAGGTCATATATGGACGGGACCACAGGTTAAAGTCTCATCCGACAGACCAGTGGGATAGAAATACTATAAAAGTATTTTTCATACCCTAGGGTAGGTTTTGAACTCACAACCTTCAGTATTGAAGTCCTGTATTCTACCCCTGAGCCACAGCCAATCCCTTCTAACCATACAAAACGCATTAACCCTTCCTACCTGGAGACGGAAATTGCCGTCTGCTGTTTTTCATTTTTTCTTTAATTCTTATAAAAAAACTGGTTTTGACAGCACATGAGAATCGTCTCCAGTGGAGACGATTCTCATGCGCTGTCAGAACAGGTTTTTTGTCGAGAAATATTGAAAATAAAACAATTCCAGCAGACGACAACATTTAATTCAGCATAGTAAGTGTTAAAGATTCCCACAGCCCGTGTTGTAATATATGGAGACATATTTTTTTCGTCATTCATTTTATGACATTTTTCGGGCATAATAAACTTTCATTTACAATTACCGGACGAGACAATTGACATTATTATACTATTTATATCAAACAGGGGTGGGAACAGTTCAAAATGCCATATCATACATACCAAAAGGGGCAAAGTATACTTTAAGAACACTTTGGGGGAAATTCAATTAAGAATAAATGTATTTCCATTACTATTGAATTTATTACTTTATACAGCCATTTTGGAAACAACTATTTATTATCTGTATTTAGTTCAAAATGCCATATCATGAAAATGGCTGAAATTTCGGCAATTATCGGGCACCTGAAGGATTCCCATCCTACTAGCCATTTCACCAAAATTGCAAAGTATACTTTAAGTACACTTTGAGGGAGAAATTTTCAATTTAAGAATAAATTTATTAATTTTTATTACGGTATACTGAATTTATTACTTTATCACAGCCATTTTGGAAACAACTATTTATTATCTGTATTTATTTTTTGATGTGCAATATCATACTTTATAATATGTCGATAAAAATAAAAACCCATTACATGCGGAATAAACATTTACGGGTATGATTTCTTAAATTTTTTATTTTTGCTATTTCTCAATGAAAGTATATGTTGCGACCACTCATTTGAACCGTCTCAATGAGACGGTTCAAATGATGGACGCGACATATACTTCTACGCACATATAAAGAAAATATTCTGAAAAAGTCTGAACTAGATTTGTCAGTAAGCGAGGCTTACAGAATATCCCCTGCGTGGGCCCATGTGCCCCTAAATATGTAAGGAATTAGAAGTTATAACATATTTCTCTGATGTTAAGTTTTGTAAAGAGACTAAGTATTTGACCTTGACCTTGGGATCAGCGGGGGTTGGACAGTCGTGGATTTGGCACAGCATGGTAGTAGAACCTTACAGGAATGCATGTGTGAAATCATACGCGCACACACGGGCAACCTGACTCCAGTATACACCTACACAACTTATTGCCGAGGGGGGGGGGGGGGTATAAAAATAATTTGTGACAATTGTATTCGTCGGAAAGTTAACAGATCAAAATACATTCCAGTAATTTAGGGTGGGTGGCAGGTGGGATCGGGGTTCATCCATACCGGAATTCCGACCGGAGATCTGGTTTGGCCCTCATGTACGTCTTTGGCATTTTTGTATGTGACAGTTGAATCTGGTTATACCCCTTATGTGAGTATTAAGATTGTACATACCGATAATCCTATTACTTTTAGGGGAAAGGGGCCAAGTTGCTTTGGTGTGGACCATAACATGATCATGTGCTAAACTAAGCATCACAAAAACCATCAGAAGTGCATGCTTTATAGAGAATAGTAGGTTAATGCCGTGAATGGGAAAAAATATCTGGCAAGGAAACGGGATGGGCGAAGCATGCACTTGTGATGGTTTTTGGGATGCTTAGTTTAGCACATGATCATGTTATGTTTCCACAACCACGTGAAGGTAAAATAATGGTCATGTTCATGGTGGAATGTGTGTGTTATAAATGCTCACAAGTATCACAATATTGAAGCAATCCATCAAGAAATTATATAGTTACATGATGATGAAGAAACTTGTACAAACTTTTTGGCGTAAAAAAATAGCTAAGTAACAAAAATATTTTTTTTTACAATTTTTGAGGCGCACACTTGTGGACAATGCGCTATAGTCGGCACATTGGTGTCCGTATGCATGTGCGCCCGGGTTAAAGTTTTTGGTTAATGTTTTTCGGTATACTATCAAAGCCTTGGCGGGTGCGACATGCAGGCCACGGCCATCTAGTTGGAAAACTTTGGAAATGGAGATCATTTAAAATGTGGATTTGTCACAGAGCAGTAGAGCAATATGTGTATGAAATATGAAGCATATCCGTGAAAAGAAACAGATATTATAAGACATTTACCCAAGCGTTAAAGTTTTTGACGCACCAAGTATGTGACCTTCACCCTGGTCTTAGCGGGGGCGCGACGAACGTGGATTTGTCACAGGGCGGTGGAGGACCATTAGAGCAATGCGTGTGTGAAATATGAAGCAGATCCGTGCAAAGAAACAGAAATTATAAGACATTTACCCGAGCGTTTTGTGACAGTAACACTAATCGTGGTGGGCCATAAAAACGGGATTGGTTGATTGTTTTTTTTTTTCTTCAACAAACCCCAATATTTTCTTGGCTACTTATACATACCGGGTGAAAAAAAATATGATACAAATTTACAATTAAATGTAATAGGATACAAATCTTTCTCTATCTGTGAGAAGATAATTTGCGTTTGTTTCTAGTACGCAAATGTATAAAATGTATATATACCATACTATACAAGGTGCATGATCACGTGGTTACAACAACAACAACGTCGCTCACTCCAAAGTAAGTATTATTTGATATTTTCCTTAATATTGTAACAGAATAGAACCGGAGTGTAATTCTAACCCCCAAGCAAAGTGAGTGAGTGGGGTACACAACTCATTTTGACAAGCTAAATATGGTATTATTATTGACATATCTACACTCTGTAGCTAAAATAATGCATATATATTCAGGCATATACTTCCACATTTTCACTAAGACAAACATGCCTGATATCTTTTATGGCCACAGGAAGAAATCTAGTAACTTGACAGAATTGTGATAATACTGACAAACATGTCTGGCAACCTTGCTGGCAGTCTTATTCTTAGGATGATGGAAGTGTTTCAATGACTAATTCACTCTTTCTTGCAAAAAGGAATATCTTATGAGAGTCTTGACCCACATCCTGCATGCCTATTGTGTCCTATATTTGTTTACATTCCAAGTCTGGCAAGTTGACATGTTCATGATTTCTCTCCGACAGCGGCCATGTTTGGCAAATCTGCCAAATCTGACAGATCCTGAGAAGCACATTATAATTGCTAAATTAAAGCTATTTAATCAGATATTCACGAGGTTTGGTTTGTAAATCCTGATTAATGTGTAAGACGAACATTTACACAAAGTTTCAGACTGTAAGTTCCTGTTTTGGTTGATTCTAAGGATAAAATGAAGTTGAAGTGGCGCTCAATTTTGAACGCGAAAACGCCAGCGTCTCCGCATCAAAATTGTCCCATAAAGTTATCAAATCACTGAACCACTCTTGATTACCTGTGTAAATACCAAGATAAATATACAAACTACATATTTGGGATGTGCCAGATAGGTTTTGAGCTGTTTTAATGTGTGAAATTGTAAAAAGTCTCATGGTGATGACGTCATTTTTGGCGATCTCGCAAATCTGGCAAGATGGCTGACGCCCAAGCATCATGATTGGTCAAGTGACGTCATGTGGTACAGTTTCAGAACCTATAAATACAACCCAAATGGCTAGGATCGAATGGTTCAGCTCATAAGAGCAAAGGATAACACTTCTGTGGCGTATTCTCGCCAGTGACCAGTAGTCGTCACCTGATTGTAACCAGTACCCGTCATGGTCTTGTAGAATAACACTCAGATAATAAACTGAATACCTGAATAAACATCTTCCATCGACTCTCCATAACCCATCCTGACACAACAACAAATCGTAAGACCGCTCACTTGCGTTTGTTACAATATGCAACGGATTTTGATGAAATATGGCGCAGCAAACGCGTCTTCATGAGATGCATTTGATGGTCCAGGGAGTTCGGCACAGACGTATGTCGTTTTTGCAAAGAATCGATTTCCGTGTCGGGACACGGAAATTGATTCTTCGCAAATACGACAGAAGTTTGGGCGAAAATACAGAGACCACCAAATGCAGCTTAACAGGACGTGTTTGATGCGCCATATTTCATCAAAATCCGTTACGTAATAAGGACAATATAAAAGAATACGTACTTTGAATCAGATGGATTCTGGAAGTTTCAGTACTTGTTGTTGTTGTTAGTACCACGTGATCATACACCTTGACTATATACTACACGTGCCCATTAAGATTCAAGAAAATATTCCATATCTGGTAATACAAACGCCCGTGTTAATCTTGCCAAATTATCAACGTTTCTGAACAGCCTTACACCGCTATCTTAATTTTTTGCCGTCTGCTGTTTATTTTCTATTTTCCATTTTTATCATCAAAATCATGCTTCGACAGCTTTAAATAATTTACAACATGCTTTGACAGTGGAAATGATTCTGAAGTGCTGTCAAATCATGTTTTTATTGAAAATAAGGCAAGATGGAAAAGCAACAGCAAATGACAATTGTTGTGTGTAGCGGTCTAAGGGTTAATCTTGCCAAATTATCAACGTTTCTGAAAAGCTTTTGGCATAAACATATTTTATTTGCATATTGTTTGCAACTTGATTAACATTGTTAATAAGATACAGAAGTGTATAAATGGGGTTGCATTGAAAGCAAACTTATTTAAATCCTGTCCCGAATAGCTAATGGTAATGGTAACTCGCAATCGAGCAACGTGATTGTCCGAGCCTGAGCTGTAGCACAGGTTTGACTGTACACAATCACCACATAAATGACCCTGTGATCAAAGGCCAGATTTTTCTCTGCCCATGACTGGCCTCTATTCACAGGTTTGACTACTCAATTACCACATAAATGACCCTGTGATCAAAGGCCAGATTTTTCTCTGCCCATGACTGGCCTCTATTCACAGGTTTGACTACTCAATTACCAAATAATTGACCATGTGATCAAAGGCAGATTTTCTCGCCTGAAGGGCCTCTATTGACTCCAGGTTTGACTATCAATTACCAAATAATTGACCCTGTGATCAAAGGCCAGATTTTTCTCTGCCCATGACTGGCCTCTATTCACACGTTTAACTACTCAATTACTACATAAATGACACTGCGAATAAAGACCACCTGCATAACATCACACACACTCTAACGGCGACCTTGGACTGAGCAGGTCATGTTTTTATCGGTCGGTAATTATCTCAAGGTTACCGGCGGCGGCCATCTTAACTATTGGAAATTAACTCGTATTTCCATTGTGTAATTCTTATTCGCTGGATTGTGGCAGCCTGGATATGTGCTAAGGTAAGTCGGGGCTGGGTGGGCTCGGTGTGGGTGGTATTCTGTTGAGCACGAGCTATATTTATGAAGTCAGTCGCCTGTTGTTATCTCTGCCGACATGGTGAGAAAAGATCATATTCTTATTATTATTACTATTCTTCTTCTGCGTTGAAGCATTGCTTCAGGTTTACATGGAGAAATTTATGTAGAACCGTTAGGAAAGAATGGTGGGACCAGTGCGTTTTCAAAACAGATTATTAGTTTGCCACTGGTCTGGGGAACCGATTTCTTTCCATCCGCAGTTACTTTGGTGGTGCTAGATAAAGTGTTGTTAAGAGAACGTGGTGTTAGAAAGTGGTCCCAAACAGATTACGAGTTTGCCACAAGTATGCACCATTAGTAATCGCCATTAGTAATCGCATCCAAGTATTCTTATTATATTAGGCTGTGGTGTGGTAGCGGTGGTACGGTGGCACTTGACGGACCCTGGTAACACGGACCGCCGGGTGCCACTGGTCCCGCGTATTACCACTGCAACAGGCGACGTCTGATAGGCTTTTTTTTTGTATCATATTCGAACTCGCTGGAATAAAATTCCGGGTCAGTATAATATATCATCGCTAGGTTATACTCGTGCTCAACTGAATGCTGCTCTCATCTGCCTGCTTCCTGCCCCGGCTTGCTGAGGCACAGCCGGGCTGTTGCAGCTCACATGTCTTTACCGATTATATGGCACCAACTTGTGTGTCAAGTGCCGCCAGGGGTGGATTGGTTCTACCTGGGACCCGTTTTGCTCTGCATCACCGGTGCCAGGTTCTACCCAGTTACCCCCTCTCTTCTTCCCGCCTCCCGTGCACCGGGACACTGCGCGGAATTACAGGACCGTATTGGACCTAAGCAGTGTACCATTTCGGCACACATTTATACACATCTGTCCGCCCTGCACATACATATATCACATAAAACAATACAAAATTCGGCTTTTATGGACTTATATGTCCGGGTATGGAAGGTCATCGAGCCAATTCCCACCCTTAAATATAAGAAATACAAGACCACCTGCAAACAAAGGTCAGAGTTTTCTCTTCCAATTTACTGGCCTTTCTTGACAGCTTTAACTGTACCTGATAATATTCATAGGCTTTTGGTACATAACCTTCAGGGATGTCAGCGAGCTCAGCCGGCCCTGATAAAGAGAAACAGTAAACAATATCAGACCTATAGTAGCCTATTTCACCAACATTGCAAAGTGTACTTATCTAGCAAAGTATACTTTGAGGGAGTAATCATTTATTTTTCCTGAAATGCATTATTTCATATAGAACTAACGACTGCATATATTTGATGATTACAAGTATGCATAATTATTATACTGAATTTATTACATTATCACAGCCAAAATGGCTGTGATAATGTAATAAATTCAGTATAATAAAAATTAATAAATTTATCCTAAAATTGAAAATTTCTCTCTGAAAGTATACTTTGCTAGAAAAGTATACTTTGCAATGTTGGTGAAATAGGCTACTGGGGCTACACTGGTCACAAAGTCCATAAGCCCCGTTTCTCCAGTAACAGTCACATATAAGGCCCTATTTCACCAACATTGCAAAGAGTATAGGCTACTGATAAGATGTGTGTCAAAAGAGTACACCCTGATTTCAAAGCGTATTTTATTTTTAAAAATGGATTATTGATTTTCTTCCATTATTAAATAGGGAACAAATGATCAAAATAAATTTAAACAACCACTTATTTCAGTGTAGTATTACTTATTCACTTATTTATACTGTAATACAGTTGACAATTGACTTACATGTAGTTGAGCTGCAAAAAGCAAACAGCAGCTCAACTACCGGTAAGTAAATTTTCAACTTCAGGGCTCCAGATAAGGAATTAGTAATTGAGTATTTTTACTCCATCATTTCTGAAGCAAATGGGTATTTCAAAGTTTTAATTGGGTAAAGAAAAATCACACTACTGTGTATACATCAACATACAGCAATTATTGAATAGTTTGCTTCGAAATGAAAACATGTATTGGCATTTCATTAGAATTGTCTCCTAATGAAATACCAATATGTGTTTTGATGGAAAATAAGAAAAATATGCTATATTTGTGGTCTGTTTATTGTTTTCTGCAGGTATCACAAAATTTGTATTGCTTTTTGATACTCGCTATTTTAATTGGGTATTTAAGCAAATACGCAGCTTATCTGGAGCTCTGATTACAGTACATTGTAATTTCACTACTGGATTTGAAAATCAATACGTATTGTCACATTGCTATGAGTATTTTGTACTCCCACTTTTGCGTATCAATGCGTATTTTGCTTAAATAATAATATGCCCCTTATCTGGAACTCTGTAATATGATATCAGAGCTACAGACAAGGGGTGTATTGTACACTGAAGTTGTAGTTTAGCTGAATATGCACTGATTATCAACAGTGGGAGTACAAAATTCTCACAGCAATGTGAAAATACGCATTGATTTTCAAATTGAGTAGTGGAAATACTGTAATAAAGTTGAAAATGTACTTAGTTGAGTAAGTCATTTTTGAACTGTATTATAGTATAAATAATAATAAATAATACTCAAAAAAGTGAATGTTTAAATTTGTTTTGATCATTTGTTCCCCATTTAATAACGTAGAAAATCAATAATCCATTTGTAAAAATAAAATACGCATTTAATTTGAAATCAGGGGGTACAATACTCGTTAGACACAAAGCTTATCTGGAGCCCTGTGAAATCATATTATATGTTGAGAATAATGTGAGTCACAAAGTATAATGTACAGAAACTGTGATATTTTCTGTAAATGAAGTCAAAAGATGACGTAATTTTCATAGCAAATGCGGAATTGAATTCTGAATTTGCTACAAAAATATCGCAAACTTTCTATGTAATTTAAGGAAACAATTGTAAATATTTTTCATGAAATATCGCACATGTTCTTAGGTACAAAATCACAGGGCGTATCTCATCCCAAACCAAGGGCAATTACGTAAGTAATTCAAGAGGAAATGTAGGTCAAGGTCAAATATAGATCAGGGGTTATTGATGTACATCCCTATGAGAAAAGGTTGTCCAAGTATGGTGTCTGTATGCACAATAGTATTCCATGTACAAGCTTGACTAAAAACCTTAACCAAGGTTGACTAAAAACCTTAACCAAGGGGAATTAACTAAGTAATTCAAGGTTAAATGTAGGTCAAGGTCAAATATAGGTCAGGGGTTGTTGATGTACATCACTAGGAGATGAAGTTGTCCAAGTATGGTGGGTGTAGGGCCAGGAGTATTCCATATACAAGCTTGACTATAAACGTTAACCGAGTACAAACCTTAACCAAGGGGAAATAACTAAGTAATTCAAGGTTAAATGTAGGTCAAGGTAAAATATAAATCAGGGGTTATTGATGTACATCCCTATGAGAAAAGGTTGTCCAAGTATGGTGTCTGTATGCACAATAGTATTCCATCTACAAGCTTGACTAAAAACCTTAACCAAGGTTGACTAAAAACCTTAACCAAGGGGAATTAACTAAGTAATTCAAGGTTAAATGTAGGTCAAGGTCAACTATAGGTCAGGGGTTGTTGATGTACATCACTAGAAGATGAAGTTGTCCAAGTATGGTGGGTGTAGGGCCAGGGGTATTCCATATACAAGCCTGACTTAAAACCTTAACCAAGGCGTGACGTGACGGTGACGCCGACGCCGACGCCGGGGTGACTTCGAATAGTTGAGCTAAAAAGGAGCATGATACAGCCAGAAACTAGACATTATGTCATTATACAAAAGAAACATTTAAATTTACACAAATTTCAAAGTCCTTTGAGAAAGTCTTACAAACTTTTTGACGCAAGAAAATTGCTAAGTGTTTCAGCACCATTTTGAAGGTCACAAAGTACAAGTCATGTCATTGGTGGTGTGATTGCGTCACACATGTTCAGTTGAATGAAGTGTCGAACTATTAAAGCAATCCTTCAAGTAATATTGAAGATATTACATGATGGAGAAACTCTTACAAACGTTTCGACGTAAGAAAATGGATCAGTGTTTCAGCACCGTTTCAAAGGTCACATAGGTCAAGTTATTGATGGTGCGAGTGTGTCACACATGTTCAGGTAAATGAACTGTCCAAATATTAACCCTTAGACTGCTATCTTATTTTTTTTGTCGTCCGCTGTTTATTTTCTATTTTCCATTTTCATCATCAAAAACATGCTTTGACAGCACTTTAGAATAATTTACAACATGCTTTGACAGCACTTCAGAATCATTTCCATTGGAAATGATTCTGAAGTGCTGTCAAAACATGTTTTTATTGAGAAATATGGCAAGATATAAAAGCAACAGCAGATGACTATTGTTGTGTGTAGCGGTCTAAGGGTTAAAGCAATCCTTCAAATATTATTGAAGACTTTACATGATGGGAGAAACTCTTACAAACTTTGTTGACGTAAATGTACACGGACGGACGTGTACTTCCAGGAACGCCAAATCTACATAAACTCAGATAATTAATGCTAGCTCTAAATATTTAATGCTACATGCAGCTAGCTCTAATTATTTGAGTTTATGTCGATTTGGCATTCCATAGAACAGAAAGTAGGACAGTGATCGCCGTCATTAACTTACAGTGATCATCATCACTAACTTACAGTGATCATCACTAACTTACAGTGATCGTCATCACTAACTTACAGTGATCATCATCATTAACTTACAGTGATCATCGTCACTAACTTACAGTGATCATCATCACTAATCTACAGTGAGCATCATCACTAACTTACAGTGATCATCATCATTAACTTACAGTGATCATCATCACCAACTTATAGTGATCATCGTCACTAACTTAAAGTCATCATCGTCACTAACTTACAGTGATCATCGTCACTAACTCAGTGATCATCGTCACTAACTTACAGTGATCATCGTCACTAACTTACAGTGATCATCATCATTAACTTAATAATCATCGTCACTAACTTACAGTGATCATCGTCACTAACTTACAGTCATCATCGTCATTAACTTAAAGTGATCATCGTCACTAACTTACAGTGATCATCGTCATTAACTTACAGTGATCATCGTCATTAACTTGCAGTCATCATCATCATTAACTCACAGTGATCATCGTCATTAACTTGCAGTCATCATCATCACTAACTGACAGTGATCATCATCATTAACTTAGTCATCATTGTCATTAACTTACAGTGATCATTGTCACTAACTTAACAGTGATCATGACGTCACTTTAACTTACAGTTGATCATTCGTCAATTAACAAGTTTGATCATTGTGACTTAAACGTACACGTCATCATCGTCACTAACTTCACTATGTGATCATGTCATAACTTACAGTGATCATGTCATTGTCACTAACTTACAGTGTCATCATTCGTCATACTTACAGTGATCATCGTCACTAACTTAGTGCACTACACTTAACAGTACATTCGTCATCATCGTCATTAACTTACAGTCATCATCATCACACTAACTTACAGTGATCATCGTCATTAACTTACAGTCATCATCGTCATTAACTTACAGTGATCATCGTCATTAACTTACAGTGATCATTGTCATTAACTTACAGTGATCATCGTCACTAACTTACAGTGGCCATCATCATTAACTTACAGTGATCATCGTCATTAACTTACAGTCATCATCATCATTAACTTACAGTGATCATCATCACTAACTTAGTGATCATTGTCATTATCTTACAGTGGCCATCATCATTAACTTACAGTGATCATCATCATTAACTTACAGTCATCATCATCATTAACTTACAGTCATCATATCGTCATTCACTAACTTACAGTGATCATCATCATTAACTTACAGTGATCATCATCATTAACTTAGTCATCATATCGTCATTAACTTAGTGATCATCGGCACTAACTTACAGTGATTATCTTCACTAACTTACAGTGATCATCGTCATTAATTTACAGTCATCATCATCACTAACATTACATTCATCATCGTTCATAACATATTTACAGTGATCATCATTCATTAACTTACAGTGATCATCGCATAAACTTGACAGTGATCATCGGATTAATTACAGTGATCATCGTATTAACTTGTGATCATCGTCATTAATTACTACAGTCATCATCACTAACTTACAGTCATCATCGTCATTAACTTGTGATCATCGTCATTAACTTACAGTGAGTCATCATCGATTTAACTTACAGTGATCATCAGCGTATTAACTTGTGATATCGCCTTAATTACAGTCTCATCGTCATTATTAATTACAGTGATCAATATCATTAACTTACTGTCATCATTGTCACTAACTTACAGTGATCATCGTCATTAACTTACAGTGATCATTGTCATAACTTCAGTGAATCATTAATCATTAACTTACGTGATCATCATCATTAACTTACAGTGATCATCGTCATTAATTTCAGTGATCATCGTCATTAACTTAACAGTCACAGCGTCATTAATTTCAGTCATCAACATCAACACTTAACTTACAGTCATCCATTCGTCATAACTTGTGATAATCGTCATTAACTTACAGTCATCATTCGTCATTAATTTACAGCCATCATCAGACTAACGTTACATCATCTGCGTCATTAACTTACAGTGATCATTGTCATTAAACTTACAGTGATCATCGTCATTAACTTACAGTGATCATCATCATAACTTAGTCATCATCATCATTAACTTACAGTATCAACCGTCTTTAACTTACAGTCATCATTGTCACTTAACTTAACAGTGATCATCGTCATTAACTTACAGTGATCATTGTCATTAACTTACAGTGATCATCATCATTAACTTACAGTGATCATCATCATTAACTTAGTCATCATCATCATTAACTTACAAGTCATCATCGTCCCTTTAATACATTGATCATTGTCATAACTTACAGTGATCATCATCATTAAACTTACAGTCAATCAATTTCATCCTAACTTACAGTCACATTGTCACTCCAACTTACAGTGATCATATACATTAACTTAGTTCATCAATTGTCACTAGTTACAGTATCATAGCATCATTAACTTACAGTCATCATCGTCATTAACTTACAGTCATCATTGTCACTAACTTACAGTGATCATATCATCATTAACTTACAGTCATCATTGTCACTAACTTACAGTGATCATATCATCATTAACTTACAGTGATCATTGTCATTAACTTAGTCAAGATATCGTCATGCACTAACTTACAGTGATCATCATCATTAACTTAGTCAAGATATCGTCATGCACTAACTTACAGTGATCATCATCATTAACTTACAGTGATCATCATCATTAACTTACAGTCATCATAGTGTCACTAACTTACAGTGATCATTGTCACTAACTTACAGTGATCATTGTCACTAACTTACAGTGGCCATCATCATTAACTTACAGTGATCATCGTCATTAACTTACAGTGATCATCATCATTAACTTAGTCAAGATATCGTCATGCACTAACTTACAGTGATCATCATCATTAACTTACAGTCATCATTGTCACTAACTTACAGTGATCACTACTCAGTACTTAGTCATGATTCGTATCATGCACTAACATACAGTGATCATCATCATTAACTTACAGTCATCTTGTCACTAACTTACAGTGATCATCATATTAATTACAGTCCTCGTCATTTAACTTACAGTCATCATTGCATTAACTTTCAGTTGTCATTAATCGTCATTAAACTTACAGTCTTCATTGGCACTACTATCGTGTTCATTAATCATCTTACTTACAGTGATCATTGTCATTAACTTATCAAGATATCTTATGCACTACTTACAAAGTGATCATCTATCATTTACTTAGTCAGATAATCGTCATCCCTAATTACAGTGATCATCTCATAACTACAGTCATCATCATCATACTTACAGTCATCATTTAAGTGGTTCACTAACTCACAGTGATCATGTCACTTGCACTATCTTACAGTGATCATTCATCACTAAACTTTACAGTGATCATTCGTCATTTACTTACAAGTCATCATTGTCACTAACTTCATGTGATCTCGTCATAAATTACAGTCATTCATTCATCACTTAACTTAACGTGATCATCGTCAGTAAACTTACAGTCATCATTGTCATTATACTTACAGTGATCATCGGGTTCATTAACTTACTGTCATTCATCATCATAATTAACAGTGCTGCATCGTCATTAAACTACAGTCATTTCATATCAATTAACTTACAGTGATCATCATCACTAACTTACAGTGATCATCTATCACTAACTTACTGTGATTCATCATTCAATTAACTTACAGTGATAATTGTCATTAACTTACAGTGATCATACATCACTGAACTTACAGTGATCATCGTCAACTTAACTTACAGTCAATCTGGTCATTAACTTACAGTGATCATCGTCATTAACTTACAGGTCATCATATCACTAACTTACAGTGATCTCGTCACTAATTACAGTCATCATGATCATTAACTTACAGTGATCATCGTCATTAACTACAGTCATTCATTCATCACTAACTTACAGTGATCATCGTCATTAACTTACAGTGATCAGCATTCACTTAAACTTCAGTGATCATATCAACTTAATTTCAGTGATATCGTCATTAACTTACAGTGATCATCATCTAAACTTAACAGTGATCATTCGTCATTAACTACAGTCCCTCATCGTCATTAACTTTACAGTCATCATAATTCGTCACTACTTAGTGATCATCGTCATTAACTTACAGTCATTCATCGTCATTACTTACAGTCATCATATCGTCATTAACTTAGTCATCATATCGTCATTATAACTACAGTCATCATCATCACTTAACTTTACAGTCATCATCATCATTAACTTACAGTATCATCGGTCATTAAACTTACAGTCATCATTGTCACTAACTGGATTCAGTGATCATTGCATCAGTCAACTTACAGTGATCATGTCATTAACTTACAGTGATCATATTAATCACTTAACTTACAGTCATCATCGTCACTAACTTACAGTGATCATCGTCATTACTTACAGTCATCATCATCATTAACTTACAGTCATCATATCGTCATTAACTTACAGTCATCATTGTCACTAACTTACAGTCATCATCGTCATTAACTTACTAGTCGATCAATACTCCATCATTAACTTACAGTCATCATCATCGTCATTACGTTACAGTCATCATTGTCACTAACTTACAGTCTCATCGTCATTAATACAGTCTAACATCATCATACACAGTCATCATAATCGTCATTTAAACTTACAGTCATCATGTCATAACTTACGTTCATCATCGTCATATGACTGTATCATCATCAATTACTACAGTCATCATCTCACTAACTTACAGTCATCATCTTCACTAACTTACAGTCATCATCTTCACTAACTTACAGTCATCATATCATCACTAACTTACAGTCATCATCTTCACTAACTTACAGTGATCATCTTCACTTAACAATTACAGTGATCATGTCATAACTTACACAGTCATCATGTCATTAACTTACAGTCATCATCATCATTAACTTACAGTCATCATCGTCATTAACTTACAGTCATCATATCATCACTAACTTACAGTCATCATCGTCATTAATGTACAGTCATCATCGTCATTAACTTACAGTCATCATCGTCATTAACTTACAGTCATCATCGTCATTAACTTACAGTCATCATCGTCATTAACTTACAGTGATCATTGTCATTAACTTACAGTCATCATCGTCATTAACTTACAGTGATCTTTGTCATTAACTTACAGTGATCATTGTCATTAACTTACCATATCTGATATAGCATATCATCATAGGAGTAGCCCAGATCAGTAATCCAAGGAATATATAGTAGTGCTGAAAAGGAAATGGTTATATGTGGTTGTGACTGGAGAAATTGGGCTTATAGACGAAGAGTATTAAGGTTGAGATCGGAAAAAAATAAGCCAAAGCAGATTTTTTTAGCAAATGTTCAGAATAACATTAGTAATAACATATCAAAAGCCATCTTGGATATTTGAATGGATAAGCGACTCAGACGTATTGGAAAGTTTAATATGTGCATTGTTCAATGGTATGCTGCCATAATACGTGTCAATGTGATCATCATAGTCACCTGTATGTGCTTAATCAATTTATGGCAGCCATCTTGGACGCCATCTTGAATTCTGGATTAAGCTCTAGTGGGATTCATGGGGAGTTACTATTCGCCTGTTATGGGATTTGTGATCAGTTTAGCCCCTGATCAAATAGCGCACTCCTGGAGGTCGTTTCACTAAACTTTGTACTACGAAAATGTTTGTAAGTGCAAAATTATGATAGTCTGTAAATTTCACATTAACATTGTTTTCTTGTAAATAATTATTTGATTTACATTTATTGAGCATAGCATAGGCTGCATATGCAGCCTATGCTCAATAAATGTAAATCCATAAATTGAAATTTACAGACGATCTTAAATTTGCACTTACGAACATTTTAGTCGTAAGAAGTTTAGTGAAACGGGCCCCTGTAGTCTGATGATGATCTATATCGCTTGTTAGAAGCTTGATGTGTGTTCAATCGTTTGTTAGAAGCTTGATGTGTTCCATTGATGGATGATCGCTTGTTAGAATGCACAGGCTGATCTGGATCTACACTGATCAAAATAACCAATATCTCCAGTCTCAGCCACATATGTCATTATGCGAAGGTAATGAATAGATCAGCTGATTGATTGATGTGATTGGGGTTTTATGTCCGTTCAATAGCAGGCCATAAACAGACGACAATGTGCATGTATCTGTTTGGGGGATCACCACACCAACATTACAATAACAAGAAATCAATAACATTAATGGTTGATGTACCCCTCAAAAAAATTAACCCTTAGATCGCTACACACAACAATTGTTGTCTGCTGTTGCTTTTATATCTTGCCTTATTTCTCAATAAAAACATGTTTTGACAGCACTTCAGAATCATTTCCAATGGAAATGAGTCTGAAATGCTGTCAAAGCATGTTATAAATTATTCTAAAGTGCTGTCAAAGCATGTTTTTCATGACAAAAAAATAGAAAATAGAAAATAAACAGCAGACAACAAAAAATTAAGATAGCGGTGTAAGGGTTAACTTCTAAGTTGTTTGGCCTTGTGACAGGGGACGACGCATCAGAGGCTCTGGACTCATCTAAGACATATTTATGATATCTGTAGTGAGAAGTGAAAGAAGTAAACTGATCTGTTGATTGGTGTTTAACGGCCTATCAACAGCTAAGGGCATGTAAGCCCAGGCAAACGGGTTCGATCCAATTTTAACATGCCCATGAAGAAATAAACTGAATTGTCATCTGATATTTTTTAACTTTTTATAGCCCACAAATTTCCCAGCATGCAAAAAGTTATAAAGAGCTGAGAATGCACCCAACCTACATGTACCAATATTGGCCAATTTGGGCGAATGACAGATGTAAACCACACATGTACGAGAGTCATCCAATAAATAGTGAAAACGAATATGTAATTTGATATATAGTGCGTACCGGTATATCAGAATGAAATTTTGCATACCGCTATATTGACATTATACTACGTTGTATGACGTCATCGTGCCATGACACCAACATCACATAATTTGTTAAAAACATGGTGTTTTCAGCGAGAAAATGGGCATAGAAATTCATATTATCCCGTCAACACAGTGCGTATGTGCCGTGAAACATTTTTGATATCCAGTCAATACAATTTTTGCATTTTACAGCCATTTGTTGGGATAAACGGGATAAATAGAATAGTAGATAAATAGACGGGATAAATAGAATAGTAGGCTAGTGCCGTGAATGGGAAAAAATATCTGGCGCGGCACGGAAACGGGATGTGCTCGGCAGAGCCTCGCCCATCCCGTTTCCTGAACCTTGCCAGATATTTTTTCCCATTCACGGCACTAACCTACTATTCTCTATATACGTTGGCACGATGCAGCGACACTCATGATCATGATTTTGTATGGTATAACGACTGATTCATTGGATTAAAATCGGAAACGCTTGCATTTCTAATGAACCCCTCTCTGGAAATAAAAATCAGCTTTTATATCGGTAACAAAAACTTATTAATTGGTGTTGGTAGATGATATGTATGTGAGCAGATAGCTAAGAGTATTGGCATTACACATGGATCAGCTCATTGAATTCATACTCGAAATTTAAATACAAGAGATCGATGGCCAATTGGTGTCCACTCTGTCAAAAATATCTAAAATGTATGCAGTTGACGTCATTAGTGGCGTCATACCTCTGTGACGTCATATGTCACATTCTCCATTCTTTGGATTTAAGTTTGTGTGACTTAAACACATTTTAACGATATCAATAAATCGGTATTTCACCTTGGGTAACACGACTTACAGAAGCGTAATTATGACGTGGCCATGGGTGGTTGTTGTGCCCCCTCCGGTTGCTAGCAGTATAGAGGCATTCCCGTGTATATGCAAAGCAAGTATTAAACACAGAGAAGGTTGCATTGTACGATTATGGATAAGTGGCTAGGATTGTTCATTCTAAACAATCAATACACAGCCGTTTTCACTATATATTGGATGATCCTCGTAGTTCACTCAGCTTACACTGGTCAAACTTGATTGGCGAGTGGGCAGGTGTTAATTACATATCAATCAAACAGCGCTGTTCCTAGAGCGCACCCAGGGGATATTTTCCAACCTAAATTGACCAATGTCTCTTAAAAAGTAACAAGGGCACCATTATCATGTCTGATTATTACAAAGCTAATCCCCTCGTTGGCAGCCTTGATAATAATAATAAAAATAATAAATGGTTTGCCTTACAAAGTGAATATAAGTTACCTTGACCTTCGGCGGTCGGATGTGGGTCTGTCATATGCAAAACAGAGCACCATCCATAGACACACATTGTGGCCAAATATTATCAAAATCAGTGAATTTATTGAAAACTGAAAGGTGTTACTAACACTAACACATGCATGTACGTTCCCACGCACATACATGGACTAACGCTATATGCCCTCTTGCCTATTGGCGAGGGGATAATAACATCCCATCGCTTATAATGGAGAATGGGCCCAAAACCTGGAAATTGTCTCCCATGCACAACACTGATCAAATTGAGTAAACTTACAAACTGATCCTTCAAAACGTTGTACATGTAACGGGAGGGAGATACCACCATTTGTCTGTCTCCGCTCATAAACCGGACTGGCATTGATACTGCAAAATAGAGTAGTTGAGCATGTGTTAGTCAGAGCTCCAGATAAGGTGCGTATTTGCATTTTTTACGCACTTATTTCAGTAGAATACAAATTGATTATCAAAAGTGGGAGTACAAAATACTCACAGAAATGCAAAAATATGCATTGATTTTCAAATTGAGTAGTGAAAATACTGTAATAAAATCGAAAATTTACTAAGTTGAGTTGATTGGACATTTAACATTATACATTTTCATTTAAATTTTATTAAGCGCTTGGAATTTAGTAGCTACAATAATTCGCTTCCGATATGTTATCTACGGCTACAATTTGACCCATTCAAAAATGTGAGCAACCCAAGTGCATACCCAAACCTGTTGCATGAAAGTCAAAATTTAGTAAACTGTATATTTTATACCTTTAAACAACTAATCTTTGATGTAGAACTAGTAAATTACCAACAATAATAGAACAGGGAAATCATTTTCCCATAGAAGCAATTGTTTCTCTTGTTGTTCAACATTCAACATAATGAAATGTAGTTGAGAACATCACCGACCCAATCAAGTTGGGTCGTGACAGCTGCGATTTGTTTATTGGCATTTTACATTTTTCAATAATAAGAGAGTATATACAGCATCTAACAGTATAAACACTTGGATTGAACCCTGGTTTACATTTACAAACATACACCAGCATTATATTATTGATTTCAATACAATTTTTTACCCAAACATTTTTTATTTTTCTCAGATATTCTCGAATTTTGTCAATAAAAATGATTTTTTGTTTATTTCTATAAACAAAAAAAACCTCAAAATATTTCACAACCACTATTTACATGCATATTGAAATAACTCACAAGTTATTTAATTTAAAAACATGCAAATTTGATACTTTATCACTGTTTTTGAAAATTCCACAGGAAAATGCCACTTTACAAGAGTAAGCCATCACGACTGTATATCAAGACAGTCATGAAGTCACGATTAGATGAAATGAAGCTTACACATTTACAAGATACAATGGTGCCGGCTAATTCTGCGCACCTAAGGCTTTCCAAACAAATTTAAATGTCATTAACTTTCCCATATTCAGTCAAAATTCCCTGAATATTCAAAGAAGTTCAAAGAAGTCTGTGCAGGTAAAATGTCATAGCATTCTGACGTCATTATGTGACGTAAATTGTATGATGTATGACATCACATGCGTGTTTGCAATGTCACATATTTTTCTGCTAATGTTGCGCATCTGGTAGTTTAAAAAAAATGGCGAACAGCATACTGGATCAGCATAGCAAAATTGGTATTAAACTTGAAGCAGAACTATCCAGTGACATCATGACATGTTAGTTTCCTAGTTGAACAGTTAATTTAGTAAATAAGACAGCTATTCCATCAGCAGGGTCTGAGGATTTTACACCTTTTGACTATACATTTTTGTATAATAATTCAGAATAACTTTTTATCAAACTACCGGAATGTGATAAAATTGTGCCACAGTGTAGCAATTAATCAGCTTGTTTATTCCGAAATCCACATATTTTATTATGACAAACGCAAGGCTAAATTTGACGTGAATTGTGCGTTCAGTTTGCCGATGCGCAGAATTAGCCGAAATGACAGTATACATGTAAATGTCAGATAAACACCTTGATACAGTAAAATAACCAATTTATGCACGTGTATGTTCTTTATTAATAATTTATTGATACAGTTTTGAAAGTTTTATATGGCTAACATATCAAACATGCCGGATAACCGATAGAAAAATCACTCTTCCATGTGTTACATTAAAGAGATGGGGTTAAATTTCTACCCTGGCGTGAGATATGGAGCGGGGTAGCAATTTTGTTTCCAGGAATTTAGTTGCTTGAAGCGTTCAAAAATGATTAAATTATATAGGAAAACGGGTCAAATTTCCCCGTGTGTCACGGTACGTAACTCACTGTGGAAAGGAAGTGTGTATTCGTGCCTGGCTAGCTCAGTCGGTTATAGCGATGGTACGGTAAAACCAGAGGTCCCGGGTTCGAGCCCGGGTCGGACAACTTTTCTTACCCTGTGACATTTGACGCCCAATGAGAGACCGTGACTGATAAATACTGCCCAAAATGTACCAACAATATGGAATTCAGAGACGAATGAAATATAGAATTCAGGGACGAATTCCAATTTGGCGGGGGAGTATGTCACGGTAAGTAACTCACTGTGGAGAGGAAGTGTGTATTTGTTAGAGCAGTTAGAGCGATGGTACGGTAAACCAGAGGTCCCGGGTTCGAGCCCCGGGCCGGAGCACACTTTTCTCACCCTGTGACATGTGCTCCTTGACGGGAGATAATTATAACCTGCAGATATGTGAAATGGACTATGTCCGACTTCCAGAATAATGCTATGTCTATACTAAGCACGCTTCCTAATTGGGGAGGGTATGGATATGTTCTGCAATACTACAGTACAACGTAAAGTTCTTCGTAACATTATCATCTTGTTGTCATCGAAGTTAGATACGAAAAATGGAAGGGACGGTAATTGGTTCACTCGCATACTCATGACCCGGAATAGAGCTCGCTAATTTATCCATATATCTATCGTTAAACCTTTTACAATGGAAATTTGTCCTGTCTTTCTTGACGCCGCGAAGACTGCACGAGCTCCAGCTATCGCTGGAGCCCGTAAACAGCTCAAAACAGTCATCCCTTTTTTGTTTGCAACTGTCAAGGACGATTGTTCTTGTTGTTGTTGTTGTCGTTGAGCTTCCCGCGCTGATTTTTCGCGGCACCGTATTAAAATACGTTGTACAATGTCATGTAGTTGTGGTCTTAAAAGTATTAAAAACGTATTAAGAATATATTTAAAATTTGTAAGATATTGTGCACGTAATTCTAAACAACTGTACATATATACACACATTTGCACTGGCTATGAGTTTTATCACAACTTTTTACATTTAAAATATTTAATTTCTCATATCTGTAGAACTGTAGGCATAGTAGGTATCATCATGTTGTTGTTGTATGTCTGTAATTCAGGCGCTTATTTTTCGCCTCAATCTCTCTACAGCTGCAAGAGCATTGCCCCGACACAAACCAGTTAATTGACATGTACCTGGTCTAAACAAAAAAAAACAAGAAAGAAAGGGGTATCATATGTACACACGACTAGCATGCTGGCACAAAGCCACATGGGTGGCTGCCTGTTTTTAATATGGAGGACAAGCGGAGTGCACGGAGAAAAAACACAGTGAGCTTGCACGGAACAAACAAAAAAAATGTCCGTAAATAACTCAGAACAAGTACAAAGACATTGGTCCAGCTGATCGGACATCGAATACCCACAACAGACAAGCTGCCAACCAACAGGATTGGGCACCGAATCATCATCAACCATGCTGGATTGTGATGTGAAGAGCGACACACTCAACAATAGTAGGTTAACTCAGCGGTGTGCATGGAAGCTCTTAATCAAGCTCAGCAAACAAGTTCGAGAAAGCTCTCACTCAAAATATTCCCTCGAGTCCACCATTCCCAATTACCCCAATCACACGTCCAGACAATGAGACGAAATAAAAACAGTTATTATGCAATAACTTCATCATAGTTTTAATAAACTATAATTTTTGTAATTCTTGTTTTGCGGGAGAAACCAGAATGTTCGCTCTCAAGCTATGGTTTCTGATGGCCAAACCATGGATTAGAAATTAAGCATAGATTAGATTGCTCAGAAACACCGAGTGCACAACAATTTCCCAAACTAGGATTTCTTCAATCTTCAATTTAATATAACTACCATTTGGGATTGTCAATGTTAGCCCAAACTACGGTTTGCTTGGCACTGGGACAAATGTTTGTATGTTTAGTCCCTGCTTGGCATAATCCAGTGTTGAAGCTGCAAACCATGGATTAGGAAACTATTGTGTATTTGGCTTATCATATCTGATGGAAAGAAAACCCCAGAACAAGATACCGAAAGGAGACCCTGGACCCATGTACAGAAGAATCAACCGCAATGCGTCACGATAAACACATGACACACCACAGTCTGAGTCGAAGAGCCTTCCGACGGAAATGTAACAATAACGTTCGACCATGTCCAGCCGTGGGTAAACGTTTGCCGTACCCATCGAGGGAACTGTTTGAACCCGAAGGCCGTAGGCCGCGGGTTCAAACAGTTCCCTCGTGCCACGGCAAACGTGTACCCACGCCTGGATATTGTCGAACCTTATATTGCACATCCCAAGGTGTGCGGGCCCAATAGGAAAGCCACAGGACGAGAAAACATAAAATAAAACAAATGAAAGCCCCACAACAACTATTCCAGCAGGAATACAAATCACAATGTTCAAGTACAGTGCAGTAATACCTGACAGCACGGGGCACCTTCGAACGGCCAGAATGACAATACAAGGCGACTTACCAGCCAGAACGCACAAAGGTGTAATAGATTCACGATAATCGACGAACACGTCCACCAGAAAAAAACATACATTGTAACTGAAACTAATGATGTATGGTCCCTGATTGTAAGCGCGGTTATATGTGATTGTGACTGGAGAAATGTGGCTTATGGGATTTGTGACCAGTGCATCACCTGATCAAATAGCACACTCAGTCCTGTAGCCTCATAACGATATTGCTAATTATAGCAGCATGACGTATGTTTCATTGATGGAATGGCGAACATTGTAGATCCTGATCAGACTGTGCGGATGCACAGGCTGATCTGGCTCTTCACTGGTCGCAAAACCCATAAGCCCCATTTCTCCAGTCACAGCCACATATTGTACCTACTGATTGATATCACGGACTATGTTGTATTGGAAATTTACGTCTGATATAAAATGTATAAATTTCCAATCAGTACGTGGGGTAATGGTGAATGAATGTTTATTTTGCCAGAAAATGTCTCAGATGATGTCTCTGATATAAAGAACATTGTGTGCCTATTATACATTACTATTTATTTTCTGTATTTAATTTTGGATGTGCAATGATCGTATACTTTATAATATGTCGAAAATATAATTTAATTAGTATAAATAATTAAAAAATGTCATATGAAAATAGCCTGATACCACCGCGAGTCACTATCAGTAAAATAAATATTACTGAATGATTATATCTGTATAACGGGCACTCGTAATGTTTAGAACTGGTGGAATAGTGACACAATTATACACTTACATATTTAGATTATATCTGTATAACGGGCACTCGTAATGTTTAGAACTGGTGGAATAGTGACACAATTATATACTTACATATTTAATTCTTATAAAGAACATGTACCTTTAACTATACAAAATATGTAAGAAAACATCCCAACCGACCACTTACAAATAAATATTAATTACAAACCAATGCCACACGTACTATATCTTGCATATACATGTAATAGTGTTCATCAATAAAAGTATGCAATTTTATTTATTCCCCAAAATAAATTGCGGCTCATTTGCGGATCATTTGATATCGTTTCGTTCCGTTTATAAATCTGTAGTCCAGGCCCTGCCATAAAGACCCGTATACATTTTCATTTTCATTAGCATAGACTTTGTATGGTGCGGCGTGTTATAGCTTTGACAGTTGATTTCAATATGGGATACTCCCAGTGTCAATAATCTGTAGGTGGAGTTCCAAAATGCATAGCATGAGTCGGTGAGCGGCCATTTTCCAAGATGGCCGCTGTCAGGCATCTACAAAAACTGAAATGCATATATACATTTTGTTAGGAATGTAGTAGATGGATGATTTTGGTGTCAATTATGTGATTTACAGACATGCCCGATACAGCTCTGCTGTGGTGTCAAATCTCATCTTAGACGTTGCCTAGTTATCATAATCCAAAATGTTCCATAATGTGTTCATGTATACCCGATACAGCTATTGTGTAAACAATCATTTTAGATGTTACATAGCTACCAAAATTCAAGATGACCTCCATAAAATCTCCGTCAAATAGGTAAGTTTTTACGTGCTCGAATTTTGTTAGCAGCATGATTGATTGGTGCCAAAAAGTGCCCACTCACTCCAAATCATCAGTGAAACCAAACCTCCCTTCCAGCTTCAAAGTTATATAGGATACAGGCATCAAGTCTAATATTGAGTGTGTGTTTGCTCTCCGTGAAGCAGATTAGGACGAGTTTCTTATATCCGTCATCAGGTTAGGAATACCAAAGGTTCGTGCAGCTTGTGGTACACTGCCTAAATTGCGTGCATGCTCTGTTATCTACTGATCCCCTCCCCTGTGACTGAGTATGCAACTGTACGAAAGGCCCTTCAAAACGTCCAAGGTGTCCGTCGGCAACTCACCCCATCGCATTTCCCCCATACATGTAGTTTGTGATGAGAGTGTATTTCATACTGTGGCCGATATCATGATGACTGAACCGAATGCATTTTCTGTTTTTTTTTGTTTTTGTTTGGTGTTTAACGGCCTATCAACAGCTAAGGTCATTAAGGCCCGGCCAACTGGTTCGATCACGTATTCAACCTGCTGCGTTGGGGGTGGGGGATCCCAAAATCAGAACGGAATATTTACGTCGAAAAAAAAAACATAGTCAGCCCTGAAATTAGAATAACCTGGTCTGGTTCTAGGTCCATACCACACCAAAGCCATTTGGCCCCTTCCCCTAAAAGTAATAGGATTACGATCATTCATATTGCTCATATAAGGGATATAACCAGATTCAACTCTCACATACAATGCTTTGAAAGCCAAAGACGTACATGAGGGTCAAACCAGGTGTCCGGTCGGGATTCGGGGAAGGATGAAATCCGATCCTAAATTAGACCAAATTTCATTCCGATCTTAAACATGTAGAAAAGTAGGAAATTCGCCATCTTTTCAACCAACGGAAGTGGATTATTTACATTTGGCCCGGCTATATATACTAATTCCGTAATTGTAACATGCGCGAAGTAGTGCGTCCAGTAAATAAAAGGTTGAGATTGGACAAAATTGCAACATTCAGTTTCTCAATTGTGTTCAAGTCTTTGATATTAGTGAATACAAAATCCAAATATCAAAAATACCAAAATCAACATTGAGGAAATACATGAATCAAGGTCAAATAAAAGATGGCTGCCATATAAATAAAACCCACAAAAAAGTCATAAATCTGAACTAATCACGAAATCAAACAATAAGTGCAACCATGAGACAAAATATATGTAAAAAAAACACACTTTTGACAATTGATAAAAACATAATATGTTTTGTAAGGTTGAATAAAAATGCCAAGAATAGTTTCTCAATTGAATTTAGCCTCAACGATGTGTTTACATTTCAGGAAAAATATGTCTGTCAAAACATACATTTGGTATGCCCCCTAAAATAGGAGAAATCAAAGATGGACACCTTTGCAATAAAAAATGTTGACAGTGACAATTAATCTATAACGCATACACATGGTACATATATATATATATTAATGATAAAATAAATGCACATTTGTTTTAGGTACATTTTTGAAAGTTATTGCTAATCAAAATCCAAGATGGCCGCTAAAATGTTGCAATATTTCAATTGTGTAGTATGTCAAAAAACATAACACCTGTTGGACACTTTTTATCAAGCACGTTCACATTAGTGATATGTCGGCATCATAAATAAAATAAACATATCAAAATATGCCATAAAAACGCATGATACCTCTCGACCAACCACTAAAACAAATAGAACTCAAACCATGATGAACGACGTATTTATCCAACATAATTCAAAGACTGTTGGAAAAATGTTCATCATGATCTATGTAAATAATAAATGCATGTTCAATGTATTGCGTTTGCCATTTTTAAATTTACTAAGTAATTTAAAATGGCCGCCAACATTGCAAAGAAGACGAACGTAGCCTATGTAGTATATCAAAACATTAATACTTTCATTGGATGAGGCTGTGCAATTTCTATTCAGTATGCTATCACAGTGACAATGTCCGATACTACATATATTAGCACTATAATCAGTTGTATCACAGATATTATGCTTTTATGCCCTCCTATGTGATATAAAGTGGGCATTTTGGGTTGCTCTTGAGGTTCAGGACGTCCGTCCATTTGTACGTCCGTCTGTGTATATTTACGTCGAAAAGTCAAAACGTTTGTAAGAGTTTCTCCAGTTAGAGCTCAGTATGCCTCGGGGGCAGGGCATATTCACGTTTTACAAACATAATGTCTAGTTCTCCATATGTGTTCAATATGTTTTACAGTTATCACATGCCAAAGTTCAATGGCAGTTTAATTTGGCTATTCGGTGTAGCGTTTACTATCTGTCACCAATGGGAGAGTATCCCTTTAACGCTGACTCCATACTTGAAATGACGTATCTAAACTACGAGAATCGTACTGGAATTCACTCATATGGGGGCGAAGTGAACCGGTGTTGTAAAGGATGTTTTGCACTGGATCGGGACACTATCATTCAGTGCTAAACATGTTACTTATTGTGTTTGTGCTGAATGTGTAGTGCTCCCCAATGTGCATTCTTGGTATATGACCATTTGGTTTAACAGACATAAAGCCATGGATTAATTAAATCACTATATATTCATTATTTTAATAGTCACTCGTAATAATGTAGTAATACTGTCAGTACCGACGAAACTTGCATTGGCCAGATGACCCTTTATATATGTTATTGATTTAATAATGTAGGAATACACTTTTTTGGTCACACTTTTTATTAAATTTTCGACCACATGGTTGACACCAGATACCAGAAACACAAATATAGTGCAAATATTTGCGTTTCCAGCATCGGGCCACATGTGGTAAACCAGGATAGCTATTGACACCGCTACCATATGTAGTACAAAAAACAACAACATTTCAACCTGACACCAGAAACAGGATTGTGCACGTTCCTAGTACCATGTTGAACATGGTGAATACGTCCGGATCAAAACACCAATTCACATGTAAGGATGAATCCCGATCGTTAAATTGCCCATCGAATGCTCCCAACTGCCACCCACGTGCACAGGTGACTGAAAAACATCGCATGGCATAAGTGTAAGGTCAGCAACGTAGTAAAACATGTGCATATGTAAAACCCGTTAACATGACAGGAATCGGTCGGTTACTATAACAAGTTCCATGGAATATGTATAAACATACAGCATCCAGCGTCATAGTGCTGTTTACCGGGTTAAAAAGTACACTGTGCTTGTGATATAGCACTAGTTTTGTCACCTCGTTCTCTCCAGAAAATGTCATCGAAATTGACGGCCCCTGAACATATTAATAATGTATGCAGATAGGCAGGTATTTCGTGGTATTGCCAGTCTCCCAGGGCATTGTCCATACTATATCTATATTATATACGTAGATTAATATATCTAGAATGGAATGTGCACCATTCCAACTTCGTTGTGCCGAATAATTGTGAATAAATCTGCGAATTAATATGTACTGTCGAAAACAATTTGGCTGTCATTGTTACAGAAAAACTCGCGTGACGTGACTTCATTTCCAGAAAGAGCCGATCGGAACACGCTTCGTTGTTCCAGGGGACCATCGATTTCCATGACTTTTTGTGGGGAAGATTATGTGGACAAATAGTGCTGTAAAACAGGACACCAAGTACTGTTTAACCTACTAAATGACACTGTGATGCTGGACGATGTATTTTTTTACAAATATTCATCATGAAATGCTATGGTAAGGTAACAATTTCTATCATGTTAACGGGTTTGAAAAAAGGTGCGTGTTTCACAGCGTTGCTGACATTTTTATTTAGATTAGTAACTAGATATTATCGCTGATTTCTTTTCTGGCACCTGTGCCCACGTGTGACAAGGGACTTCCAGAGTTGTGGTTAGAGTTTGGCCCCGGTAAGCATAGGTATCATGCATCTACCACTAATTCGTGTTCTCGCGATAAGTGGCATAATTAGTATTCGAGCTTCGCCGCCGAAACCTCTTGATGCTCTGTCATGGAGAGAATTTCAATAAGTTTTCTAAGCTTTCAATCCAATCCAAACTACTACCTATATGTACATGTTTGTATGTGTATGCCGTAAATAAATATGTTTATACCAACTATATAACGTCTAACATGTTTTTTGACATCACAGATGTATCGGACATCCCGGTAATCACATAAGTGACAACAAAATCATACATCTACTACATTCGTAGACTAACATGCCATGTCTATATATCATGTTTAACTTCTATTTTTCATGATCTGACTTTTATAATTTATTATTTACTTTGCTACAGGGATCCTCCAGATTATCGGACAAAAATGGCAGTTTATTTACGATATGTTTCTTAAAATAGCAGCTTATAATGGGCATACTATTTTCACAGAACAATCCTCGGTTCTTGCTGTCTCAATGCATGTAAACTATTTAGCAAAATATTGCATCTTTCTCACTTAAAATGGCTCAGATCATCAGTGGTAAGATTGCCCCAAAATTAACATCGACAATCAGTTATCCGGACAAACGTATAGACTGAATCGTCTTATAACTTCTATTCTAATGTTCAAATCCTAATTGTATCGCCTGTAAACCAGTGTAAACAAGAGTGTGTATTTCAGCAGAAAAATCAGTTACCCTTCGTTTCTTGGAAGACACCGTATTTATAGAATGTATTTGTATTTGTTTAGGAAACAATGGAACGTAACTGGGCGCAGTCGAGTTATCGATTGAGCCCCCGCTATGAATTTTGTCGTTGTAAAATCAAATTGTGGACAGTGTTGGGAAATTGTGTTCAACAAATTTACTAAAACTAAAAAGTTTACATGCCGACATATTTTTCTTCACAATTGGACCATGGTAAACTGCCGTGCACTTGTGTGGGACTTAGATGCATTTAGTTGGAAAAATAGGAATCAGTAAGGAATGCGCTTGATTAAACAGGTATTTTCACTTTGTCCACAGTAGTATAGAGGGTGTACCAAAAATGAATACCACCGTAAACGGTGGCATTGCATTTCTCCACCCACCCTCTTACTACTCCACCACCCCCCGAAAAATCAAAAAATTGGTTAACGGAGGAAACTTGATGCTCCCACCTAACACGGGAAATATTCAAAATTGGTGTCATTTAAAAATACATCAATGTTGTTTTCACGTCAAATTGAACCAGATAAAAAAATCAATAGTCTTAAAAAAGGATTTAATTTTGACACCAATTTATGAATTTATTTCTAAGTTCAAGTTTGATTTAAATGCGTCCTCGCGCATTTAGTCTATATTCCAACACCATATTTTCCATCCTCCGGATATAAGCTAATTGATTCCGTAGCTCAGCAATTAATTCTACCAGCTCTAGTTAATCTAAACCCGTTCACCTTGTAGCCACAGGGCCAGGCGTAGTTGCTTTATGTCTACAAAGCGTGTTTGGGACACTAACGAATTTAAACAAGGGCATCTTGGGGCATTGAAATTGCGGGGGGAACACAACGGTAAACTTTTCTACGGTCTCGCTAGTTGCCTTCTTGTTAGATAGTCTTTTACGCGTAAATCGTTTACATACCAAGTCTCACACTCCCATTATATCTGTATATGTTTATGTTTAATTATTCAATTGGTCGTAAAAAAAACATAATGTTTTCTAAGACCAACTTGAAACAGATAAATTTCATAGGTTATACAAAAGTTTATTATTAAGAAAAATATAATGATAACGTTTCACGTAAACTTAGAGCAGCAAATTAGAATCGTTTGAGAATGAAAAAGCCGAATTTCTCTTAGGAATTCTACTTATAGTAAACGGGTTGGAGAGTTAGGGGGTTGACCCAAAGTTGATAAATGCCACAAATAGTAATGAGGCGTTTGTACTGAAAATGATGATAACGTCTGAAAACTAGAGGCAGAAAATAGAAAGTTTGAGAATGAGAAGCCGAACTTCTCTAGGGATTAACTTATAGTAAAACGGTTGAGAGTTAGGGGGTTGAACAAAGCTGATTAAAAATGCCACAAAGAATGTGGCGTTTATGAAGCGGTTTACCCACGCGGCCTATAAACAGGGGAGGGGCATTTAATTGGATATATTCCAAAGCGGAGGAAGTTGGTAACACAGAATTCAAAAAAGTAAGAAAGTATTGCGGGGGTTAATAGGGCTCGTGTAATCAAATCCTTCAAGCACAAATAATTTGTCCCAAATTATTAAGACGCCAAAATTCTTAATTAAGAAAAAACAATCTATCGTTAGCGCGATCAGTGGAAAAAGGTGAAGAAAACTTATTGGGGGGGCTCACGATGAAAACATTGGAAAAGGTAGAAAATGGAAGTCGGGTAGGTCAGTTACAGTTATCCTTTCGTAAAAAAAACATTTAACATTAAACGAGTCTGAACGCATTGTCCGATAAAACTCCGCCCTCCTCCGTAATCTAACAACCAATTTTTTATTATTTGGCTATTCATTCATTTTCTTTACAAGCTAGAAAATTATGGTCATTTGGAGGAAATTAAAATGGTAAAACCTTAAAACTATAATATTTCACAAAAATAAATCTCGGTGGT
Organism: Conchocele bisecta; assembly: GCA_029237695.1. Taxonomy (NCBI): domain Eukaryota; kingdom Metazoa; phylum Mollusca; class Bivalvia; order Lucinida; family Thyasiridae; genus Conchocele; species Conchocele bisecta. The sequence continues at coordinate 9,986,486 of CM055279.1, forward strand.
AGCGAACCACTATCATCAAATGAAAACACGTTAAAATAATGGCTTGTCCAGATAAGGAGCAAAACACGAATAATTGTCCGATTAAAATCAGGAACAGACCGAATACAAAGTGGAAGTTGTTTTAAGATGGGTAGAGGTTTTCGTATGCTAAAGTACTCAGGGTAGTAGGGGAATAGATTTGGGGGACTACAAATCCAAAGAAGCCTGGCAGGAGGGAGAACTTCCAGTAATGGCTGAAGAATAAAAAAGGTATGTATTCTTTAGTGAAGTTAATATGACGGACCTTTGGTCTGTTCAGGTGTATAGCTATGGCCATCTGACAGATTAAAAAGACCCGAGATGGATGTTCAGAAAAGGCGAGAAAAGGGAATGAACTTTAGTAAGCAAAGTATTTTTGGTTAGTAATGTGGTTTTCACCAATTCCCTTTTTGACAGATCTGAAAAACAGGTTGAAGAGAGTTTTTTTAAAATCGGTGTATAGAAGTATTTCAATAAGCCTCCCACCGAATTGTAATGTATGGTGGTTGAAAAAGGTACCCAGCACACTTTAAGGAAGGCAATTTAAGGGTTTTAATAAAACCCCAATGACAATCGGACTGTTTAATAATCAACGCCATTTTCTGATAAAAAAACCTTTAAAATCCTTAAAAACCTCTTAAAATTTACGCCATGCGATTTTAATTGCAAACAGAAATTCACCGGAAAGCGAGTAACTTCTGAAGTAGTCACGGACCAAATTTGTAGAAAAGGTGAGACAAAAACATAAGTATGTGATTGGTAATTTATTTAGCGTGCCCGGCTGTTCGTCGTTCGAGGAAAGCGTTTTTACCCAAAAGGTTCTAAAAGTTTTAGGGTGCGATCGAATTGGATGTCTTCTGTGGAAAAGCAGGGGAGGGAATTTCACATTCAACCACGAACAGTGCGGACACGGAGGTGAAAGATGGATTTTAGGAGCTCCGGTAGATGGATTACTGTCCCAGAAACCCAATACCGTATATCAATATCACGGCTTTTGTTACTGGCACGGGTGTGAGATTCATGCAAACGCATAAAAAAGAAGAACGCGCAATCCACAATGAGAACGAGATTAAAGTTATTAGAAAAAAGCAAATGAATTTCAACCTAGTAGTTATGTGGGAATGCGTAATTCCAAAGAAAACAGGGTAAATCGATCTAAAGATGCGGATTTGTGACATACTCTTTTTATCCATATTCAGATAGTCTACGATTTTGAGGGCGTTTCCTCCTAGCCTGAAGTTGAAAACCTTACGGTTAACTAGTTTTAGAGTACGTAAGCTGAGCACGTTCCGGCAAGGCGATTAGTCTAGGAGATAATTTTGATCAGGAAACAGTAACTCATATTTGTGATAAATGATCCCGCAAAACTTATAGAAAAAAAAAAAAAAATTCAGGTAGAAGATTTGAAAGTCAGGGGAAAAGCTTAATAGAAGAAGAAGTGTGGTCAAGATATAAGTTTAAATACGGAATATTTTACGTTTAAAAATAACCAAATCGGCCTCCAAGGATTCGAACAGTTGGATAGGAGCAAGTACCGGTTATAGGTTTTAACCAGCAGTAAGTTACGATTAAAAAATAAACTTAATAAAGAAATTTAACTAGTAGGCGAACTTGACATTCAACAACAAAGAAAAGTAATGGTCGGAAAACGTGCAAACTCAACCAATATTTGATATTTATACTTCCAGAATTTAGACTTTTAATCTTGATGTAATAACTTTAATCTCGGACCTGGTGTAAGTTATTGATTAGTTGGATAAAATAGGCCTCTACGGACTGCAAAGGACAGAAATCTTTCTTTGGTTTATCGAAGTGGTTCGATTTCTCCAGGACAAACTCTGGATTATCCCAGGAACTACCCTCGATATAGAGAATTGGTATTCCAAAAATTTCTGGGAAAAGCTGGGAAAATTTGATAATAGTTGCAAAATAGAAGATTAATTAAGTAAATGTCGTAGAATTTTCGAAGAAAAAATAATTTATGAAAACTTTCAGAGAATTGGTTGAAATATTAATTAATAACGATTTAGATGTTAGCACCAGTTACCCCCCCTAGAATGCGGTGGAATAAAAAAATGTCGTGAATTTTATAAAACACAGAGGGTTGGTGGATCATTTTCAAAGATGCTGGGTAACTCTACCTGGGAGTAGCTAATACAATATTTATATTTGAGCGGAACCATTTAAAGTAACAAAAAATTCTTCAATAGGACGAGTTATACCGGAGGATGTCTTATATGCACCAAAAGAAGAAATAACATACGAAATGATTGAAGGACGCTTAGTTGGTGGGTCCATCAATAGTTATTTAAACACGTCTATGCAGGAATGCCGGTGTTTCCAATATTAGGATCAAATGAAAGTCTACCAAACCTTGCCTAGGCTTGTTTTTGGGGTAACGTTGCAAATACGCGTTATATTTATTCTACGTTAAATTAAAGAGGATGGCCGGTGTGGGAGAGAAAACTTATACACCAAATAGATTACCCCAATACCTAAAATAAACCCTTTTAAATTAAATTAAAAAGTTTTGTTAAAAGAGTTTTTTATCTGGAGATGGTTTGGGGGTTTGGGTTTGGGTTTTTTGGGGGTGGAGGTGGATATAGAATAGTTCCAAACAACTTAACTTAAAACATAAGTTTTCTGAAATGTCCCCAATATTTATAAAACAGAGAAGTAGGGAGGTTGAAGAAAGTTTCCCCCAACAATGTTAAAATATTTGGGAAGATACTGGAAGAACTAGAGGAAATGGAAGAAAATTGGTGGGATCTATGGACCTCGCCCACTTAAAGTTATTGCTGTACGCGCCATCTGTTGAAAATGGGTATTTAAAAACCACGGCCTAGAAATAATCGGGAGTTCATCGTGTTATTTAGAATTATATTAGGGGTGGTAAACCCCTTCGAATGGTTCGCAAAAGAAGTTACAGGCCGCGCAAGACGAACAGGCGATTGTAGAACCAAATAATAAGAAACCAGTAGACCGACAATAAATGAAAGATTAGTTAGGAAACTCGGTTGTTGTGGAAAAATTGATAGCGGCAACGGAGGAGAACAATTTTAAAATACGGACATATAAAAAAAAGACAAGAAAACTAAAAAGTTGTTGGACAAAGCTCATTAAGATCTGCATTCTTTGATGATTTGGGCTCAAGAGCTAGGATATGCGTACGAAAATATCTTCAAAGAAAACCCAGGTGTGCAGGCCTAAAGAGACCATTCCTAGATTGGGTGAAGAAAATAGCCGGTTTATCTAACAATGTAGCTAAAATTTGAGAATGTTGGAATTTTAGCTTCTAGAATTTCTAGCTAAATAACATAAAAAGAAAAAGAAGGCAGAACTTTGAATTAATACAGATGGACTACAGATTAGTTGTGTATAAAGGAGTTAGTGGAAAAAGAAAAGACGCTACGAGGAAGGAATTGCAATTTCGACCTAACTTGATCTAGAAACGAAGTTTGTTGAAAAATCGAAAAAAAAGAAAGAAAAAGTTAATGGTTGGGACTTGGGATAAATGGAGCGGCCAAAGTGAGGACCGGACTTTTCAAATGGAATTTAGCGGGTCTAGGTAGGGTCGATTAGCGTTATTCTAGTAAGTGTTATTTCGTAGAAAAAAAGTTAATTTCACTTTAAAAGATAAATTTTGGAACAAATTAAAATTAATAAAAATACTTGCGAAAGGAAAGTCCTGTCCAAGGAACTAACTAACTTTAAATTTGGGATTAGATATAAAACCGTGTACTAAGTAGAAATAACTAAGCCACGAACGCCTCGGAAAACCACATTATTAGATGTAGCGCAAAATAGAGGATTTATAATATTGAAAGTCGGTGTTATGAAAAAAACGTTACTGTCAAAAAAAATTAGGACTTCCTTTTGGCGTACTACGATTAAAAGACGCGTGATTACCAGACGGAATTAACCATTACCGAAACATCTCTTAATGAATAATCTTACGATCCGGGGGTAGCTGGGTGTCAGTAAGGGCACCACATAAGAAGTTCTTTCGCGAAACAAAAAACCGACGAGAATGGACCATCAGTCAAAAAATATAAAAGAGCACGGGGTCATCCCTTAAGGTTTGGTAATTAGAGCGATCCTGATGGATTTATACATTCATTTGACCAACACGGATCAGGTCGCGGCGGCGGCTGCCACCTTCGTGCTCTCCCGGTTTGATAGGATGGTACCGGGACGTCAATATATCTGATGGAAGCCGTGCTACCTCTAAACCAACGGGAACGGGTCTCCCGCGCGTGAGGCGGTGAGGGTTGACAAGCTCGTCACCAAATTTTAAATTGATAGCATTCTACAGGCTTCTTACCCTATCAATCTGGTCACCTTCTCCGTTCAGTGGGCCTCCGCTCCCACCCTCAGCCCCCGGTGGGGCAGCTCAGTTGGCCACCCTACTCGGTCTACCGTGGAAAGATGGGGGAAAGGGTCTACAAATGCTTCGCCTTTTGGCGTGTTGGTTGTTCCCTCCCCCCCCCCCCCCCCCCCCTCCTGCAACTAGTCTCTCAGCCAGGGTTCGATTGAATGCGTTCCACGATCCCCTGGTTCCCGGGTGGATTTTGTTGGACGCGGCCGCGTCTGATAGAAACTTTGTTTTGCTTAGACAATTAGATGAGAGACCGCGCCCATGAAACTCGCGGCCTGGGATCGACCTGGAGAAGATTCGGGCCATTTTGAGAGGGCCTCCTCCTTTATATATTCGGGAAAGAGCCTCGGCCACTTCCTTAGACCTCTTTTAGTGACCAAACGGCTCAGCCCCCTTGTAACGGACTCGACTACAGTCAAACGATTGTCAGTGCGTATACTTGTTACGTTTGCGGACGAACGCCGAATCGTGGGGAGAAAAGTAACAGGGAGATCCGCATTGGTGGATACTTGGTTCGGCACCAGGAACGTCGTAATTTTTGGGCGCGGGAATATTGTGGGCGGAGCGGGTAAATAGATCTGCCAGATGGCCTGCTTCTTGAGCCATTCCTTGACCAGCGTTTTCTCTGAAAATCCTTGGTCGCCGACCGCGAGGTTCTTGCTGGCCGCGAGTCCCTTTCCTGGTAGCCGCGGGGGCTATAGTATGTATTCGAACAGCTTGCGCGTTAGTTTGGTTATCAAGATTTGCGCGTTGTTCATCGTATGCGAAGGTGCATTCTCAATTTATCGGACAACTCCTCCAAATGCCCTCGCCTGTTCGTCCTGGTTAACTGCTGTCGGTTAATAATAAACCTGTTTGTTAGGGAAAGTACAATTGCGCTTGTCGCCTGCGTAGCCCCAATCGCGTTTGGGTTGGAACTGGAGGGAGGGGAATCTAATTCTCCAATCTCCCAGGATTGGTGGAGGAATACTAACATCCGCCTTTGCGAAAATGGGTTGGCCGCTTTTTCGTACCTCGAGACAATCTCGGGCCAGACGAATCTACTTTTCTTAGAACCACCAGGTAAAACGCTGAGGTTTTTGGGCAGGCAATGTAGCCTACATCCGATCATTGCGTCATAAAGTTCGTCAATACTAACATCGTTCGTACATTATATTTTTATTTTTAAAAAAAATAAAAAAAATTGTTTTCTTTAATTGAATTTAAATCTCCGATTGAATTATAACTAGCCGGCGAGGAACCCACCACCCCATTCCATTCCCACGATTGATGGAAACGCGAGGGGGGTTTCTCGCGGTTCCTTTTGGGGCTCTGGTCGGTTACTAATAGTAAATCTGAAAGTTGGGGCTCGGGATCCATTGGATCCGAGCAATTTTTGTGCGGATATGCCAGCGGCGTTACATCGCGGAGTTGGCTTCTTTCAACGTTCTGAAAAGTTTGCGCGGGCGTGATTTTCGCGGCGAAGCTCTTCATTGACCCAGGTCCTGATGGGTTGGGGGTTCGTTTTTTCGACCATGCATTCCTTTGCGCTATTGAGTTGTTCTACAGCTAAATCATGTCGCTTAACGCTCCTCTTTTTTCATTTGTTATCCATCACGTTCGAGCTTTTCATTTTAGAGAATATAAAGTTGCTACCGCTGAACGCCAATGCGTTTACAAGCGGGCCACCAAACCTTACTATTACTTGCGATTGTAAGCCATTTATTTCCCATATTTAAATTAACTGGTAGAATTCCAGCTTTAAACTAGAATTGTCTCAGGGTCCCAAACTGGCGGCCGCTTCATCATTAAGGTCGCGATCCCTACGTCTCTCACAGTAAACAGTCCAACAATTTGGGAGCGGTTCCTCCTAGGGGCCATCTTTGATAGTGAAGCATACCCGATAACTGGAAAATACCCGCTATCACCACGGCGTGATAAATGCGCACTTCCCCCCCCCCCCCCTCTAAAACTTTTAACCATTTTACCATTTGTTTCAGCCATTGTTATAATTATTGCATATAAAATGGGGTTCGCGATTCAATGTTTAAATGGGGCGCATCCAAATTCAACTAATTGTTGATGATTGGTGTTTTAGTAACCTTCTTTTCTGAAACACTGGCTGGTTGTTTTTTCCTCGGCTCGCATTTCCCGCGTATTTCACGCACAGGGCACCAACAACTGCCAGACCACCACCAACAAACCCAATTACCAATTCACGAAATTTGGGTTCAGCCCAACTCCAATCGGTTAGGTTGGGTATTCCGGGTGACAAATTCTTTGAATTTGGAGTGTGCTTCCAATTATTCGTGAATTGGGGGTGTTGTTGTACTAATCTCTTGTATTCAGATTTTTTGTTTTGCTGTCTCCGTCCCCAACAATCTCGATTGGGAGTTTATGCCTCTCGAATAGCTCCGGCGAGTACTTTTTATTTCTTGGTTTAACTTTTTCGGGTTGGCAGCCAGGCCGCCCGCCCAGCTGCCTGTCTTTTGGGATTTTTTATAATGGGCGGTATGTCAATCCAGTGGCGGGAGTAACACTCTGGTTTCGATTTGTTGGTTGGAGCCAATCTTGGTTCAACTCCGGCTCACTCTCGTGGGTGTGTTTCTTGTGTCATCATTTATTAATATTTAATATTAGAGCTTATAGTTCGGTGGGGCATATATGTCCAAATTGACTAGTGTTTTACCCGTTGGTCAACGCGGTTGATTAGTGGAGCTAAACGTACATTCCAAAACTTGTGATAAAATTTGGAGCAAGCATGCCGTTCTAAGAGTGTGTTCCTAATAAAGGAAAAAGGGTCAGTCTCTAGATCGTGAATTGAACCCTTCGGTGTTTGGTATAGGGAGAAGTTTCTGTACAAATAATCGGCGGTAGCGTACAAACTGAATAGCCGCCGATTCCGAAGAGTTTTTTGTCATTCTTTCTGCTCCCAATTTGGTATTCGTATCGCGCATATATTTTATCGATCTCCGCATCTGGACATCATTATTTCCACCTGAAAAAAACTGCAGAGACGCCTTACCGAGATCAATGCCTCCGATTGTCCCCACAGCAACCAGCGCAGCTAGCCGCTCTCGTTCGCGCCGCATTTTCATTTTCATTACAGGAGCCTCCGTTCGCCACCCCTATCTCAACCAGATCCCGATTGCTCTGTCGGCCTCCCATTTTTATTGTTGGCAGTCGGAGTTGAGGTTTCTTCTAATTAGCTGATCGAGAAGTTCGTCGCAGTTTCATTTTTCTTGTAATTTTTTCAAAATTTGTAATTTAAACTATTTCTAAAACAACAGTTCTAATCCCTTTAACATTCTTTAATTTATTTAATTTTTTCAAAACTTAATTAAACTAAAACTAATAAATGCGCACCACCCGATACTTTTATGATCACCATTATGCTCCGCAAACAAAGCTCGCAGCGGGAAGGCCCAAACCTTAATTTGTTAATTATTGTTAACCATTGTTCAGTATTTGAGTTCAGCATTAATTCAGCAATTTGTTCAGCATTTGTTCAGCATTTGCTAAAAGCATTGTTCAGCAATTGCTAAGCATTGTTCAGTATTTGTTCAGCATTGTTACAGCAATTGCATAAGCATTGTTCAGCAACTTTGCTAAGCATTGCTAATAGCTTATTACTTGCAAATTTTGTTCCTTTTAATTTTTAATTTTTCTAATTTCCTTCTTTTTCAAAAATCGTTTAGGATTTAGTTTGATAAACTTGATTAATAAGCAGTTGGTTGATCAAGTTCTTTTAGTAAGTATGCTTGGCTTGAGGTGGTCTTAGTTTTATTATCGAAAGTATCTGTCGGAACCTACAGGGCGCTGCCTTCGCGCGTTTGGAAAAGGGAAAAGAACGTCATTCTCCTTCGAAGACAGTCATCGTAATAGAGTCTCGGTCCTTGCAAGTGAAAGGGGAGGTCGAATCCCATTCTCATGTTTCGTGTTGCTCGCGCAGATCACTTGTAGGCTCCGGCGTTGTTAATTTTTGAGTGGAATATCCATACGCTTTGCCTCGCATGGCGGCCAAGAAAATGCGAGATCGGGAGTGGCTATGTCCTTCTTTTTGGTTCCATCAGCCGCCCTTGGCTGGAGCAATCGTCAATTCACGTATAGGGGTGGGCTCGCCCTGGAATTAATTTGGTATAAACCACGCAACCAATACGTGAAGCCTATCCCACCGGGGTCAATTAACGTATACCCTCAGGGTCGGTCCTCCAATATCCTCGGGCTAAACCGCTGATAAAGTATCGTTGTGTCGCCACCAGTGGGACATAGGATCACAATGTGACGAAAAAAGGCATCGCGGTAGGGATCCCTCGAGTAAGTTGGGAGGATTGAAAAAACCGTTTTTCCTGTCCACATCCTGTCTGCCCACATATTATGGCGGTGTTGAGCAATCTCCAATCGTGGAATTGGTTTATTGATTTGCTAGATTTCTTCTTAATTTTTTCAAAAATTATGTATTAATAAATCTGTTAGATGATTTTTTTATTAAATATCAGTTAGATCGCTGATACGTATCGACCATCTTCGATTGTTGAGTTGTGCGTTCTGCTAATTATTATATTAAGTTCACGTTTCAATGGCCCGGCTACCGTCCTGCCTCTTTGGTTAATCTGGATCGTCAAACCCTCCCTCACTAGCGTTCTCAACATGGCGTCAGCTAACCGGTGTATTTGGTCATCGTCGCTGGCTCGCATGTCTAGCCATTAACGGTGTTTTTGGTAATTCAGGTAACTCCGCGAGGGAGACTGGCCGAGAGATTGCAGGTCTTTAGCAACTGCTGGCAACCTCGGAGAGGCGCTTAGATACGGGCAGCAAATCTGCTTTCTTACTTCAAATCCCACTGCTGGGTGCGCGTGAAGACCTCGCTGTAGAGTTGATTGGGGAACTCCCTCGGATCGTCACCTCTTACCCTTGTGATTTTTGGGGTTATTAGTCTCTGTCGGTTTTTATTTCTAGCACCGAAACGCGAAACCGAGCATCCTTCGAACAAAACATCAGGTATTTACCTTTCATCTTAGCGGGCGGGTACGTTGACGTTAATATTTCCACAATGTGGTCGCTTTTGTTTTTCGGCATCTTGCGATGGCGAAGAACCTCGGTCGTAAAGTATGGGGCAACGGCGCCGGCACGTACTGGGTTCTGGATCAATCGTGCTTAGTTCGGGCATCGTGACCATGTCGTACTCCAGCGAAAACATTATCGATCGGTATTACGTCAGATAATGGTCGGTGGCTATGATTAATCTCGGCCGTTTGGTCGTTGAATCGTTAGTTCGTATTTCGAGGCGGGTCAGCCAAAGCGCTCTGATAGTGGGCATGTGACTCTCCAAGCAACTCAAAGTCGAGCGGGGTATGTAGAATGCGGTTGCCAGTAAAGCGCCCGCGAGCCCGGCGTTGTCACCTCGCGTTGGTTATCTGCCTTGTTTAGCAGCCCCGATTCTAAGTTTGGTTACGTTTTCTTATTTTTGCTGGTGTCAAATACCATTGATAGGACAGCGTTTTCAATGCTCGTGTGACGCTTCTTCCAAAGGTCTTGCTAGCAATTGGTAGACTGTCGCTGTCATCGATCGACATCACCTCATTACCAGAAATTCTTTTTAATCATAGTCTTCGTTGACTTTATGGCCGCGACCCAAGTTCTGAACGACGGGTTCGGTCCGGCGTCCGTCGACGTTAGGCGAAAATAGTGAAAGCGAGGGCGAACCAGGTACCCGGAAAAACAATGACGTCGTTTAGCTCCGTGGTTGGGGAAGCGGTCTAAGAGCTGCTGGTTTCTTGGTCGATCGTCGATGGGTTGTTCGTAATTAAACGGACAACTCTGTCTCACGCCCTTTGCCCCGAGGGGCTTCACGGCAGTCTGGGCGGTATGGATTGAGGTTTGCAGGAACCGTATTGACTCGAAGACATTAATTAATTTTTTCCAAAAATTATTGAAATGAAACTATTAAACCCGATTATGGTTTTGTCTTTAATACATTAAATTTAATTTTAAGAAAATTATTAATGACAATTGGGCTGGTGATTACATGGACGAATTACGATCGGGGGCACTTCGGGCGACCGAAGAAGATTTACCTCGAGGGTGGATGTGATGATACTTCGAGGATTCCTTCACGACACCCTCCACCCTAGAAACTCCAGTTCCAAATCCAATCACAATTGGGTGAACGCTACCATAGTCAAAGTCAGGAATTACCTTGTGGGAGCTGTAAACGGGACTACTACAACTAATTTGGCGGCAGCAGAAAATCGGTTTTCTGGTCCCGTCTGTCGGTGCGGACTACTCCAAAGTTCAAATTTTATGAGCGGGGTAAATTAATTGCGACTAATGTGCAGCACTAACTGTTGCCATTAGTTAACTCGAGGGACAGCCAAAACCCCTATCGCTAAACACCAGTTGCAGGAAATCCGGGGCGGTGGCCAACTCATTAAGGGGACGGAACTAGGCTTCAACGGATTGGGAAGAGGGGTAAAACAATTATACCGGCCCGCGCTGTAGAGGCCCTAAAGTCTACCGACGAAACTATAGCGAAGACGGTCACCGCGATAGAAACGTCGAGCTCAGCGAGGTCCCTCAAATAGCCACCGACGTTATTAACACTATGGAGACCACGTTCAGCGTCCAATCACAATTGGGAAAATACTCAACGATGACCCACCGTTACCTCTTCGAGAACTCCGTGGACTCGATAAGGCTCTACAAACGGTCCGGGGCGAACTGGTCCTTAACCTCTCCAAACTCACGGCGCTGGATGAACATATCGCGCTAGAAGAAAGAAAACTGGAGGAAGCCGGTGACGATAGAGAATCTACCGAGCGGATCAACAAACTCCTGCGGTCTTTGCGGGATGAAAGAGAAGCTCGCTTGGAGGCCGCCTCGGCTAACCGTGAGGCTCTCCGCACACAAATAAGTCGGATCCGCGAATCAATCTCGAGGGTCCTGCACGAGGAGACGACACTCGGTGAGCGTCTTCGCACTCTGTTCAGAGAGCAGGGCGTCACGATAGCAAGCATCCTCGTTTGCTATCGGCATGACTATATCGACCATAGTTCTAACTTTCACTGGTGGTGCGGCGCTACCACCCCTCCAACACCAGCACCAGCACCAGCACCCGCTCCATCCGGTGGAGCCAAGGAGTGGATAAAAAAAACAACTAAAAGCCCTCGCCAGTCTTCTAGTAAATTAGCTGGAAAGGTGGCTGCCGCACTACCTGGACTGATCGGAAGTATCGTTTCTTACTTGCTATCTATATTATCAAAACGGCCGGATGGCTAGCCAAAAATACCTGGCTTTAATCGTGGCAATCGCCGGTCTCCTATTATTCTCTGTCAGAGAGTTCCTACAACAAAGCGTAAATAATCCGATCGCCACGAGGGCGATGACGAGCCCCAATTTCTCCTCCTCGTGTGTTGTGCTTCCAATTTCAACATTGTTGATGATTGGTGTTTCTCCAATCGCGATTGGTCTGTTGATGGAACTCGATGGTGCATCCAATTTACGAATTGGGGTACTGGGTTCGATTTACGAATTGGGGGAGGTGTATCCATTTTGTGTTTTATGAAATCGGTTCCACTGTTGGGGGTGCGCTTGATGATATCCGTGTTCACGTTACCGTTGTGGCCGATTTTTTGATTGGCGGTGGCGATTACGATATGATTATTGTAACCGTCAACCGGGTCGTCTCGTAGTATCATATTGCTCGGCGCCATATAAAGACCTATTCCAAATACATAGTCTACTGGGGTGCTGGCATTCTGTAAAACGTCTTGATAATTCTGGATCGCCTTCTCCAGGTCCACCCTAGCTGAGATGGCGTCCTCTACAAGTGCCAAAAATTGTTTTTGTGCATCAAACGCTGTTCCCATGCCCAGTATAGAACTGCGAGTTTGCTTCTGTGCGCCGAGAATGGCCCAGACGTTACGTGCGAATGGAGTCATTGACGCGAGTAACCCCGGCCTGCGTGAACCCTAGACCCGTATCTAACATAAATGTACCCCACGCGTTCTGAACCTTAGCAGCCTGCTGTATGTAATCGACGTGAGCCAGTTTCGGAGGTAACATTTTACAAGAAAACACGCCACAGTGCCGACCTCCAGACACTTCCGTCCCGAAAGTCATAGTCGCGGGGTCAAAATTCCCGGCGTTCCGACTGACGATGTGGTCACCGGAGTGATCGTGTCTAAAATCAGTCTGTGTCCAATTCCCGGACTGGCCGTGAATGAGAACGTCCCCGAGGCCGGTGCTGGTAGGAAATGCTTTCTGTCTCCAGTCCGCGTCTTTTGAAACGTAAAATTCGTTACACAGTCTTTCAAAGGCCATACGGTTATATGTGTTGGAAATGGGATCCCAGGCGTCGTCTTGAGGTAGTGAAATACCTAGTTCTTTGAGAATCCTCCTAATAGTATAATACGTGTGAAAGTTGTAGACACTTCGGAGCATGACATTCTTGGATGTCAGATGGTCTTTATATGAAACTCCACACCCGGCTGTTGCGCACCATACAGCGAAATTTATTTGGTTCTGCCAAAACTGCATCGGTGTTGCTTTCCAGCCGTTTACCACCTCCATCGTAGTAATCTTGGGCAACCTATATTGTTCAAAGATGTTAGGGAAGTTGGTGGCAAAGCCACTGTCCGGTCTAACCGTTACGGTTGGGTGTACAAGGCGGTTAACAACGTCTTTTTGTGTGTATTTACCTCCGACCGCGTACTTTACATTAGAGTTAAAGCTAAATGCTTTGGTATCCATTGAAAGATATTATTATGTTTGCTACTATAACTAATGTTCAAAAAGGGAGTTGTGAACTTCAAAAATTAATAGACAACTGCTGCGGAAAACGCCGGTAGGCCTTAGATCAATCACCTTCACGGTTGGATGGCAGAATGTGGGGAAGAGCGAATGGTTTTACTATGTGAAGGATGGACTACAATTAGAAGTAAAGCTGCCTCACGGACTGTGGGGAATAAGACAGCTCAAAGATTTTGTCAACTCAGAGCTTGACGGTATAATCAACCTCACAGTATCGAATGCTACCGGGCTCGCAACAATGACCATCAGCAGTGATAATAAGGTAGTGGTCTCCCCGGGGTTGGGTATTCAACTCGGGTTTAGAGAGACATACTCCTCAAACAAAGGAGTGTTTACCCGGGTGAGTACGTCGGTGATAAACCGTGGACTTCACCTTCACGAAAACTCTCAGGGTGCACCTGGATCGGGTGAACACATCGTACAACACGATAGACGGATCCCCCAGCACATTACTGAAAACTGTGCCCGCCAGCGATTGTTTCTATGGTGAGACTGTAACGTTAGACTTCCCACACCCAGAGATGAAAGTTTTGGAATCGGGACACATCCACGAGTTGAAGATTTATATTCTTGATGATAAAGGGCGAGAGTTGAAGAACGATTACCCGATTTCGGTCGTCCTAGAAATTTCAAATTAATTAATTTTAAGAAAATTAGAATTAAAACGCATGTTCGTAATATATATCAACATTATGAGTATATACGGACCAGGTAGTTCTTCCGATTGGGTGACAAATTCAAATAATTTGGAACCTGCAGAAGGGGGATTCATCCCGACAGAGGGCGACTTTTTAACTACCCAAAAAACAAAGGCCTTGATTAATAGAACTATATCGAGGGCCACGGACGAGATTCACAAGAGTCTACTATCACAACTTAGAGAATATGCCCTGGCTGTGAATACACAAAGTCGTGAAGAAACGCATACGGAACTAAACGAACTAGGTAAAAAAATAACCAAATTTAGAAAAGAGGCCCGGTTGGGGATTGATAAAGCCCGAGAGACCGTAAGGCTGACATTACGGAGGTTTATGATGCGTTGCGCTTAGAAGACTCTCTCAGCAAAGAAGCTACACTTGCTGAATTAGACGGGAAAATAATCGATTTTCGAAATGAGGCCACGTCGGGTATTGAGAAAGCACGAGAAGACCACCAGGCGGACCTTATGAAGGCTTATGAGGTGTTGCGCTCAGAGGACTCTCTCATCAGAGAAGCGGCACTTACTGAACTAGATAAAAAAATAACCAAATTTCGAAAAGAGACCCGGTCGGGTATTGATAAAGTCCGAGAAGACCACCAGTCTAACCTTGCAGAGGCCATTGCGGAGGCTTATGATGCGTTGCGCTTAGAGAAATCTCACAGTAAAGAAGCGACACTTGCCGAACTAGATGAAAAAATAGCCGAATTTATGAAAGAGACCAGGTCGGGGGTTGAGGGGGTCCGAGAAGATCACAAAGAGGCCATTGCGGAGGCTTATGGGGCGTTACGCTCAGAGGACTCTCTCAACAGAGAAGCGGCACTTACTGACCTATATGAAAAAATAACCGAATTTAAAAAATAGAGACCCGGTTTGATCTTGATGGAGTCCGAACGGGTATTGATAAAGCCCTAGAAGACCACCAGGCGGATATTACGGAGGCTTATAGGGTGTTGCTCTTAGAGGACTCTATCAACAGAGAAGCGACACTTACTAAACTAGATGAAAAAATAACCGAATTTCAAAAAGAGACCCGGTCGGGTATTGATAAAGCCTTAGAAGACCACCAGGCAACCATTACGGAGGCTTATGATGCGTTGCTCTCAGAGGACTCTATCAACAGAGAAGCGACACTTACTGAACTAGATGAAAAAATAACCGATAAACTGAAACATGATCGTATAGCCTCGACCAAAGCTCTTGAGGAGGCCTCTTATGAGATTCGTACTGAGGCATATAACGCAAACAATGCGCTTGCCGGAATAGTGAAAACAATGAAAACACCAAAACGTGTCATAACAGTTTGGGCTGAGAAGCGGGGCCCAGGTTGGTTGTGGGGCACTATGAATATTCGTTCGGTGCCAAAGCGAGTAATAAATATGGGGGATACACTATGACAGCTGCAGGTGAAGTTATCCAAATGGCGGTCTGCTCGGTTAATGCTAATGGTAAACCTGTGGGCGCGGTCGCGATAAATATTGTAGTAGATGGGGAAGAACGGGGGGTTGGAGTCACTAAAATCTCTGGAGATAGTTCGACGGTGGTTTCGTTTGCCGGTGATGATCGAATTATACTTTCCCAAGGTAGTGTTATTAACTTTGTTACGAAAATCGGTGACTCAGAGAGTTCTTCCACTATTGTCTCATTGTTAATTGAACTTATTGTGTAAATACTAATATATTGAAATAAATTTAACTATGAACGAATCACCGCTTCCAATTGTCAATACCGATCCACCAACACTGTATCCAACTCTCAATACCACTCCACCAACACTGTATTCAACTCTCAATACCACTCCACCAACACTGTATTCAATTAACGAAAAAAGTTCAGATTTTAGGTTGAATAATATCGTCGCTATGCAGGATATTTTAGTTAGAGAATGTGCAAATAGAAAAAGACACTCTAATAAATATAGGCGCGCGGCAAACATAGCTGAAGCATCTAGTACGGTTCTGGCAAGTGTTTCTGTGTTGTGTGGGGCGGGGGACTGCTGCAACGCTATCTACAATTGTAATGATTCCACTTGCAGGGGTTTTGAGTGGAATTACCGTTTTATCTGGAAACACTTTGTATGGTAATTAGGGCGGCGGGTGGAAAACTCGAGAAAAAAAGTAGAAAACATGATAGAATATCCGTTCTCGCTAGGTCTAAGAAAAATAGCATCGACGTTATGGTGTCCAAAGCGTTGGCCGATAAGAAAATATCAAATTTAGAGTTTGAATCCGTGGTGGAAGAAATGGGGAGATATGAAGAATTAAAAAATGATATAAGGATCAAGGCGCGCGCCACCATGCCAAAAATTGAGTGTACTGATTGGGATAAATTTTATTTAGGGTAAAACTGGAAATAAAGTCGGAGGAAATGTTACAGCACCATTATAAAATAATTAAAAAAAATTTAAAAAAAAGTAGTATAGAGGGAGTCAAAATGATACCACCCTCTATACTACTAAAAATAATTAAAAAAAAAAAAAAAAAATAAAATAAAAATAATAATAATTCAAATTCAATTAATTTTCCTAATTTTTTCAAAATTATATTGGTGCAGTAAACAAATTTACATACCTATACAACATGTGTTTTTCACTGAGAATTATCGGCTCTGTTTACCTCGGCTATCAATTTACGCATGGGCCATAACCCGTGTAATTGAAACATTGTCGTTACAACATAAATTAATTACTATGTAATAATAGGGAGTGTTCAGCTTTAAATTATTAAAAAAAATATAAAATTAATTATATTTAACAAAATAACGAACCATACATGTTTTCTTTCGCCAATAGGTATTAATAAATAATTATCTATGCACACCATTTGTATGTTGTATAGGAAACTGATGAGTATATATATGTTTGTTGACCTTACAACAATTGGTCTCATCTCGTGTGTGCTATGTTGTTGATCCGGTATGACGTCCGTCTCGTCTGTTTAATGGTAGCAGTCTATGCATATGTGTGTATTTGGCGATGTAATTGTGTAGCTCAAAGGTGCCGGCCTAAAAGATTTCTGCCTAAGAGCTTTGCAATTTCGGAAACCAAATTCACACATAGGCTCGTCTTACTTCGCTGGTTTATCTTAATAGAGGAATTGGCAATGGGGTTCAAGGCGACCCAGAATGTGAGCCAACAGATGCGTGGGCTTAAGAAAGGTCCCAACACCCCAGTGGCTGGGTGCCGGCTAGAAATCTGCCCAGTCGCTGGGGGTGTTGTGCACGAGTGGAGGCTTTTGCTATTTTTTTTTTTAATTTTTACAAATTAATAATCTTTATACGCGATAGACCTAATCGTGTAATCTCTCTATAAAATGGACACCTAATTTACATGTTCATAACACGTGTAATTGGAACATTGTCGTCTGCTTGGTGTGATTATAACATAAAATTAGTTCTGTCAATAATTTTCAATTTCTTCTAATAATTTTCCAATTTCTTCGTTAAAAGCGATATTGTAGAAACGCATATACGTAAACGAATCTTTGATTTTAAACTGTTTTATAAAATTAGTTTGATAATGTTTCGGTAGTGTTTCTCCGATCCTATTTAGTCGCTTCATTATATAAATTTGATACTTATACCGGCGACATAATTGCCGGTTTAATATTGTAAATGCAACGTTTTTATCGCAGCGTAATAAATTACGCTGATATTTCATGTATTCGATATCACATAGTATTGTCATTTTACCGTGTTTTAATACTGTAGAAACAACAGCGTAAAAATCCTTCATCCAAATCATTATAAACGTCCAATTCGTTGTGTATTTTATTATCCATTTTGTTATAATATTTTATTATAACCTATTAAATTTATATGTTCAATTGGACGTGAAAACAACATGATGTATTTATGACACCAATTTTGAATTTTTCGTGGTTGGTGGGAGACAATTTCCTCGTTAACCAATTTTTGATTTTTCGGGGGGTGGTGGAGTAGTATAGAGGGTGGAGAAATGATGCCACCGTTAGGTGGTATCATTTTGACTCCCTCTATACTACTTGTCCGATAAACTGATTGTCCGGATAATTGGTAGGACCCCTGTATAGTAAAGCCATATAGTGTTGTGTCTACTACATTCTTATCAAAAGATATATTAACATATACATTCCAGCTTTGGTACATGCCTGACGGCGGCCATCTTGGAAAATCCCATATTCGAATCAACTTTCAAAGTCTATACCAATGAAATGTATACGGGTGTTTATGGCAGGGCCAGGACTAATGGCGCAGGGAACCAGAAACAGCAGATGGTAGCCAGCAGAAATTATATCAAGAGGTCAATAATCGGATTCCTCGGCATTGACCTTATTTGTTTGTAGAAGGAATACACAATCAGCTGGTTAAGACCTAAGCCGTATGCGTCTATTTAATGAGTTTGGAACAGAAACAAGGCACAACAATTGTATCTGGCAGCTAATCGTTATGTGTTATTTATGAATCAGCTATATGTACAAAGGAGTTACGCAAAGTTTAACTGTTTTTCGCAGAAAATAGAAGAATAATTTTTTTTTTATACAAAATGATGATTGCATCTGGAAACTTTATTGGCATGCGATTGTTTGGATTGTTCACGATTTGTCGGTGTATTGCTGGCATTGAGATTGCGAGTATGGCCTGGACTGTTGACAAACTGTCATATTGTTCCGTGAAGATAAATGGTGGAGTTATCAATCTGAGGTCTTTAGGAAGAGAGGAAAACCCCAGGTACATATGTACATCACTACATGTACATGTAGTTCTGAGCACAGGCGATCGGCATGTTGATAGGATAGTGTATTATACTCTTTTAGACATGTAGAATTTTGTATGCCCCCGCTACTGATTAGTGTTACCGGTGTCCGTACATCCATCCCGAAACCTTAAAGCTTGGGTAAATGGCTTATAATTTCTGTTTCTTTGCTCGGATCTGCTTCAAATTTGACACATGCATTGCTCCAATGGTCCTCTACCGCCCTGTGATAAATTCACATTCGTCCCGCCCCCGCTAAGCCCAGGGTCAAGGTCACAGACTTGCTGTGTTAGAATCATTAACGCTCTGGTAAATGGCTTATAATTTCTGTTTCCTTGCTCTCTTGTATCACAGACCTAGAATAAATAGACTGGCGACTCAGTGAAATTACAACGAGATCCCGTATGTTCTCGTGGTGCCGAGATTTTAGCGTGATTTCAGCGAGCACCTGTCGCGCACTCGTCGATAACGTAAACAATTATGGCATCGCGCTGCGCGGCTAAGTCAATATTCTAGGTCTGTGGTTGTATACATGTCTCTCATTTCAATAATTTTATAATTCTATACACGTTTTTCATTTATATTGTTCATCATATTAATATTTTTACCCTAATCACATATAGCATACTATTTTACTATTATTTTTATTCTTCATCTACATTGCTTGGCCCTAAATGATACTCTTTTGTGTTGATGGGCCGTTAAGCACCATTCCATTCCATTTCTTGCTCGGATCTGCTTCACATTTCACACAATCATTGCTCCAATGTTCCACTACCGCCCATTTGTCCCGCCCCCGCTAAGCCCAAGGTCAAGGTCACAGACTTGGTGCGTTTGAAACCTTAACGCTTGAGTAAATGGCTTATAATTTCTGTTTCCTTGCTCGGATCTGCTTCACATTTGACACATGCATTGCTCCAATGGTCCTCTACCGCCCTGTGACAAATCCACATTCGTCCCGCCCCCGTTAAGCACAGGGTCAAGGTCACAGACTTGGTGTGTTCGAAACCTTAGCGCTCGGGTAAATGGGTTATTATATCTGTTTCCTTTTTCGGATCTGCTTCACATTTCACACACACATTGCTTCAATGGTCCTCTACCACCCTGTGACAAATCCACATTCGTCCCGTCCCCGCCAAGCCCAGGGTCAAGGTCATGTTTTAAAATGTGCCCTCAGTTCTTTTGCTGCAAGCAGGGGCATTCGTGTGCCGACAGGCCACATTTCTAGTTTTAAATTATAATCATTCTATTGTCAATGTATAATATATACATTGACAATAGAATGAATACATTTTTGTCGTGACTTTTTTTTATTATGCCCCTGCCACCGAATGGTGATATCACTCATTCATATAAGTGATATCACTCATTGAATTGGTGATGTCATTGATTTAGCACAAAGGGTGATATAACCTATTCGAACGAGTGATATCACATATTAAAATATTAAAATAGGTGATAACTCCCATTCAATAATATCAATTCGATATCACCCTTTCAAATGAGTTGTACATGTATCACCAATTCAACATAGAAGTCCATTGTCGTCCATTAAAAACAAATGAGTGATATCACCTATTTTGAACTTGTGATATCATGCATTCGGATTTGAATAGGTGATATCACCCATTCAAATACATGATATCACCCATTCAAATACATCATTCAAATACTTGATATCACCCATTCAAATACATGATACCACCCATTCAAATACATGATACCACCCATTCAAATACATGATATCACCCATTCAATACATGATATCACCCATTCAACATTCAAATACATGATATCACCCATTCAAATACATGATATCACCCATTCAACATTCAAATACATGATATCAACCATTCAAATTTGAATGGGTGATATCGCAAAGTGCTCTTAAAGTCGAAAACAGCGCCTCATAAAAACAAGGTTTATAATTTGCAAAGTTTCTTATGAAGTCAGTCAACAAGTTTAATAAATATCATAATAAATCAACACAAATGTTAGATTCTACTTATTGCATAAGAAAGTCATCATAATTTGAAGCTGTATTCATTATTAGGGCCACCCAAGAATCGGTGGTGCCCTATAGGTTTCGCCCTGTCCGTCCGTCTGTTTATTTTATGAAAGTTTTGTAAGAGTTTCTCAAATCACCTATAATTTCTGTTTGCCTTAATTCAGCTAATATCTTCATATTGCACACATGCATTACTTTGTCAAGATACATCCTTCCACATTAATACAATTACCCTGGCTACTGATTGTATGTCCATCTGTCTGTTTATTTATTTTAAAGTTTTTGTAACAGTTTCTCAAATAGGGGCCCTAAGTACGTGGACAGGCCACATTTTCTAGTCTAACATGTTTTCTGTAGCGGTCTCGGTTGAATATTTAATTCACTATAGTGTATTATGATGTTTATTAACTGTGTTATTAACCCTTTGAACTTGAAAGCCCGCTATAGCGGTTTATGCAAACAGTGCAGATCCAGATGAGCCGGCTCGTAACGAGCCGTCTCATCAGGATCTGCACTTTTTGAAAGTAATTTAAATTTTTTAGAACAAAAAAATAACCCCTTTTAATAAATGGACTAGTCTGAAAATAATTTTGTGATAATTGGATTGGCTGCTCAATTAACATATCAAAATCCATTCCAGTTACTTAGCGGTGAAAGGGTTAAACTGTGAAAGACAATTTTATGCAATAAAAACTGTTTCAGATTGACAGCAGTATTTGGAGATATAGGCCAGGTGTGGAACTACTCGTACAATCCGTGTTACGAGTTCGATATGCCCGAGAATCCGAAGGATGGATTCGGAGACAAGTGCTTGTCAGCAGCTGTAAGTATCATACAATAATTACCTTCAGTACTCGACACGTGTGCAGGGCTCCAGATAAGGAATTAGTAATTGAGTATTGTCACTCCATCATTTCTGAAGCAATTGGGTATTTCAATATTTTTATTTGGTAAAATCAAATCACACTACTGTTTACATATCAACAGACAGCAATTATTGAATAGTTTGCTTCGAAATGAAAACATGTCTTGGTATTTCATGAAATACCAAGATGTGTTTTCATGGAAACTAGGAAAAATATGCTATATTGTGGTCTGTTTGTTTTCTGTGCATGATAAAGGTACCACGAATTTGTTATTGCTTTTTGATACTCACTACTTCTGATTTTCAATTGGGTTTGTGGCAATTTTAATTGGGTATTACATATGCAGCTTATCTGGAGCTCTGAGTGTGTGCAATTGATTTTTATGCTCCACCACGATAGTGGAGGGGGCGTTAGTAGTTAATCTGTCTGTCCATCCTTCTGTCCATCCGTCCGTCCATCACAAAACTTTAACGCTCGAGTAAATGTCTTATACATTTTTCTTTCCACAGATATATGCTTTATATTTCATACACACATTGCTCTAATGGTCCTCTAACGCCTACAGTTGGAAGACTCGGATCTGTGACACACAAAAAAATGCAATGTAATGGGCATTTTTTTTTGTGTCACATGTCCGAGTCTTCCACCTGTGCTACCGCCCTGTGACAAACCCACGTTCGTCCCACCCCATTTTGGACTTAGAATTTTGCATCATTTATTATCAAAGCGATATGTGAGGCATCCGTGTTCTATGAACACATTTTCTAGTTTTATTTCATTTATTCAAGATAGTTTCTTGAAATGCTCCCCATACGTCAATAACCCTAAATGTTTGGACAAACTTTTTTCAGAGAAACCTGTATATAGTGTAACTTGTCTATTCCAGAATCTTTTGTTCATTCCGATCTCCTGTAGTAATGGGACCTATACATTGATCACCTGTAGCCTATTGCCAGTAGCCTATTTCATCAACATTGCAAAGTATACTTTAGTAGCAAAGTATACTTTGAGGGAGAAATTTTCAATTTTATGATAAATTTATTAATTTTTATTATACTGAATTTATTACATTATCACAGCCATTTTGGCTGTGATAATGTAATAAATTTAGTACAATAAATATTTTTTGTTCTTAAATTGAAAATTCTCCCTCAAACTATACTTTGCTAGAAAAGTATACTTTGCAATGTTGGTGAAATAGGCTACAGACCTGTGTCGATGTAGCAAGCATCGGCACAATCGTATATTGACTTTAAGCCTGTATAAGGTGATAGTACCCATGCGCTACATAAAACTCACCATTGAGCGTATCAGCTAGTAATGGGACCTATATATACATTGGTCACCTGTAGCCTAATTACCAGTAGCCTATTACCACCAGTAGCCTATTACCACCAGTAGCCTATTACCAGTAGCCTATTACCAGTAGCCTATTTCATCAACATTGCAAAGTATACTTTAGTAGCAAAGTATACTTGAGGAGAAATTTTCATTTTTTTTTAAATTTTTATTTATTATTATATACCGAATTTATTACATTATCACAGCCATTTAATGGCTGTGATAATGTAATAAATCCAGTATAATAATTCTGCATACTTTTAATCATGAAATATATGCATTTGTTAGTTCTATATGAAATAATGCATTTCAGGAAAAATAAAGGATTACTCCCTCAAAGTATACTTTGCTAGTAAAGTATACTTTGCAATGTTGATGAAATAGGCTACTGATTTGGTCCCGGAAAAATGCGAAATGATCATACTTTATAATCTGGCGATAAAAATATTTTTTTAGGTGACACATTTAATTTGTATAAATAAATGAATTTGCATATCAAAATAGCCTGATACCACCGCGAGTCACTATCAGCAAAATGAAGGTTACAGGGCTCCAGATAATGAATTAATACTTGAGTTGTTACTCCATCATTTCTGAAGCAATTCGGTATTTCAAAATTTTAATTGGGTTAAATAAAATCACACTACTGTTTACACATAAACAAATAACAATTATTGAATTGTTTGCTTCGAAGTGAAAACATGTCTTGGCATTTCATTTCTCCAAGATGTGTTTTCATGGAAAATAAGAAAATGATGCTATATTTGTTGTCTCAGTGTTTATTGTTTTCTGCATCATGATAAAGGTACCACAAATTTGTTATTGCTTTTTGATACCGCTACTTCTGATTTCAACTGGGTTTTTGTCAATTTTAATTGTGTATTTAAGCAAATATGCAGCTTATCTGGAGCACTGGGTTAATAAATGATTATACATTTGTACCTGTATACATGTAGCTGGCACCCGCAACTTTTAAAACCGGAATAGTTACACAATTATACGCTTACTTTTATTTTAATTCCTACATGTATAAAGAACAGTGTATGACAGTCAGATGGGACCCCAACTTTAACCCTTAGACCGCTTCACACAACAATTGTTGTCTGCTGTTGCTTTTATATCTTGCCTTATTTCTCAACAAAAACATGGTTTGACAGCACTTCAGAATCATTTCCAATGGAAATGATTCTAAGTGCTGTCAAAGCATGTTGTAAATTATTCTAAAGTGCTGTCAAAGCATGTTTTTGATGATAAAAATGGAAAATAGAAAATAAACATCAGACGACAAAAAGTTAAGATAGCAGTGTAAGGGTTAACTCTTTGCATGCTGGGAAATTTGTGGGCTATAAATAGTTCAAAAATAACAGACGACAATTCATTGTATTTTCTTTTATTCACCTTATAAATATCATGAATATATGTCTTAATTGAGTCCTGAGGACCCAATTCTAATGAAATTTCAAGACATATTTACAGAGAGAAATAAAACATATACTCCTAATTCGTTTGGCGGATATTTTCGTGGCTAGCATGCAAAGAGTTAAAGTGTTTGAGAGCTACATCCTCCATCAGTGTTACTGATTTCTTGTTATACTTTTCACGAACCACCCGGGATTCGAACACACATCCATTTCACAGTTGGGCCATGCCAATTTTTTCTCTGTTAAGCGTCCACCCAGACGTTCACCCGCAAACTTTGGAACAAAATTAAGAAGAAAATACACTGATTGATGCACTCTATAAATATCACGCAATCTGATTGGCTGATGGTCATACATTACAGGTATATCATTGTTGATGAACGGTCGCACATTATTTCAATATGTATTCCTACGCCAGTAGTATAGGAGTGCATTAGAAATAGGTTAACCGCATTGTAATTCAGAAAATGATACGTCGGAAAACATGTTTAATGGCTCCGCTAGCACGTCGCCATTAAACAGATTTTCCGACCTATCATTTTCTGATATACGCCCCAAATTTGAAAATTACAATACAGTTAACCCTATAATTAACTGTAAATTCACACAGCCATTTCACAGTTAGAATTATTCTCTTTATATTTGTTTGCTTGTTACTAGAGAGTTGAATCTGGTTATACCCCAGGGCTCCAGATAAGGAATTAGTAATCGAGTATTGTCACTCCATCATTTCTGAAGCAATTGGGTATTTCAAAATTTTAATTGTGTAAAATAGAATCAGACTTCTGTTTACACATCAGCAGACCGCACTTATTGAATAATTTGCTTCTAAATGAAAACACATCTTGGTATTTCATTAGAATTGTCTCCTTGGAGACAATTCTAATGAAATACCAAGATGTGTTTTCATGGAAAAATAAGAAAATATGCTATATTTGTGGTCTGTTTATTGTTTTCTTCAGCATGATATAAAGATACCACAAATTTTTCATTGCTTTTTGATACTCACTACCGGTACTTCTGATTTCAATTGGGTTTTTGGCAATTTTAATTGGGTATTTACACAAATACACAGCTTATCTGGAGCGCGGATACCCATTATAAAAGTAGTAAGATTAGTACTAATTATATTACTTTTAGGGAGTGGGGCTAAGTGATTCGGTTTGGTGAGGATCTGGCACCAGAACAGGTTACTTGTATTTTTTTTCTGTGAATTGTCAATTGTGATTTTGCGATTTCCCCCCATCCGTACAGTCCAGGTGGAATATGTGATTCGACCATGCCAACCGGGCCTAAAATGACCTTAGATGTTGACAGGCCATTAAAAACTATCAAATAAATATATTTGCTGGTATTGTTTTCAGCTGTGTAAATATGGTCAACAAGGACCGAGGACGTATTACTACACCCTTGGTTTCCAACAGCAGGTCAAGTTTCTGGTGACCAGTGGGGAAAACAATAGTGCTGTGGTTCGACTGAAGTTTGACGCTTACAGGTACGTTATTACATGTACACTGTCCTTATATTCATAACTGAAACGCCCATTAAAAAATTTATATGATGAAATTCCATCAAATATTGATGTTATAGGGAAAAAAATATTTTCCTATCAGGCCTTTATTTTTTTATTATTTGTTTTACAAACCCGCCGTTGAAAAAAAAAATATGATTTTTTTTTTATTTTATTTTTGTATTTTTGATGACTAAATGTTTGATTTCACTTTTCAATACATTATGCACACTGTATATCAATTGAATATAATAGTATCTAATTATATTTATTACACAAGTTACATAGTATTAGAGAGTAGTGTTGAGACGAGCTTAAAGTTAGGGGAGATAATCATGAGAAAAAGAATTAAGGAAAGAAATATTTCCATTTGTGTTCCTATCAAATAGACCTGTTTAACTGAATATTAAACCTACTCCACTGATAATTTATGTTGTCCTCGTTTGTCCTTCAATTTTTATGTTGCTATTTTCTGTACTATCTGATTTATGTAAATTTAATTCTTCATGTAATTTATGAATGATTCGAACATTATATCGCGTTTTTCATATTTACATTTTAATATGAAATATTTTCCTAGAGTAACGATGAAATTAAGTTGTTGTGCCAAAGTGCATTATCATTTATTCCCTATAGAAATGTTTTAACGTTCATTCATTATGCATTATGATGTTATAACCTTATCATTTATTGTCTGTTTCACGAAAGCTGCCCAAATTTTATGGCCATATAAACAATTCAAAAACCATATTTTTTTCGATAATATTAAATTAATGGAAAATTTAAGAATGTGCCTTCTTTTTATTTCGTGAAATTTGGTCAAATATTGATTTTATTGCGAAAACAAGATAATTTAACATGGGAATTTTTTTTTGTTTTTTTTTAGAATTCAGAATACTGACTGATTTTTAAAATTTAACTTTTGTTTTCTTAGTTAGATCATTTCCTATCTAGCTAGGTTTTGGAGTAAATTTCCAAAAAAAATTGTTTTTTTGACTCCTCCCACAAGTCCTCTACCTCTTTTCCCCCCATGTTAAATTCCCATAGAGAAATCAATTTTTCTTAATAAAACCAATATTTTACAAAATTTCATGAAATAAAAAGAAGGGTCATTCTTAAATTTTGCTTTAATTTAATATTATCGAAAAAAATATTGTTTTTGCATTGTTTATATAGCCGTAAAATTTGGGCAGGTTTCGTGAAACAGACTATAGGTAAGTTCTTGGCTGAGACCAAAATGGGTACATTCCCAGAATAAGTGTTTTATACTTTCAACATACATAGAGCAAAAATCACATAGGCTACTACATGTACGTACTATATTACAGCGATAAAGTAATTTATTTATTCCCAGAATTCGCATCGGGTATTTGTATTGTACGTTTTGTAATATTTCTGGCAAAATAAACATTCATTCACCATTACCCCACGTATTGATTGGCATTATTATACATCTTATATCAGACAGAGATTTCCACACTGATATCAGGGGCGATTACCGTGTTTCCTTAAACTATTAACAGACATTACTATTTATTCTCTGTATTTATTTTTTGATGTGCAATGATCATACTTTATAAGCTGTCAAAAATATATTTTTTTTCAGGTGACGCGTTTAATTAGTGTAAATAATTAAATTATACCATGCCTCATTTGCATATGAAAATAGCCTCACTATTGGTGGACATGTACCTTTAATGTGTAAATTTTTTGCCAACATAGAGAAACATCTTAAAACTTGCTTAATTTGTTCATTTTTGTTGAGATTTGATTTCATCAACATTTTCCCCGTGGTAACGATTCTGATGTGGTGCCAAAACATGATGAATGTTGATGATATATAGCGCACCAAAGGCAATGTCTTGTGTGTTTTATGGTTGCACTAAACGTTCTTTACAAAATAAAAAAACTTTCATTAAAAATCAAGTACTGGGTATTTCTTAAATTCACATGCTCTCGATTTATTTATGTTGACGGTAACCAATTCTTCAAGTTCTTCAAAACAACAGGTATGAGATTACAGCAAACTGTACAATAATGGAGAAACAGTTTCACATTTCATAAAAATCATCTTCCATTTGTATTAAAGATATTGAAGGAAAAATTTACTGTAAACATATCTAAAATCATAACATCACACCGTTTGGAAACCACCTGATCCCACACCCTGTAATACATGTATATTGTTTAGAAGCTATTGTTGCACATGCAAGACTTGTATTCAGTGTACAATGTTGTATTAATTAATGTGTTAAAATAACATAAGACTACATATAATTTATGACAAGATATAGATGTACAAACATATATTTTTCTAATTAATAAAATTACTTTTTATTGTTCTTAATACAGTTTATAACTCCCGACGAAAAAATAAAATTGCAAACAAATTCTTTTTTTTTGTTTTTTTGTTTTTTTTGTTTTTTTTCCCCTCCTCCTGCGGCACTTCAGAGATTTGGTCGTTCGTAAAACAAACAATTAAAAAATAAAGGCCTCATGGAATTTAACATGGGTGCTAAAAAATAGATTTTTTAAAAATAATGTTGGAATTTGTGGACCGATTTTCAAAATCTTACTTTTGTTTTATTAGTTACATTATTTCCAAGCTAGCTCACAAGGTTTCGATGTCTATTTCCAAATTATTTGTTTTTTGACTGACCTCCCGCCCCAGCTCCTCCACCTCGTTTTCCCCATAGGAAAATTTCATCAAATAACACAATTCGGAGAGGGTGACTTTTTTGTTATTGATAAAAAAATACTTACATTTAAATACTGTTCAGATTTAATAATTATGTTTAATAGTCACAAGTTCGTTAGCAGAAAAACGTGGTACAGACTGTAGTCTATAAAGTGAAACACCATACATATTGAATACCCGATCTGAGACGACATGCTGTGCACGTGCACTGTGCACGTATTTGATTTCATGAGACGTGACTTCCATAAATTTAGCCGTGATATGAAACTTGCCGTGACAAAATGGGGCATATTAAATTTGCGACCAGTGTAGGCCCTGAACAGACTTCGCCTCTGTGAAGTCTGATCAGGCCCTACACTGTTCGCTATCGATCATTTACTTTGACAGCACTTTAGAATAATTTATAACATGCTTTGACAGCACTTCAGAATCAAATACTTGGTCTCTTTTACAAAACTTAACATCAGAGAAATATTGTTATAACTTCTACTTCCTTCATCAAAAATGCTTAACATTTCACACATGCATTCCTGGGTTCTACTACCATGCTGTGCCAAATCCATGACCGTCCAACCCCCGCTGTTCCCATGGTCAAGGTCAAATACTTAGTCTCTTTACAAAACTTAACATCAGAGAAATATTGTAACTTCTATTTCCTGCATCTAAAATGCTTAATATTTCACACATGCATTCCTGTAAGGCTCTACTACCATGCTGTACCAAATCCATAACCGTCCAACCTCCAGTGATCCCACGGTCAAGGTCAAATACTTAGTCTCTTTACAAAACTTATCATCAGAGAAATATTGTTATAACTTCTACTTCCTTCATCAAAAATGCTTAATATTTCACACATGCATTCCTGTAAGGCTCTACTACCATGCTGTGCCAAATCCATGACTGTCCAACCCCTGCTGATCCCAAGCTCAAGGTCACATACTTAGTCTCTTTACAAAACTTAACATCAGAGAAATATTGTTATAACTTCTATTTCCTTCATCTAAAATGCTTAATATTTCACACATGCATTCCTGTAAGGCTCTACTACCATGCTGTGCCAAATCCACGACCATCCAATCCCCGCTGATCCCACGGTCAAGGTCAAATACTTAGTCTCTTGACACAACTTAACATCAGAGAAATATTGTTATAACTTCTACTTCCTTCATCAAAAATGCTTAATATTTCACACATGCATTCCTGTAAGTCTCTACTACCATGCTGTGCCAAATCCACAACTGTCCACCCCCCGCTGATCCCAAGGTCAAGGTCAAATACTTAGTCTGTTTACAAAACTTAACATCAGAGAAATATGGTATAACTTCTATTTCCTTCATTGTAGATTCTTAATATTTCATGCATGCATTCGTCTAAGGTTCTACTATCATGCTGTGACATACCGCCGCTCATCTGAAGGTACATACTTAGTCTCTTTACAACACTTAACATCAGAGTCAAGGTCACAAGCCCACACACTTGGAAAATTTTACATATTTAGTGGTACCTGGGCCCACGCGGGGGGTATTCCGTAAGTTTCGCTTACTGACCAATCTAGTTTCCATTGGAAACGATTCTGAAGTGCTGTCAAACCATGTTTTTATTGAGAAATAAGGCAAGATATAAAAGCAACAGCAGACGACAATTGTTGTGAGTAGCGATCTAAAGGTTAAATTATCACTCTTGTAAGATCCTTTATTTATTCAAGTTTTTGACTGATTTCAGCGTAAGAAACCCAGGCTAGGCTCGTTTCTTATGAAATCAGTAAACTCATTTAAAGGTACATGCCTACTCCGTACGCACAAAATGTTCTTTATAGGAATTAAATATAGGAATGAATGGCCTTTTTGTGGAATTTATCGGGGTATAAACTTGGAAAAGTCCAGACGGGCAATATTACACCATATAGCCTGTGTAGAATCACAATAACTTATAATATTGTCCTTAATATGCAATGGATCTTGATGAAATATGGAGCAGCAAACGCGTCTTCACGACCTGCATTTGGTGGTCTCGGGACTGTGTCTCACACTTGTCATTTTTGCGAATAATCAATTTCCGTGTCAGTATTGACAGTAAACACGGAAATTGATTCTTCACAAAAAGAACAGAAGTTTGGACCAAAGTACCGACCAAATGCAGCGTAACAAGACGTGTTTGATGCGCCATATTTCATTAAAATTTGTTACATAATAAGGACAATATGACGCTTCTGGAAGTTTCAGTAATTGTTGTTGTTGTTGTAATCATGTGATCATGCACCTTGATTCTAAGGGTTAAACGAGTCTACTGATTTTGTAGGAAACTCGACTATGTTGAGTTAGTAATAAAATCACGCAATAAATATGAGGGTGGGTCAATAAGTAGTGTCACATGATACATAAGGGACGGGCAATATTACACCATATAGCCTGTGTAGAATCACAATAACGTATTTGTCATACCGCAGATCCTGTATTTGGCCGTATAAACATATCTCTTCTTTTGATCTTTGCGTTTTTTCAGGAAGAAAAATAATCTGAGATTCGATTTTCTACCGTCAGTCTTAATATAAAGGGCATAAATAAGTGCACACATGAACGAACAGGACTGTGGGCGCGCTTTGAACACTTCAGACATTGTTGTTGTTGTGGTAACCATGTGATCATGCACCTTGAGACACGAAAATTACCTTTATATTTTGTCTTTCTTCTCAATTAAAACATGGTTTGACAGCTCTTTAGAATAATTATACTATATTATATTGGTAGCTGTTGTCCGTCCGTCCGTCCGTCCGTCCGTGTTTCCGTCTTTCCGTCCGTCACAAAACTTAACAATTGTAAATTTCCTTTTAGCTTCTTTCCCTTTGCGGAAATATTTCATATTTTACCCGCCCCTTCTCTGACACTCATACATCATTCTGCAACAAACCTACGGCCCCCATTTATGCCAGGGGTCAAGGTCACGGACTTAGAAACTTAGAAAAAAACGAAAACTTAACAATTGTAAATTTCCTTTTAACTTCTCTTTCCCTTTGCGGAAATCTTTCATATTTTACCCACCCCTTCTCTGACACTCGTACATCATTCTGCAACAAACCTACAACCCCCATTTATGCCAGGGCTCAAGGTCACGGACTTATAAACTTAACAAATGTAAAAACTAAAACTTAACAAATGTAAATTTCTTTATAACTTCTCTTTCCCTTTGCGGAATGCAGTGATATTTTACCCAGCCCTTCTCTGACACTCATACATCATACTGCAATAAACCACCAATTAACTGGAACCACCATCGCACTCTCCATATGTGCTGACATAGTCTTTTATCTGAAAATGATAGTATGCGAGCTGGAATTCATTCTAGGTCAGGGCTGACGGGGGGGGGGGGGTATTCCGTAAGCCCCCACTTACTGACAAATCTAGTTTCCATTGGAAATGATTCTGAAGTGCTGTCAAAACATGGTTTTGATGAGAAAAAAGGAAAATAAAAAATAAACAGCAGACGACAAATTTTAATTCAGCATTGTAAGGGTTAAAGGCACTGTTACATGTCTTGGATAGTCAATATATTTTGTTACTGTCAAACCATGTGAATAGTGAGACAAAATGGAAAATAGAAAAAAAACATCAGCCGACAAAATTTAATTCAGTGTTGTAAGGGTTAACCCTTACTACGGTGAATTAAATTTTGTCGTCTGCTGGAAATGTTTTATTATCAATATTTCTCGATAAAACCCTGTTTTGGCAGCGCATGAGAATCGTCTCCACTGTCATGTGCTGTCAAAACGGGTTTTTTGTTCAGAATTAAGGCAAAGATTAAAAGCAGCAGACGACAATATTCGTCTCCCGCGTAGTGAGGGTTAATTACACTTCCTAGTAAACCATCGCTCATGTGACATCCTCAACTCATTGACTGACTTCATAACACTCGGCATAATATTTCATAATAGACATCCTCAACTCATTGACTGACTTCATAACACTCGGCATAATAATTCATAATAGACATCCTCAACTCATTGACTGACTTCATAACACTCGGCATAATATTTCATAATATTATTTCAAATTTCGAATACATGTAGTCAAATTTCTTCATAATTCACTCATTAACTCATTAACCCTTGCAATGCTGAATTAAATTTTGTCGTCTGCTGTTTATTATTTATTTCCATTTTTTTCTCATCAAAAACTTGGTTTGACAACACTTTAGAATCATTTCCAATGGAAATGATTCTAAAGTGATGTCAAACCATGTTTTTATTGTTTTTTTCGATTCCCACATACTAAGGTTTAAATAAATACACTCATGTTATGATCCTCTAAATATTATTTTAGTTCCCTTGAAGGAAAGACCACCTATATAAAGCTTGTGTGCAATAAATCGCTGACGGCACCAGACCAAGCGATCTTCCGAATCGACAGAGATCAGAAAGGACTTGGGGATATTGTAAGTGGTAACAATTGGTGTTTTCTTTTTGTGATTCCGGGTAGCAACTTGAGTAACCAGAGTATCAACGGAACAAGCAGAGTTCCAACTCTAGTTAAAACTCTAGTTAAGAAAGTTTATTTACAACAATTACAAACAAGCATGATTATCACTTCTTCAAATGCTGTCACAACTCGAATTAAGACATTTGACCATTGAACCTTACTCGAGTGACCTTGAGTCGAGCCCATGCTGCAGGCCCGTAGCCAGGGGGGTCGGAGCGGTCGGCACCCTCGATGTCCATTTTTTTTATCCTTGAGGTCCAATTTGTTAGACCCCCCTAGATACCTCAGACCTCTTGGGCCTTCGAAACGACACCCCCTTCAAACAGGTCTGGCTACGGGCCTGTGCTGTATGATGGGTTTACCTAGCGAGACAGATTCATTTGGCATGAGTGTCACCAGCTTTTTTGAGTAGGGGCTTCGATTTTCCGGGGCTGCAAAGCAACCAAAATTTGTAAGGGCCGGGTCCAGGGGTTGCTTCCCGTAATAACCCAGGGTTCAATCTAGCCGTTCAAAACAGGGAAAAAGTTTGTTAATTTGTTTTAAAAAAATTGGCCATTTTTCAGAAATTTCTGTTTTATATATAATATCTTCTCCCTTAGCTCAGAATTGTTAAGGAGAAGTAATTAATGCAATTTAGGAATTTCACCCAAATCGCGCAGTAAATTGATCCCTGTAACCCTAGAATTATGTAAATATTCGGACACCATTTGTTTTGAGAAACCCCTATACAATAGGGGTTTCTCAAAGCAAATTGTGACCGGGTATGGAAGGTCCCACCCTTAAATATAGGAAGAAAAAAAGCAAATTGTATCCAATGTTATTGCGGTAACTCGGTATAATCATAATATGATAATAGCCCTAATTTTAAAATACAATACAGTGCAACCTCTCTACAACAGCCACCCATGGGAAGACGCAAAACTGGCTGTTGTAGAGAGGTGGCTGTTGTAGGGAAGTTAATGTTGAATTAAATTTTATCGTCCGCTGTTTATTTATTTTCTTCGATAATTCTCATCAAAAACATACTTTGACAGCATTTTAGAATCA
Organism: Conchocele bisecta; assembly: GCA_029237695.1. NCBI lineage: Eukaryota > Metazoa > Mollusca > Bivalvia > Lucinida > Thyasiridae > Conchocele > Conchocele bisecta. The sequence continues at coordinate 10,020,464 of CM055279.1, forward strand.
TTTCCAATGGAAATGATTCTGAAGTGCTGTCAAACCATGTTTTTATTGAGAAAGAAGGCAAAATATAAAACAACAGCAGTCGACAATTTTTGTGCTCCGCAGGCTGTTACAGAGGTGTTGTAGAGAGGTGACCGTTCGGGGAGGTTCTACTGTACATGCTTCGGGATACTCTTTATTGTCAAGAAATCAGTAACACTGATGGAGGTTATGTAGCTCTCAAACACTTTAACTCTTTGCATGCTAGCCTGCGAAAATATCCGCCAAACGAATTAAGGAGTATATGTTTTATTTCTCTCTGTAAATATGTCTTGAAATTTCATTAGAATTGTGTCCTCCGGACACAATTCTAATGCAATTCCAAGACATATTCGTGACATTTATAAGGAGAAATAAAAGAAAATATAATGAATTGTCATCTGTTATTTTTGAACTATTTATAGCCCACAAATTTCTCAGCATGCAAAGAGTTAAAGGTGTTTCCCAAAAAACAAAATTTGTCCGAATATTCAGGGTTATTACATGGTGATTATTCTCCCTTTCAGGAGGCGGAGTTACACCATGTCTGTAGTTGTATTGACGGATGCAGGGAGCCAGTCGTAAATGTGTCGTGTAAGTTCACAATAAGCCGGGAACCAAATTATTGCCAACTGTTGATTTTTTATTTTTTACACATTCCAGGGTTTCCAAAATTCAAGGCTCAAAATACCTGATCAAGACTATATTTAACTCTTTCACCCCTAAGTAACTGGAATGGAATTTGATGTTAGTTTTTCAGCCAATCCAACTGTCACAAAATGATTTTCAGACTAGTCCATTTATCAAAAGGAGATGTTTTTGTTCTCAAAAATATGAAAAGTGCAGATCCTGGGCTCACCTGGGTCTACACTGTTTGCCAATACCACCATACAGGCCTGTTGTGTTGAAAGGGTTAAAAGATAGGAACGGACTCGCTGGATTCATATTAAATCAATAAATTATATCGAAATAACACGAACGCGGTAGATAACGTTGCAAAAAAAAAAGTTAACTTGCTTCAAATCGCCTGTAAGGTGCCATCTTGGATAGCCGCGACGTCACAGTGCGGGGCCATGTACAAGCGAGTGTAGGACATAATCCCCCCTGGACATAATCCCCCCCATGTTTTTTGACACAGGAGGACAAAATCTATAAATTAGCAGATAGGACATAATCTCCCCCCCCGTGGAAATGCAGCCTAGGACATAATCCCCTCCCCCCCGTCCGCAAAAACTGCGAGAGTGATTATGTAAATCCTGTATTTTAAAATGATTGACGAATGAACTCTATATAACAAATAACAAATCAGGTGTCGAGTACCTTTATTGGCACAACAAACACGAAACAAGCACATTAATAATTTAGCACAATATTGACCAAAGCACATATACTTTCTTTCTGAGGACTATTTACATTACAGATGGTGGGTACAAAATCATGTGACTGACGTGACTGGACTCGCCTCAATAGTTATGTTCTATAATAAGGATTTATCCAAGACAAAGAGCTAACCATAATCTCACATTTCATCACAAGCAAATGAATACTGTTCACAGTCTGATGCATTCCCCAATAGCGAACATGAAACTGGCCATCGACTTCTGTCCATCTCGGTACTGGCAGCATAGCTGGTTGAGGTGTATCTGGTCTCGATAAATTTTGGACAAAGCGGGGGGTGGGGGGGGGGGTGATTATTCCTAATTTTATATGAAGGGGATTATGTCCTACCTGTATTTTAGACGGGGGGGGGGGATTTTGTTCTCCTGTGTTAAGAAGCATGGGGGGGGGATTATGTCTGGGTGGGATTATGTCCGTATCCCATACAAGCACATCACCTAATCGGTAAAGTGGGAGCTGGTCAAAACGGCACCGGGTCAAAACGATACCAGGTGGGTGGTTGGTCGGGCGAACGTGACGGCGTAAATTAACGGTGGGATCACTATTTGCCTGGTTTGACCCTCAGGTACGTTTTTATCTTTGGCTCTTTTGTTACCTGGGAGTTGAATTGGGTTATTGCCCATTATAAAAGTAGTAAGATTATAACTGATCCTACTGCTTTTGGGACGGGGCCAAGTGATTCTGGTGTGGCGAGGACCTGGTATCAGATCAGGATTATTCTGATTTCAGGGCTGAATATATAGTTTTGGGGAGTGTGTAAATTAACCAATGACCACACATTTCGCTATTCTCTACTACCGGTACTTTCATTTTTCATATGGATGTTGTGGGACCTATTTTAACCTGCACCCATTCTGCTCTGGATATTCACTAAATAAAATATAGGTTTAATTATTGTTAGCAAAGATAAATTCAATCTCCTGTGACCACCCTGGTGGTGGCGCAAAAATTCATATGCTGGAATTGAAACCACCTCACATGACCAGGCGCGGATACAGAAATAATTGCAGGGGGGATCTGTAATTACAAGTCGGCATATACTGACCTCCGCGAGCGCGAAATCGTAAAGTAGGGTGGTCTGGGTGTCCTCCCCCAGGAAATGTTTAGATGCCAGATCGCCGCAGATGCGATTTCCTGACACTATTTGAACTATTTATAGCCCACAAGTTTCCCAGCATGCAAAGAGTTAAACCTTAACGGTAGATGCCCACTCAGTAGACACAGACTGTTCTTTATAGGAATTAAATAAGTGTATAATTGTATCACTATTCCACCAGTTCTAAAAATTACGAGTACCCGCTATACAGTCGTATGTGCCGTGAAACACGGTGCCGTGAAACATTTTTGATATCCAGTCAATACAATTTTTGCATTTTACAGCCATTTGAAGGTGTTGACGGGATAAATAGAATAGTAGGTTAGTGCCGTGAATGGAAAAAAATATCTGGCGCGGTACGGAAACGGGATGTGCTCGGCAGAGCCTCGCCCATCCCGTTTCCTGATCCTTGCCAGATATTTTTTCCCATTCACGGCACTAACCTACTATTCTCTATATAATCATTTAGCAATCTTTATTTTACTGATAGTGACACGCTGTGGTATTGGGCTATTTTCATATGCAAATGAGGCATGACATTTTTAAATTATGTATACTACATGTAATTAAATGCACCACCTGAACAAAATAAAATGTATGATCATTGCACATCAAAAAATAAATACAGAGAATAAATATTAATGTCTGTTAACATTTTAAGGAAACACAGGTATCGCCCCTGATATCAGTGTGGAAATTTACGTCTGATATAAAATGTATAATAATGTCAATCAATACGTGGGGTAATGGTGAATGAATGTTTATTTAGCCAGAAAATGTCTCAGATGATGTCTCTGATATGAAGAATATTTTGTGCCTAAAGAGTAGGCATGTACCTTTAAGTGTAAAATACAAATGCATTATGTTTTATATGGCAAGTCTGACCCCTATCTTGTACATTCCAGGAGACAAAATCAAATTTGAGAGCATGCATTAACCCTTAGACCGCTACACACATCAATTGTCGTCTGCTGTTGCTTTTATATCTGGCCTTATTTCTCAATGAAAACATGGTTTGACAGCACTTTAGAATCATTTCCAATGGAAATGATTCTGAAGTGCTATCAAACCATGTTTTTATTGAGAAAGAAGGCAAAATATAAAACAACTGCAGACGACAATTTTCGTGCTCAGCAGGCTGTTACAGAGAAGCTGTTGTTGTAGAGAGGTGACTGTTGTAGGGAGGTTAATGCTGAATTAAATTATATCGTCCGCTGTCAAAGTGCTGCCAAAGCATGTTTTTGATGATAAAAATAGAAAAAACAGCAGACGACCAAAAATTAAGATAGCGGTGTAAGGGTTAAGATTTAAGCGGTGAAAGGGTACATGTACATGTATATCATTGTAATTCATGTACTTGGGGAGCGAAACAACATTTCTATCAATATAAATTATATTATATCAGAGCTCCAGTTAAGGTGCGTAATCAAAAATGGCAAGTTGGGAGTGCTTTAGAATCGTCTCATTGAGACGATTCTAAAGCACTCCCAATTTGCCATTTTTGATGGAGAAATAAGAAATTTACCTCCAAATTACGCACCTTAACTGGAGCTCTGTTATATTATGTATATTATTAAATCAATATAAATTATTTTATGTAATTTTCCTAATGTGACCTGTGTTTGTTGATGTTATATACCAGTAGGTTATTGTGTTTGGGTTTTAACGTTGTCATATGAAATCCTCAAAAATAACACTGTGCACATGTCATTGGGAATATAACAATTTGACATATAATTCGCCCTTAGAATGCGAGAAACGTAAATTGTCGTCCGATGTCGATTTCTGTTTTGTGTTCTTTCTCAATAAAAACATGGTTTGATAACTCTTTAGAATCATTTCCATTGGAAATGATTGTAAAGTGTTGTCAAAACATGGTTTTGATGATAAAAAAGGAAAATAAAAAATAAACAGCAGACGACAAATTTTATTTCTGTTTTTTTCTTTTGTTTGTAGTTTTTATTTCCAGATATAGTCATGTATAAACACAATTTAAATTCAACATGTAGATATATATATATATATATATAAACATACAATAAAATTACTATTATTAAAGGCACTGTTACATGTCTCGGATAGTCAATATATTTTGTTCATATTATGAAATGCAAATGGCCTCTAACCATCTATTATGACTAGTGTAGACTCCGATCAGCCTGCACATCCACAGTTTGAGATGGGTCTTCACTGTTTGCCATTCAGTCCTCAAAACACCCACCATGCATACATGTACAACAAATAGTATAGATCCTTTGCAGGCTGCAGACATGTGCTAGCAGACCCACAGGTGGAAGACTCGGACTTGTTACACACAAACAAGATTTCCATTACCCCACCCACCTGGTCTCATACTGTACTGTACTGTACTGTACTGTACTGTACTGTACTGTACTGTACTGTACTGTACTGTACTGTACTGTACTGTACTGTACTGTACTGTACTGTACTTATAGTACAGTATGAGACTAGGTGTGGGTGGGGTAATGGATTTTTGTGTGTCACAGTTCCGAGTCTATGATAGTACAGTACAGTATGAGACCAGGTGGGTGGGGTAATGGGTCACAGGTCCGAGTCTATAATAGTACAGTACAGTATGAGACCAGGTGGGTGGGGTAATGGGTCACAGGTCCGAGTCTATGATAGTACAGTACAGTATGAGACCAGTGGGTGGGGTAATGGGTCACAGGTCCGAGTCTATGATAGTACAGTACAGTATGAGACCAGGTGGGTGGGGTAATGGGTCACAGGTCCGAGTCTATGATAGTACAGTACAGTATGAGACCAGGTGGGTGGGGTAATGGGTCACAGGTCCGAGTCTATGATAGTACAGTACAGTATGATACCAGGTGGGTGGGGTAATGGGTCACAGGTCCGAGTCTATGATAGTACAGTACAGTATGAGACCAGGTGGGTGGGGTAATGGGTCACAGGTCCGAGTTCTATAATAGTACAGTACAGTATGAGACCAGGTGGGTGGGGTAATGGGTCACAGGTCCGAGTCTATGATAGTACAGTACAGTATGAGACCAGGTGGGTGGGGTAATGGGTCACAGGTCCGAGTCTATGATAGTACAGTACAGTATGAGACCAGGTGGGTGGGGTAATGGGTCACAGGTCCGAGTCTATGATAGTACAGTACAGTATGAGACCAGGTGGGTGGGGTGGGGTAATGGGTCACAGGTCCGAGTCTATGATAGTACAGTACAGTATGAGACCAGTGGGTGGGGTAATGGGTCACAGGTCCGAGTCTATGATAGTATACAGTACAGTATGAGACAGGTGGGTGGGGTAATGGGTCACAGGTCCGAGTCTATGATAGTACAGTACAGTATGAGACCAGGTGGGTGGGGTAATGGGTCACAGGTCCGAGTCTATGATAGTACAGTACAGTATGAGACCTTCACAAATCCGGACACTCTTAACCCTTTCACCCCTAGTAACTGGAATGGATTTTGATATGTTAACTTTGCAACATTCCAACCCAATCGTCCCAAAATGATTTTCAGACTAGTCCATTTATGAAAAGGGAGTGTTTTTGTTCTGGAAAAATATGAAAATTACTTGCAAAAAAGTGCAGATCCTGATGAGATGGTTCGTCACGAGCCGGCTCATCTGGATCTACACTTTTTGCCAATACCACACTATACAGGCCTGTGGTGTTGAAAGGGTTGAGCCTTTCAACAAACACTACAGACCACTATCATAATGTTTGCAAACAGTGTAGATCCAGATGACCCGGCTCGTAACGAGCCATCTCATCAGGATCCACACTGTTTGAGGGGTATTTTTGACATAGGCACCCCTTTTGTGATAAATGGAATATTTAAAAAGTCTTGATGGAAGAGTCCATACCAGTTACTTAGGGGTGAAAGGATTAAAAAGGTTTGACCACATGTTTATTATTGTGACTGGAGAAATGCGTCTTAATGGTTTTGCGATCGGTGTAGATCCAGATCAGCCTGTGCATTCACACAGTCTGATCAGGGTCTGCACTGTTCGCCATTCAGTCCACAAAACACTCATATTTTTTACCTCATATTTTCAGTTCCTCAAGAGGATGACTCGAAACATGTATATCGTCAAAAGGCCATAATTATCGTTGGTATCAACATGGGAGTTATTTTGTTCGCAGTTATTCTTGGCTTTGTGTGCTACAATAATAAACCACATCTGGAAATTTACAAGACGTTACCAGGTACGTACATGTACATACAATGAGCCATTATCTGACCAATTATCTGACCCATTATCTGATCCATTATCTGACCAAATTGGGCTTACATTATACAGTGAAACCTCTCTAATCCGGACACACTGGTAGGTTTTGGGAAACCTGTATAAAACAGCTAGTGGTTTCCCAGTGCAAATTATATCCAAGCAGTGCTCCAGATAAGGAATTAGTAATTGAGTATTGTCACTCAAATAGAATCACACTACTGTTTACACATCAGCAGACCGCACTTTTTTAATAGTTTGCTTCTAAATGAAAACACATATTAGGAATTAGTAATTGAGTATTGTCACTCAAATAGAATCACACTACTGTTTACACATCAGCAGACCGCACTTTTTTAATAGTTTGCTTCTAAATGAAAACACATATTGGTATTTCATTAGAATTGTCTCCTTGGAGACAATTCTAATGAAATACCAAGATGTGTTTTCATGGAAAAATAAGAAAATATGCTATATTTCTGGTCTGTTTATTGTTTTCAGTAGCATGATAAAGATACCACAAATTATTCATTGCTTTTTGATACTCACTACTTCTGATTTCACTTGGTTTTTTGGCAATTTTAATTGGGTATTTACTTATTAATTGGCTTATCTGGAGCACTATCCATTTTATTGTGATAAACCAGTACAACCATACTGACCCTTAACATTGGGATCTTGCTAAAATAACATAGTTAGAACATATTTATGCAAATAATATCGAATTACAGCTCCTTTCCTAAGTCGGACACAACCTCGTATCATAACAAAATGAAATAACATGTTTAAGGCGCTAACGTCAATATTGTAGTGGCAAGTTCATATGATCATTTGAGAATTAGCAATATCCTGCAGAAATACATAGAATGCATAGAAATTACAATTTTAAACATGTTATTTTGTTATGATACGAGGCTGTGTCCGACCAAAGTTAAAAGCCTTGTTCGTATATATAGTTATACCGATGAAAGCCAAAACGCGGAAAATGCCTGTGGATAATATCTCTATATTAACATCCCTAGAACAATCACCTCTTTGTAAAAGCCAATATGTTAAGTCACAAATAGATAATTACATGTACCTCCATATTAACCTCCCTACAACAACCACCTATCTACAACAGCCAATATATCTACAACAGCCAATATGTTATGTCGCAAATAGATAATTACCTCTATATTAAGCTCCTACAACAAACCCCACCTATCTACAACAGCCAATATTTTATGTTGCAAATAGATAATTACCGCTATAATTAACCTCATACAACAACCACCTCTCTGCAAAAGTCACTATTTTATGTCGCAAATAGATAATTACCTTGATTAACCTCCCTACAAACAACCACCTATCTGCAACAGCCAATATTTTATGTCGCAAATAGATAATTACCTCTATATTAACCTCCCTACGACAACCATCTATCTGCAACAGCCAATATTAGATGTCGCAAATAGATAATTACCTCTATATTAACCTTCTACAACAGCCACCTCTCTCCAACAGCCAGTTTTGTGTCTTCCAAACTGTGGCTGTTGTAGAAAGGTTGCGCTGTATTATTTTTTTCTCAGGCCTCATTTATTATCAAACCGACTTACAGCCATCCGCCCCACTCCCGAGTCAACAATTTGGCAGCTTTCTAGCATCAATAGCCTTCAGCGTGGCCCTGACCTTGAGAGGGAAACCAGTCCTAGTTGGTTCCACGACCATTACAAACACCACAACCAATGGGATAGCAAAAGCTGGGTACCGTGACTATGAACCGAAGGCAACACGGCGGAAATGTCTCCGTTTTCCGGTGCTTGAGCACAGCAATCTACCTGAGGAATGCATCACTCTAGGTCAGAGGTAGGTCAAGGAAATTTGATGGACATAGAAAAAACCAGTTTAACGTCTGTTTCACGAAACCTGCCCAAATTTTACGGCTATATAAACAATGGAAAAACTGTTGTTTTTCATAATATCAAATTATAGCAAAATTTAAGAATGACCCGTCTTTTTCTTTGTGAAATTTGTTCCAATTTACCCATGTCTATGGGGATTTAACATGGGGACATTTTTCTAATTTCAGAAATAGTGGACCGATTTTCAAAGTGTATCTTTTGTATATAGCGAGATTTCAGAGTCAACTTCCAAACAATTTGTTTTTTGACTCCTCCCCCAGCTCCTCCACCTCCTTTTCTTCCATGTTAAATTCCCATATACAAATCAATTTTTCGTAATAAAATCAACATTTGACCACATTTCACGAAATAGAAAGAAGGCTCATTCTTAAATTTTGCTATAATTTAATATTATCGAAAAAAATAATGTTTTTGCACTGTTTATACTATAGCCGTAAAATTTGGGAAGGTTTCGTGAATCAGTGACTTTTGATATCAAGTTTAGCAGTAGCCGATTTCATCAACATTGCAAAGTATACTTTTCTAGCAAAGTATACTTTGAGGGAGTAATCATTTTTATTATATACCTACCCATGAAAATACATAGTTATGCGATGTAAATAAAAGTCATATGTTCTCATCGATGAAATAAACAACTTCCGGTGAAAATACGACTACTTCCGCTATCTATATTCATAACGCGCATCTGCAGAAAACAGTTCAAACAGGCTGCAAATACACGTTCATTACCGTATACAGTCTAAAAAAACTGCTAATTTCCATGGAGGGGTATATAATAAATAGAAATATTCATATTTTTGCAACGAATGAACGGACACAAGTGAAATATGGACATTTCACACCACGAGATGAACATTATATGTCATATTCGTTGCAAAACTATGAATATTCTCTATACTTTTCCCGAAATGCATTATTTTATATAGAACCAACGACTGTATGTATTTGATGTTTAAAAGTATGCAGACTTATTATACTGAATTTATTACATTATCACAGCCAAAATGGCTGTGATAATGTAATAAATTCAGTATAATAAAAATTAATAAATTTATCCTAAAATTGAAAATTTGTCCCTCAAAGTATATTTTGCTAGAAAAGTATACTTTGCAATGTTGGTGAAATCGGCTACAGGCAAGGCTAGGAAATGTGTAGGAATTCGGAGGCTCGCCAAGATAAATTCAATCTCTGTGACCGCGGTGGTGGTGACCCAAAAACCCAAAAAAGTCAGTGGCTGGAAATTGAAATACGTTACGTGGCAAACATGTGCAGAATTAAAAAGTAAACCCCAAACTTATGCTTGAAAATGATGTAAAAGATACATTAACATACATGTGAAGTAGATTAGTACTTCAATTGACCATGTTCTGCAAGACAACAGTGTCTATGTCATAAAAACATCTGGGATATTTTCTTTAACATACTCATTTTGACTACACC
>CM055279.1:10031034-10128620 GCA_029237695.1 Conchocele bisecta
ACCATTATATTTCTGTAAACTAGGCTGCCGGGTGGTGTAATTCACCATTATATTTCTGTAAACTAGGCTGCCGGGTGGTGTAATTCACAATTATATTTCTGTAAACTAGGCTGCCGGGTGGTGTAATTCACCATTATATTTCTCTAAAAAGTATTGAAGCAATCCTTCACGTAATATTGAAGGTATATACACATTCAAGAACAACCAATATTACTAACATTCTCTAAATTGGGACTTGGGACATTTAGGAATTTTGTAATGTGTAACATGGCTTAAAAATTCACTCGCCCCGCTCGCCATGGCGATTCAATTTTCATGTTGGCGAGAGGATTTTCACTGGTCCGATTTGGCGAGTGACACATCGGGCAAGGCCATTCTGTATTTTCAGAAAACTAAGAAAATTTGATTAATTTCCAGCTATTTCAAATTATTTTCTTTATTTCACTGGTTTTCAGCGGTTTATGAATTATTTCTGTAACTTTCATACACCCTATAGATTTCTGTTGTGAACCATCATGTCTCACCATTCTCGTTGACAGCATGACTTTGCATATAAAAACATATCGCCGGTTTAACATTAGCCTAGCACAGATTACTGTCTTATATTCAGTGTCATTCCTATAAAATTGTTTGATTTTGTCTTCGTCTGGTGCTACACACCAAACAAGGAGTTCGAAGTTATACAAATTTGCACTAAAAACAAACTTTCTAGACCAAAATGTGCGTATGTGACAGTAGTCTTGTTCTGACTTAGGGGAGATAACTCTTGTTTACTAATGGACTTGTTATAGTGGAACATTTATTTTTGAAAATAACTTTATAATAAACGGATAAAGGAGGAATAATACTATATAATCTTAATAGTATGTACATTAGTACTCGTTTAAAAGGTGTAGAAATATAATTGTTAACAAATTTAAATGATTTTGTGTTTATAACTAGAAATGGACGCTTGTCGACAAGCGCATGTGTATCCCCCTCCCCAGATACACAAGTAGTTTGAAAAAAGGGTGTTCGAGTAATTATGCTCCGGAGACAAAATCAGTGACGGAAAAAACAAAGGGAGATAACTAAAAAATTAGTGATGCAAGAGTTGTCATTCTTGCGTGACACACCTTTAGGGTTGTGGTCTATGCATGTGTGAAGTTTCATGAAAATATTCCAAAGGGTGTTCGAGTTATGCTCCAGACACGAAATCAGTGCACGAAACAACAAAGGGAGATAACTAAGAAATTAACGACGCAAGAGTTGTCATTCTTACGTGCGACACACCTTTGGGTCGTCTTCTATGCATGTGTGAAGTTTAATAAACTAGAAAATGTGTTCATAGAACACGGATGTCCCACATATCGCTTTGATAATAAATGAGGCCAAATTCCAAGTCAAAATTTTCTTTTACCTGAGTGTTAAAGTTTTTGAAGCACCAAGTATGTGACCTTGACCCTGGGCTTGGCGGGGGCAGGACAAACGTGGATTTGGCACAGGGCGGTAGAGGACCATTAGAGCAATGCATATATGAAATATGAAGCTGATCCGTGAAAGAAAACAGAAATTATTAGATATTTACCTGAGCGTTAAATTTGTTGAAGCACCAAGTATGTGACCTTCACCCTGGGCTTGGTGGGGGCAGGACAAACGTGGATTTGGCACAGGACAGTAGAGGACCATTAGAGCAATGCGTATATGAAGTATGAAGCTGATCCTTTATGAGCAAAACATATATAAGATATTTACCGAGCGTAGAAAGCCATTGAAGCACTCAGTATGTGAAAGACATAACCTTACCTAGCTATTGGCGGGGGCATTGACAGGAACGTGGATTTGGCACAGGACAGTAGAGGACCATTAGAGCAATGCGTATATGAAGTATGAAGCTGATCCGTGAAAGAAAACAGAAATTATAAGATATTTACCTGAGCGTTAAAGTTTTTGAAGCACTAAGTATGTGACCTTGACCCTGGGCTTGGCAGGGGCAGGACGAACGTAGGATTGCAACAAGGTAGGAGGCATTAGAGCAAATTTTTGCGTATCTGATATGGAGAGACCATAGAGGACAGAGTATAAGATATTTACCTGAGCGTATATGAAAGCTAAGATGTGACCTTGACCTGGGCTCGCAGAACGACGTGATTTGCACAGGGCGGTAGAGGACCATTAGAGAATGCTATGACCCATGAAGCTGACCGTGAAAGAAACAAATTATAAGATATTTACCCGAGCGTTAAAGTTTTTGAAGCACCAAGTATGTAACCTTGACCCTGGGCTTGGCGGGGGCAGGACGAACGTGGATTTGGCACAGGGCGGTAGAGGACCATTAGAGCAATGTGTATATGAAATATGAAGCTGATCCGTGAAAGAAAACAGAAATTATAAGATATTAACCCCGAGCGTTAAAATGATATGTAGACGGACCGGACGGACGGACGTTCTTACATTAGGGTACTTATGTGGCTTATCACATGTTAAATATTAGCCACATAAAACGATTTTTAGCCACATAAAACGATTTTTTAGGTGGCTAATTGTAACCAACCCTATCCTTTAACAAGTCCATAACCCTGTGGGGCTAGCCACATAAGTACCCTAATGTGTGCCCGGACGGACGGACGGACGGACGGACGGGCGTTCTTACATTACTATACCTATGTGGCTTATCACATGTTAAATATTAGCCACATAAAACGATTTTTAGCCACATAAAACGATTTTTTAGGTGGCTAATTGTAACCAACCCTATCCTTTACTAAGTCCATAACCCTGTGGGGCTAGCCACATAAGTACCCTAATGTGTGCCCGGACGGACGGACGGACGGACGAAAGGACAAGGGTAACACTAAATGCCCCCTCCACTATCGTGGTGGGGCAACAGAGCAGACGAGAAAACAGGTCTTCATGCATTATTGTCCAGTTTGTAGAGTGCGCAAAACAAAAAAAGGAGATAACTAAAAAATTAGCTATGCAAGAGTTGTCATTCTTGTGCGCGACACACCTCCGGGTCGTGGTCTATGCATGTGTGAAGTTTCATGAAAATATTCCAAAGGGTGATCGAGTTATGCTCCGGACAGGAAATCAGTGCGCGAAAACAAAAAAGGGAGATAACTAAAAAATTAGCTATGCAAGAGTTGTCATTCTTGTGCAAGACACACCTTCGGTTCGTGGTCTAATTGAATGTGTTAAGTTTCATAAAAATATTCCAAAGGGTGGTCGAGTGATGGTCAATCAGTGCGCGAAACAAAAAAGGGAGATAACTCAAAAATTAGCTATGCAAGAGTTGTCATTCTTGTGCGCGACACACCTCGGGTCGTGGTCTATGCATGTGTGAAGTTTCATGAAAATATTCCAAAGGGTGGTGGAGTTATGCTCCGGACACGAAATCAGTGCGAGAAACAAAAAAGGGAGATAACTCAAAAATTAGCTATGCAAGAGTTGTCATTCTTGTGCGCGACACACCTTCGGGTCGTGGTCTATGCATGTGTGAAGTTTCATGAAAATATTCCAAAGGGTGTTATGCTCCGAACATGAAGTGTCTGCGGCGGACGCGGACGCAGACGCAGCGCGCTGTCAAATCCATAGTATCCCCCGACGGAGTCCGGGGGATACAATAATACTCCTTTTTATAGGCACCATCTCGTTATTACATTCATACACATGACTCCATTTTCTTGTCCAACATGAAAACGCCAGTAGCAAAATAATTCGAACAAATTGGTTTCCCAGTGAAGGAAAGTTTGTACATTTGTATTTTCATTGTTAATTATACAAGGAAGCTCTCACCCACCCCACACATTTTGCTGTTGAACATACATGCAACACCATTGGCAATCCATCAGTCAGTATTATGTTCTTATGCTTCATATTTTGAACAAGCTAGTATAATACCAATCTAAGGGTCTGGTCATTATTTATGACCCAGGGGGTTGGGGTGGGAATGGGGCTGGATAAATTTTGTTAACTCACCTTAGAAAAATATAAGCCCCCACCTCTTCCCACAGCTTTTCATTAAATTTTCAAGGCCACCCCCCCCCCATTGAATAATTAATAATGTTCAAACGAGACGGTTCAAATGAGCGGTAACAACACTCCTCCCCCCCCCACCCCCCCCCCCATTGAACACAATTAATAATGTTCAAGCCCAAAACGAAACGGTTCAAATGAGTGATATATACTTGTAGCCAAAGCCCATTGTATGTATTAAAGTCTTATTTGCAATAAACTATGTTTATGTTTATACTTTTTCCGATTAAACAACTTAGCCATTTCAGACAACCTTGTGCAATCTGCTATTTCAATCTCACACAAAGTTTCTTTTGTGGCAATGTTATGGCACGCTTATGATGTGCTATCTTGCAAAGTAACGGTTGTGGCAACTTTGTGGCAACCTGCTATTTTCAATCTGGCAACAAGTTTCATTTGTGGCAATGTTCTGGCACGCTTATCATGGGTCATCTTGCAAAGTACCAGTTGTGGCAACTTTGTGGCAACCTGCTATTTAAATCTCGCACAAAGGTTTGTTTGTGGCATGGTTCTGGCACGCTTATGATGCACATTTTGTATAAAGTACCCGTTGTGGCAATGTTCTGGCACATAGTACTATTTTGTGGCACACTTGTGGCAATGTGAGACTGGGCAGAAAAAAGGTTGCCGCTAGCGGCACGTATCTGCAACCTTGCGGCACAGTTTTCTGGCACACTGATCAGGTTGCCGCAAGGTTGCGGCAACCTTGCGGCAACCTTGCGGCAAGGTTTTCATTTCTGTAAGGGATTACATGTTGGAGAAACCCTTACAAACTTTTCGACGTAAATGTTCACGGACGGACAGACAAACATATGGACGGATGGATGGAACCTCAATATGCCCCAAATGGTATCGCATAGGGGGCATAAAAACTTAAACAAGCTGTGCTGATATCAATGTGAATTCCCAGGGAGCTGCAGAAGTCGTTTAACCCTTAAAACACTGAATTAAATTGTGTCGTCTGCTGTTTATTTTTTAACTTCCATTTTTCAAAATAAGAACATGGTCTGACAGCACTTTAGAATCATTTCCATTTCTGAAGTGCTGTAAAACCATGTTTTATTGAGAAAAAGACAAAATATGAAAAAACAGCAGACGACAATTTTCGTTTCACACATTCTAAGGGTTAAAAACTTCAAAAACTTACGTTTATCCCACCAGCTGTGCTGATATCGATGTGAATTCCAAGCGAGCTGCAGAAGTCATTCTGCAAATAGAACAATAGAAAACTGTTACCGTAAATACCCTAAATATTCGGATACAATTTGCTTTGGAAAATGTTTCCCAAAACTAATACATTGATATTGTTATTAAACCAGTACTGCCATAATATGGCCATATTAATCCTAAATATTAGTGTGCTCATTGTTGTATGGAAACCATATATTTAAGGTGTTTCCCCCAATACATGGTGTCCGAACATTTAGGGTTATTACGGTAATTTGTATTATATCGTTTGAAATCTCCTCTAATTACCATAGCAATGTTCACATGGCACCATGCCATGTGGTGGATCGATTGATCGATAATTTAAAAACTTTAAGATAAGACAAATAACGCGGATGGAAAGATCCATGTACACACCGATATTGTTATGATCATCACAATGTGTCAATATTCGTTACAACTCTGAACAGACAGCACACAGCAATATTTGTTACAACTCTGAACAGACAGCAGACGGCAATATTAGTTACAACTGTGAACAGACAGCTGACGGCAATGTTCGTTACAACTGTGAACAGACAGCAGACGTCAATATTCGTTACAACTCTTAAACAGACAGCAGACGACAATATTCGTTACAACTCTGAACAGCCAGCAGACAAATATTTTTTACAACTCTGAAGATAGCAGACGGAAACAATCATTTATTTCCTACCATTTCCCGGCTTACCAAATGTTCCAGCAACTTTTCCTCTGGTGGTGGGTGTTGGCGTAGTAGAGCCTTATCGGGGTAGTGCGCGTTGATTCGCTTTGCGACCGCCATATTCGCCAACAACATGAACTCTTCAATCAGCCTGTGATGAAGTAAGAGAATACACGGGTCAGTTTGAATTTAACCCTTAGAATGCTGGGCAAGAAAATTGTCGTCTGCTGTTGCTTTATATTTTGCCTTCTTTCCCAATATCGGATGGCCACAAACCGAGGCATTTGATGGTCTCAGAGTATATTTATTTAAAGTTTGAATTAAGGTATGTAAAAGCTTTAACGCAAATTTGAAAGTTATTTGACCTTGATCTTGGGCATGTGGGTCGCATGGGTGGGCTATACAATGAAAATGTGGATGAAAATAAAGAATTATTTTGAATTTTGAAGTAAATCTGTGTAAATGTTGTGGAGATAATTATAAGGTATGTAAAAACTTTAACACACATTTCAAAGTCATTTGACCTTCACCTTGGGGCACAGGGGCCGCATGAGTGGTACACAGAATGAATATATGAATGACGACTAATAAGCATTTGACTGCAGAGATATAAGATATTTAAAAACTTTAATGCAGATTTCGGACGGACGTTCCTACAAATGGATACTTATGTGGCTAACCGTAACCTTTTCCTTTGTTCATCCCTATTGTTCTGTAGCCACATAAACCCATTTTTAGCCATATAAAATCACGGAACAATAGAATATTACATAACATATTGTTCTCCTAGCCACATATGTATCCGATTTGTAAGCTTGGACGGACGCACGGACGCACAGACGCACGGACGCACGGACGTCATTTTGATCACTATGTCTTGCTTTACACAAGCGGGCTTGACAATAATTTCCAAAAGTGCTGTCAAAGCAGGTTTTTGATGAGAACAAAAGGGAAAATAGAAAATAAACAGCAGATGACAATTTTATTAAGTAGAGTAAGAATTAAAGAAGGTAATAATTGGCTGGTAATTGAATAAATACTTGAAATTTAGATTGAAATAAAAAAATAGTTTTTCTTAATAACACAGCAACACAACACTGTTGACGTCAGGGCATGAAAATAGCAGCTTTTACCAGTACGTCTGGAATACACCCTACAAGATGAGCCAGACAGCGAAGATGCAGAAATGTGAAGTTGTCACCAAGGCAAGAAACATTAATGAGAATTTGAAAATCTATTGCATTAATTCTTCCTCTTGTTGGATAAACAGGTATACTAATTTAGGTAGGGATGTGTATAAAGTAGAAATTATATAGAATTGGAATAAAAACACCAAGCTGCACATCTTCAATATAGAATTGTATACAAACATGTAGAAAAAATGGCTAAGTTAAACAGGTGATATTTTTGTTAAAAAATATTTGTTCAGCATAACAACACCAAAGTGCACATGTTCAATATGTGTAGAAGACGTGTGTATAGTTTCATATCGATTGACTCAACGGTTTCAGAGGAGTTGTGTACACAAACTATGCAGTATTTCTGCCCGCCGCCCGCCTGCCCCGCCCTGCGGTAAAACATTATAGGTAACTTTTTTTTAAACAGTCGTATAAAAAAGTGAAAGGTCCGAGGAATGTTTTGGAAGGTCCGAGAGGATAATCGCTGGAAAAACGGTAGAAATATGTGTCTGTTTCATGCGAAATGTCTCACACCATCTGTAAATCCTTGACTGCGTCACCATAAATCTTAGACGATAATCATAATGGATTTAGCATCGCCACTGAATGATGATCGCAATTTCAATTTTATCACAGTCCGGCGGACTAATGTTGCTTGTAAAATACAAAGGTCCGACATTATAATTTGCAGGTCCAGGACCTCGGAACAGTGATATTTTCTGGCCCTGGATGTATATCGCATCGCTGAAATTTTTATTGGGGAAATTTACTTTTCGATGCCCGGCAACAATTTTCTATTTTAAATTACGTAAAAAACTATAATTTATGCAGTTCCGCTGCGTACCGGATTCTAAGACAGAACATTAACACCAGATGACAAAATTTAAATCAGCATGAATTTATTGTATGGGGGGAGTGGAAGGCAAATTACTTTTTCATTTATGGTTGGTGGGGTCAGAAAAAATTAAAAGTTCATCAGAAAGTTAATTTAATTACATCCGTAGCGTTTGTTTCTTCTTCAAAAAGAACTGCCTTCTGCTCCAATCCACAATCGACACCCTCACACACATACAATTAATTCTGATTTGATTTATAGATTTATTGGTGATTAACGGCCTATCAACAGCTAAGGTCATTTAAGGCCGTAACCTGCTGCAATTGGGGAAAATCCCAAAATCAGAACGGAATATTTACATTGAAAATAAATATATTCAGCCCTGAAATTAGAATAACCTGACCTGGTGCCAGGTCCATACCACACCAAAGTCACTTGGCCCCTTACCCTAATAGTAATAGGATTACTAAATATCGTAATACTCACATAAGGGGCATAACCAGATGCAACTGTCACATACAAAATGCCAAAGACATATGAGACAGCAAACAGTCGGAATTCCGGTAAGGATGAACCCCAATTGTTAAATTATCCATCGCATGCTCCCACCTGCCACCCACGTCAACCAGTTGTGTTCACCTGTTACTGTCCTTCTGTTGATAGACCCAGTAGCCATTGGGTAGACCAGTCTCTTTGTCCAGGGTATACTGTAGCTTCACCTCGTCCAATTGCAGGGCGCCACCTTCAAACCGACCACGACGTAGATTGGTCGCTATCTGAAATGGTGGTTGTGGCTGGAGAAATGGGGCTTATGAGTTTTGTGATCAGTGTAGCTCCTGATCAAATCCTGATCAACTCCTGTAGCTTGGTAATGATTAAAATTGCTTGTTGGAAGCATGGCAACCGCACGTTTCATTGACGGAATGGTGAACAGTGTGGATCCTGATTAGGCGGTGCGGATGCACAGGCTGATCTGGATCTACATTAGTCACACAACCCATTTTTGTAGCCTTATAACGATCTGTATTGCTTGTTAGAAGCGTCATGGTTTCATTGATGGAATCGCGATCAGTGCAGATCCTGATCAGGCTGTGCGGATGCACAGACTGATCAGGAGCTACACATAAGCCCCATTTGCCCAGTCACAGCCACAATTAAGCACACAGATGTTTCAGAAGATGTTTACCTGTTCCTATTCAGTGAAAGTAAATGTGTTTAGCAGCTAAGGTCATATAGGGCTCGGACCACAGTTTAAAATCAGTGGGACGGAAATACTATGCAAGTACTTTTTATGCCTAGGGTGTGGATTGAACTCACAACATCCGGTATTGAAGTCCAATGTCCAACCCCTAAGGGCACTCCAATGTCCCATATCCCTAGGGCCACGCCCATCCCTAGGGTGAGGATTGAACTCACAACCTGCGGTATTGAAGAACCTCCGGTATTGAAGTCCAATGCCATATCCCCTAGGGCCACGGCCCATCCCTAGGGTGAGGATTGAACTCACAACCTGCGGTATTGAAGAACCTCCGGTATTGAAGTCCAATGCCATATCCCCTAGGGCCACGGCCCATCCCTAGGGTGAGGATTGAACTCACAATCTGCGGTATTGAAGAACCTCCAGTATTGAAGTCCAATGTCATATCCCCTAGGGCCACGGCCCATCCCTAGGGTGAGGATTGAACTCACAACCTGCGGTATTGAAGAACCTCCGGTATTGAAGTCCAATGCCATATCCCCTAGGCCACGGCCCATCCCTAGGGTGAGGATTGAACTCACAGCCAGTATTGAAAACAATAGTGAAAGTGAATGGGTTTAACGTCCCAGCAACAGATAAGGTCATATAGAGACAGGACCACGGTTTAAAGTCTCATCCGACAGACCAATTGATGGAAATACATGTACTATAATTCCAGCACAAAAATATTTACACAATTCCCTAACATTTGATTGGCCCGTAGCAAGTCTCTGTCCAAAATTTATATCCCAGTAAACTCCCATGCCGGACTACTTTCCGTAACCGTCAGGCGCAGTTAAAATAATTCTTAAGAAAACGGAAAATAAACATATTTTCTTGATGAATTTATTTCAAATGCTGGAATTATAAGGAATGAATGGCCTTTTTGTGGAATTTATCGGGGATATAAACTTGGAAAAGTCGCGGGAATACTGGACGAGGCCTTAAAAAATTACTATTTCCGGAGAAAAAAAAAAAAAATATATATATTTTTTTTTTTCCCCAAAATTTTAATTTTCTATTGCTTCGTCCAGTATTCCCGCGACTTTTCCAAGTTTATACCCCGATAAATTCCATAAAACGGCCATTCATTCCTATAATGAAAGTATTTGTATGCCCACAGCGAGGGTTGAACCCACAACCTCCGGATTGGAAGTCAGGTGTTCTAACCCCTAGGCCACAACCCATCCCATTTCCAGTTATTGAAGTCCAATGCCATATCCCCTAGGCCACTGCCCATACCTTATTCAACGCAAGGACGCGTGATTTGATGTTGTCGACCGTGAAAGGGGCCGAGATGGGAGGTAACTCTTCTTGTGTCCAATCTCGATCCGGCTGGTCTAGAAAACCCTGAAACAGTAAATGTGGCTGTGAGTGGAGAAAAACAAGTGAAAGTGATAGAGAAATCCTGGCACTAACCTACTATTCTATTTATCCTGTCAACACTACAAATACTTTAAAATGCAAAAAATAACCCCAGCCACATCCTTTAAAATCGGAGAATCGACTAGCATGACAACCGCACATATTCATACGCAGTGATTAGGTCGTATTGACAGGATATCAAAAATGTTTCACGGCACATACGCACTGTGTTGACGGGATAAAATGGGTTTAACATCCCAGCAACAGTTAAGGTCATTTAGGGACGGGACATCAGCTTAGTCTCATTTGAAAGTGTATAGCAATACTATGGAATTATATTTTGATGCCCTAGGCGAGGTTTGAACACTCAACCATCGTATTGGAAGTCATGACCCCTAGGTCACCTGTGAATTGCGACAAAATGACGTAAAACAAGAAGATTCCTAATTTTAACGCCGTATTATTTACATCTTTGAATTTCCTTCGGACTTTAAACAGACCAAATGTTTTTCTAACTACAGAAAACGCAACAGCCCATTGTTTTATTCCTTAATGAATGTAACATTGGAATGGCACATACATTTTTTTTTTAACTTTTAGGGGAATGGGGTAAAATGTGGAGGGTAAAAATGTAACGAGAGTTCGACAATAGGGGATTTTTCTGCAGTAAGCCATAATGCTAGTTATTATCAAATAAACGTCAACTACAGTGTTTATCTGTTTTTGAGCCAATGAATGAAAAGTTGTTATTTAACTAGATATTATGTTTGTAAAACATGGATATGCCTCGTGGCGTACTGGACTATAACTGGAGAAACTCTTACAAATTGTTTTGTCATTTCGACGTAAATGTACACGGACGGACAAATGTATGGACAGACGGACTTACGTACGCAGGGGCGGATCTGGAGTGGGGGGGGGGTTCCGGGGTTGCAACCTCCCCATTCAGCCACGGAGTTTACATAGATCACAGTTTACCACCAGTTGGAATCTGAATCTGAATTTAAATGCCGTAACACACAAGAAAGTGCGTTTCCGGACATCCATCTAGATTTAAAAAAATTTCCTGGGGGACAATCCCCCGTTCCCCAAATGCTGGATCCGCCCTTGGTACGGAACCTCAAGAGCAATGCAATATGCTCCCCCCTTGCTATTGCATAGGAGGCATAATAAAAATGTATTGGTCATCATTTTTCTGACGTGGGGGGGGGGGGGGATATACTTTTTCGAGGGAGGAATGTAGCCGAATATGTGGGTGAAAACAGACCCAGAGATCAGGCGTATATTTGTGTATTTTACACATTTATTTTAGCTGAATACACATTGATTTTCAAAAAAGTACATAAATGCTCCAAGCAAATACCTGTGCATGGTCGTAGCTGAATTTCCCGCATGATCGAATCATCGTCCGGCCAAACCATTCCTCTTCAATCTGAAAACATAAAATCAGTGGGTGTCATTATTTTCACAAATTTCCCACACCCTATGTGCCCTTACCCCTTTCAATACCACAGGCCTGATACAATAGGGTTTTCCCAAAACAAATTGTATCCAAATACATTGTTATTGTCATAAACCAGTACAATCATACTAACCCTAATTGGGACTCTTTGTTGTGAGAAATCAAATATTTATATTTTTCTCCCGAGAATAAATTGTGTCCAAATAGTTAGTGTTATTACGGTAAATGAAATAAGTGAACATTGTGTCTGACAAGGGGAGATGAATACAGAAGTACAAAATCCAGAGTCATCTCTTGTGTATGTGACCAGGCGTTCCAACAGGAAATTGTGAACAAAGAGGAAATTGAATATAGAACTAACGACTGCATATATTTGATGCATAATTATTATACTGAATTTATTACATTATCACATTTTGGTTAGTTAATTGTTATATTGATTTGTTAATGTATTGCTTGACTGACTGACTTGTTAGTTGGTTGGTTGATGGATTGATTAATTGATTGACTAACCTTTTGGTTGGTTGATTGATGTATTGACTGATTAATGTATTGATTAACGGACTGATTTGTTGGTTGGATGGTTGATCAATTGATTGGCTGACTGACCGTTTCGTTGGTTGGTTGATGGATTGATTGACGTATTGATTGATTGATGTATTGGTTGATTAGTTCATTATACCAACCTCTCCATCCTCATTGATGGTCCATTCAACTGAGAAAGACAGGCGATCTTCATCAGGGTTTAAACTGCAGAGCTGTTCACACAGTAACTGTGGCAACATTGGAATCACCTAGCAACGGAAGGATACAAATGGGAACAGCAGACGACGAAAGTTAATTCAGCATTGTAAAGGTTAACATGCCACAATCTAATGGTAAGTTAAGAAAACTAAGATAAATATTTCAAATTTGCTGTTCAGCAAAATGTGTGTATTTTCAGAACACAATGGATTACTATGTCATAGGAACTGTACAAAGGGGAAAGTGTTGTTGGTTGCTGGAAATGTAGAATTGTGGTCACATCATATGTGGCTGTGACTGGAGAAATGGGGCTTATGGAATTTGTGACCAGTGAAGCTCCTGATCATATAGCACACCCCTGTAGCCTGATAACGATCTATATCGCTTGTTAGAAGCATGACGGGTGTTTCATTGAAGGAATAGCAAACGGTGCAGATCCTGATGAGACCTGGACCTATACTGGTTGCAAAACTCATAAGCCCAATTTCTAAGATAAATATGTCACAGGGCGATAAAAATGTACACCGGCTCGGAATCGAACCGGGGACCTCGACCTACCATCTACTACTGGGAATGGGGCATAACAGGATTTAGCTCTCAAGTATCAGGAGGCTAAAAATGTACACGAGGGTCAACCATGTAAGTCAGCATTCCGGTAAGGATGCACCCCGATCGTTAAATTACCCTTTGCCACCCACGCCCTTCGTGAGTTATATACATACAATAATTGACCATTCAAGGTACGCTAAAAGCACGTGTGAACACAATGGGTTATCATACCTTATGAACAAAAAGTTACAGTGAATGTGTTTAACGTCCCACTAACAGCTATGGTCATATAGAGACGGGACCACAGTTTAATGTCTCATCCGACAGACCAGTGGGATGGACAGACTATGAAAGTATCTTTTTGATGCCCGAGGCGAGGTTTGAATCCACAATGTCCGGATTGAAAGTCAGGTGTTCTCACCCCTAGGCCACAACCCATCCCTTTGTATCCTTTGAATAAGTCAAAGCTGAAAGAAATTTTCTCTACATGTCTGGGCATACCACGTATATTACTTAACCCTTTCAACACTACAGACCTGTATAGTGGTATTGGAAAACCATGTAGATCCAGATGAGCCTGCTCGTAACGAGCCGTCTCATCAGGATCTGCACTTTTTGCAAGTAATTTTCATATTTTTGAGAATAAAAAAAACACCATGCGAACACAATGGGTGATCATACCTTATGCACAAGGTAGACACTGGTCGCCCTCTCGGCGGCAATCTTGTCCAAAATGGTATTCTCATCTAGGAAGTAACTCACATCGGCTATGTGAACCCCCACCTTGTATTTACCTGAAACACACGCATATAGATGAAGAAACAAAATTCAAGAATAGGGTTTAACGTCCCAGCAACAGCTAGTCATATATGGGACCACAGTTTAAAGTCTCATCCGACAGACCAGGTGATGGAAATACTATGAAAGTATTTGTCATGCCCTAGGGTAGGTTATGAACCCACAACCTTCACTACTGAAGTCCTGGGCCCGTTTCACTAAACTTTGTACGACTTAAATGATCGTAAGTTCAAATTTAGGATCGTCTGTAAATTTCAATTGATGGATTAACATTTATTGAGCATAGCCACAGCCCATCCCAGCATATAGATCAATCTTATACGAGACATGCCATGTGATTTTGTATCTAAAAGAACAGGTGCGATGTTTTCTTCACAAAATCTATTTACAGGAACTTTGATATTTTCTGTGAACGAAGTCGAAAGATGAGAAATAGTGAGAATATAAGAACGCATTTGCTATGACAATTTCGTCAACTTGCGACGTCATTTACGGAAAAATATAGTAAATTTTGTAAATATTTTTCACAAGATGTTCTTAGGTACAAAAGCACTTGGCGTGTCGAATATGTGGCTGTGAGAAATTGGGCGTACCAGTTTAGATGCAGATCAGCCTGAGCAACCACACAGTCTGATCAGGACCTGCACTGTTCGCCATTCCATCAACGAAACACCCATATTGCTTGTAACTCATCAGAAATTTGTTTACTTCAGTTATAGTTTGTGTATTTTTCGAGGCGCATATAAATTGTGAGTGACATACATGTACAAAAGATTATTTGATTTGTATATGCATAATTATATGCCACTCGTTCCGTCGCAAAATGATATTACACTCCTAGTCGCGCAATATCGCACGCTACGGAAATTGTGCATATATCCACATACAACTCAAATAACATATATGGCACCTACCGTCTCCCAAGCTTTCACAGGACAAAGCATCATCAAGGTCGCGAGCTGTGGCTGGGTCGATGGTGAACACGCACGCATCTCTAAAATCTCGCCGCTTCTCGATTTCTGACGCCGGAATTGTCCACGGTAAATCCTTGGGCAGGCAGTCTATGGCCTAGAAGAAGTACTCAGTTATCGCACGGACAATAATAAAGAATGTGAAAATTTAACACGACCCAGAGCTCCAGATAAGGTGCGTATTGGCGTAGCTTACGCACTTATTTTTGCAGAATACACATTGATTACCAAAACTGGGAGAACAAAATACTCACAACAATGTGAAAATATGCATTGATTTTCAAATTGAGTAGTGAAAATACAGTATTAAAGTTGAAAATTTACTTAGTTGAACTGCAAAAAGCAAACAGTGTTTGCTTTTTTGCAGCTCAAATAAGTGAATTTTTAATTTTTTTTTTATTTTTTATCATGTATTAGGAAGAAAATCAATAACATATTTGTAAAAGTAAAATACGCATTGAATTTGAAATCTGGAGGTATAAAACTCATTAGATACAAAACTTATCTGGAGCTCTGTGATCGTTATCGAAAATGCTATATCAAATTTGGTTAACATCCATCAGGCAGAACGAGTTATCATGTGGACAAGGCTACATAATGTGCAAAATGAAAAATGGCCGCCACATGGAGATAACTAATGGGAATTATTTGTGCGTTATTCCTCCTTCAACCGTCTGGACGAGACGGTTCAAATGAGTGGTAACAATATATATTTTAAAGGACAAATAAAGAAAATAACTAAATTTTTTCCACCAATTGTATCCTAGACGACAGCAATGAGTTAACGAACAAACAAACCTCCTGCGGAAATTCGTAAAAGTGCACGCCGTTTTCTATAAGTTGAGCCTCTGTCTCGGGATCTATTTCTCCGGCCTCACCCAGACTTCTCGCTAATCGCCTGAAACATTATATTTATTGATTTAATAGTGCTTAACCCTTAGACCGCTACTCACAACAATTGTCGTCAGCAGTTGCTGTTATATCTTGCCTTATTTCTCAATAAAAACATGGTTTGGCAGCACTTCAGAATCATTTCCAATGGAAATGATTCTGAAATGCTGTCAAAGCATGTTGTAAATTATTCTAAAGAGCTGTCAAAACATGTTTTTGATGATAAAATGGAAAATAAAAAATAAATGGCAGACGACATTAGTTATCGGTCTAAGGGTTAATAAAAGCCTGCCAACAGCTAAAGTCATTTTAGGCAGGATAACTGGGTTGAATCCCAAACCTGTACGTCTGGTGGGAAAATCCCAAAATCAGAACAGAATATTTAGAGAAAAAAAAATTCAGTCCTGAAATTAGAATAACCTGATATGGGATTTCTTAGTGAAAAAAGTACCCCTAACGAGCGCCCTGCCCCTTTTCCAGTCTTTGGGGAACACTAAAGGTCATATAGAGTTGGGACCATAGTTTAAAGTTTCATCTAACAGACCAGTGGGATGGAAATACTATGTTTGCAGTATTGAAGTTCAATGCCATAACCCCTAGGCCACATCCCATACTCTGGTTTGGATAAACACCATTGTTAAATTAATCTTTGAATGCTCCCAACCACCCACCCGCTAAATCGGTAGGCAATGTACAGAAGTTACGTGGGTGCAAATCTATGATTTATTGTAGTAAACACCGTGCGCTATCATTTGACGTTAGAAGCAAGAAAATGTGGCCTGTCGGCACATAAAGGCTCCCAGTGGTAGATTGGATGAACTCTGGCAAACTTCTTAACCGGTTCCACATGCACGGACACACAGTCCAAACTAATTTCCTCCTGGCTCTAACAAGACTGGGAGCATAAAACAGGAATACAACTAATGAATATGTAAATATGAACCAGGGGACCGTTTCACTAAACTTTGTATGATTAAAATGTTCGTAAGTGCAAAATTATGACAGTCTGTAAATTGCGCATTAACAATGATTTCTTGTAAACAATTATTGGATTTACATTTATTGAGCATAGGCTGCATTCCTATGATCAATAAATGTAAATCCATCCATTGAAATTTCCAGACGATCCTAAATTTTCACTTACGAACATTTTAGTAGTACAAAGTTTAGTGAAACGGGCCCCAGTTGACAGAATGGACCTTATACATCGATGTTTGCAACCAGTGCAACTCCTGATCAGACTGCGCAGGCTGCCTTCAGTCAACTAAAAAAGTGAACATTATTTTACGACAACTACAACTAGACATTATGTTTGTAAAACATGGATATGCCCCCATGGCATACTGGACTCTAACTGGAAAAACTCTTACAAACTTTTTGACTTTTGACATAATGTATTAATGTACATGGACGGACAGACGGACGGACGGACGGAACTTCCTACAAATGGATACTTATGTGGCTAACCGTAACCTTTTCCTTTGTTCATCCCTATTGTTCTGTAGCCACATAAACCCATTTTTAGCCACATAAAATCACGGAACAATAGAATATTACATAACCTATTGTTCTCCTAGCCACATATGTATCCATTTGTAAGCTCAGATGGACGGACGTACGGAACCTCAAGAGCAATGCAATATGCTACAGTAGTCAATCTGGTGACCAACATGCAGTCTCCAGGGGCATCGGAACAGGTTTGACATATTTGGAATTCATATATATATATATGTATATATACAGTCCCACCTCCCCTAACGGCCACCTCCCAGCAACGGCCACCTCTCTTCAACGGCCAGTTTAAACTCCCCCCGTTAGAATTTAACGTTATTTTACCTCTGTCCAACGGTCACCTCTCTTCTCCAGCCAACGGCCACAAAAAAACACAACGAAATCGTCAAAAGACCTCTCGAACGGCCAACATATTTTTGCTAATGGCCAGTTGATTTTTTCATAGCAAAGAGTCATAAGCTTCTCTGACCGGCCAACATATTTTTACAGGTCGTTTTTATTCTGAACGGTCAATATAATTAATCTCGCCAAACGGCCACGTCAATTAAAACATGACACAAACCACCTCTCTGAGCGGCCAACATATTTATTATTGACAAACGGCCATAGAAACCACGACAAAAACGGCCTGTAAACGGGCAGCATATTTTTTTTAATGTACATTTTTCGTATGCAAACGTTACCGTGAATCGCGTAAAATCAATTTTCCTATTCCTATGTAGCCTACGGCAGATCTAATCGAGTGTGCCGTATCTATCGGATACCTTCGGTGGTAATCGGTCGATAAAAGTTGTGTGTAAACACATGTCCAAGTTCTGTATTCGGATTTATCACCTGTCTGGCATCTGACAATGGAATTGCCGACAAGTTTGTCACCGTTTGAAGTGGATTAAACAAGCCATTCTAGGATTAGGATACTCAACACGGTCTGCTGACTGAATATGACACCATGTGACACTGCAAGAAAAGTGGGCTTATTGGGTTTGTGACCAGTGTAGCTGTAAATTAGTCTGCTCAGTGTGTTCACTACATGTTTTTACACAAAATTGGATTAACAACTTTAGCATGATTATAACTTTGTCACACAAATGCAGATCCGATCCAGACTGCAAGTTATTCTGATCAGGAGCTACACATGTCAAAAACTGAATAAGCCCAGTTTGTCATTATGAATGCATAATTGTTATTGGTCAATTTGAACATTTAACATGTTTAATAAATTGTTATTTCTTAAAATAACCATGATTACTATTTTGTCTTCTTCAATAACATACTAACAATGACAAATGTATATGTTCTATAGTAAATACAATATAATAGTATAAAACATATACAATCCTAGTTGTTTCTATGTTCATATATCAGTATAAGCAACTGAGAAGTTGATGGCTGTTCATTGATGGCTGTTCGTTGGTGACCCTCTCCACAACAGCCACCTCTCTACAACAGCCACTTTTAGTCCGTCCGGCTGCTGGCTGTTGTAGAGAGGTTGGACTGTATATAAAAAACGGAATGTAAATATTTTTTTCAGCAATTTTTCTCATTTCAAATCACAAGTGTATGTTGTTACCACTCAGGTGAACCGTCTCGGCGAGACGGTTCAACTGAGTGGTAATAACATACACTTTGGGTGGGTAGCGGGTGCACCCAGTAGATTAGCCGGACCAATCTTATGATGATTCCGGCGCCCCTGGTCTCGAGTTGAGGTCTACAGTACAAACGATATATGCATCCCGGTGTCACAGAATATTCTCCCCCCCGGGGGGGAAAATATTCGGCGAATTATTCGCCGAATATTATCCCCCCACCTCTCCTCTACACAACACTCATATCACAGAGGGTTTGGCTGACTGGGGGGCGGGGGGCAAATTATTCGCCGAATATTATCCCCCCCACCTCTCCTCTACACAACACTCATTCACAGAGGGTTTGCCTGACTGGGGGGCGGGGGGCACAAATTATTGGCCGAATATTATCCCCCCACCTCTCCTCTACACCACACTCATATCACAGACGGTTTGGCTGACCCGGGGGGCGGGGGCAAATTATTCCGACCGAATATTATCCCCCCCACCTCTCCCTCTACACAAACACTCATATCCAAGGCACGGTTTGGATGGTTTGACGGGTTGGGGGGTTTTTTTGATTTTTTTAATTTTTGGTTTTTTTGGGGGGGGCGGGGGGCAAATATTCGCCTGCCCGAATATTATCCCCCCCCCATCTCCTCTACACAACACTCATATCACAGAGGGTTTGGCTGCTGGGGGGCTGGGGGGCGGGGGGGCAAATTATTCGCCCGAATATTATCCCCCCCACCTCTCTCTACACCCACACTCATATCACAGACGGGTTTGGGTTTCTGACGGGGGGGGGGGCGGGGGGAAAAAATTATTCGCCCGAATATTATCCACCCCACCTCTCCTCTACAACACTCATATCACAGAGGGTTTGGCTGGACTGGGGTGAGGGGGGGCAAAATTATTCGCGAAATATTATCCCCCCACCTCTCCTCTACACCCACACTCTATCACAAGACGGTTTTGGCTGACCGGGGGGCCGGGGGGCAAATTATCGCGAATATTATCCCCCCCACCTCTCCTCTACACAACACTCATATCACAGGGGTTTGGTTTCTGATGGGGGGCGGGGGGCAAATTATTCGCCGAATATTATCCCCCCATCTCCTCTACACACAATCATTCACAGAGGGTTTGGCTGACTGGGAGGGCGGGGGGGCAAATTATTGGCCGAAATATTATCCCCCCCACCTCTCCTCTACACCACACTCATATCACAGACGGTTTTGGGCTGACCGGGGGGCGGGGGGAGGGGGCAAATTATTTCGCGAATATTATCCCCCCACCTCTCCTCTACAACACTCTATATCAGACGGTTTGGGTGACTGGGGGGGCGGGGGGCAAATTATTCGACGAATATTATCCCCCCCCACCCCCCCTCTCCTACACAACACTCATATCACAGAGGGTTTGGCTCTGACTGGGGGGCGGTGGGGGGCAAATTATTCGCCGAATATTATCCCCCCCACCTCTCCTCTACACCACACTCATATCACAGACGGTTTGGCTGACCGGGGGCGGGGGGCAAATTATTCGCCGAATATTATCCCCCCCACCTCTCCTCTACACAACACTCATATCACAGAGGGTTTGGCTGACTGGGGTGCGGGGGGCAAATTATTCGCCGAATATTATCCCCCCACCTCTCCTCTACACCACACTCATATCACAAGACGGTTTGGCTGACCGGGGGGCGGGGGGCAAATTATTCGCCGAATATTATCCCCCCCACCTCTCCTCTACACAAACATCATCTTATCACAGAGGGTTTGGCTGACTGGGGGGCGGGGGGCAAATTATTCGCCGAATATTATCCCCCCACCTCTCCTCTACACCACACTCATATCACAGACGGTTGGCTGACCGGGGGGCGGGGGGCAAATTATTCGCCGAATATTATCCCCCCCACCTCTCCTCTACACAACACTCATATCACAGAGGGTTTGGCTGACTGGGGGGCGGGGGGCAAATTATTCGGTGAATATTATCCCCCCCACCTCTCCTCTACACCACTCATATCACAGACGGTTTGGCTGACCGGGGGACGGGGGGCAAATTATTCGCCGAATATTATCCCCCCCACCTCTCCTCTACACAACACTCATATCACAGAGGGT
Source organism: Conchocele bisecta (assembly GCA_029237695.1). Taxonomy (NCBI): domain Eukaryota; kingdom Metazoa; phylum Mollusca; class Bivalvia; order Lucinida; family Thyasiridae; genus Conchocele; species Conchocele bisecta. The sequence continues at coordinate 10,052,155 of CM055279.1, forward strand.
TTGGCTGACTGGGGGGCGGGGGGGGGGCAAATTATTCGCCGAATATTATCCCCCCCCTCTCCTCTACATCACACTCATATCACAGACGGTTTGGCTGACTGGGGGGCGGGGGGCAAATTATTCGCCGAATATTATCCCCCCCCACCTCTCCTCTACATCACACTCATATCACAGAGGGTTTAGCTGACTGGGCGACGGGGGGCAAAATATTCGCCGAATATTATCCCCCCCCCCCCCTCTCCTCTACATCACACTCATATCACAGAGGGTTTGGCTGACTGGGCGACAGGGGGGCAAAATATTGGCCGAATATTATCCCCCCCCCCCTCTCCTCTACATCACACACATATCACAGAGGGTTTGGCGGAGGGCAAATTATTCGCCGAATATTATCCCCCCCACAGTAACAGTAATAAAAGTCAGGAAAAAGGGTATACTTTGGTTCAGAAATAAGGAAAATAGATAGAGAATAGTAGGTTAGTGCCATGAATGGGAAAAAATATCTGGCAAGGCTCAGGAAACGGGATCGGCGAGGCTCTGCCATATCCCCTAGGCCACGGCCTATCCCTGGGGCCTGGGCATAAAAATGAAAGATGCAGTACATTCACTGTTTCAGAAACTTGGTTAGACAATAAATTGTTACATTACCCAACGGCAAACTGTGAGTCGATCTTCCATTCAGTAATCCGAGCGATAAACAAGGTTTTCTCGTGATCTTCTGGCCGTTCTAGGAAATCTGAAATGAGCATATATGTGGCTGTGACTGGAGAAATGGGGCTTATGGGTTTTGCGGTCAGTGTAGATCCAAATCAGACTGTACATCCATGATCCTGAGCTGCACTATTCGCCATTCCATAAATAAAACATGCTTCGAACAAGCAATATAGGTTGTTACCAGGCTACAGGAGTGCAGTCTCCGTGAAAGTCGTCGGTCCATCGGCCATGTCTGGGCCGATGGTAAACCGGAAGTCGCCGGACTGATTGTCCAATTATAAAAATCTAAGCTTCAATGAAATCACCTTCCTTTGGTGCTAGCTAGCTTTTCTTATATGACTGATATACTTAAAAAGCCAAAACGCTCTTAAATGTCACACAAAATCAATTTTATTTTTTTGTATAAATGTTTTTGGTCTGGTAAATTTTTGTCCGGTCTGGTAAAAATTTCAAGTTTACAAGCTAGCTAGCTAGACCGAATGTCCTGTAAAATGTTGGCACTTTCGCGGAGACTGGGAGTGCTATTTGATCCGAAGCTACATTGGTCACAAAAAAAACATAAGTTGCATAGTGGGTATTTCTTTTGTTTTCCGAGTACTCAAGAAGGAAATTTTCTATTGTTCTAAGTACCCAACAAGTAACGGAAAGAATGGAATTTACAGTGAATGGAATTTACAGTTACCTAATGTTCTCAGTACCCAGCAAGCAACGGAATTAATGGAATTTACAGTTACCTATTGTTCCCAGTACCCAGCAAGCAACGGAATTAATGGAATTTACAGTTACCTATTGTTCTCAGTACCCAGCAAGCAACGGAATTAATGGAATTTACAGTTACCTATTGTTCCCAGTACCCAGCAAGCAATTCGCAACGGTAATTAATGGAATTTACAGTTACCTATTGTTCTCAGTACCCAGCAAGCAACGGAATTAATGGAATTTACAGTTACCTATTGTTCCCAGTACCCAGCAAGCAACGGAATTAATGGAACTTAAAGTTACCTAATGTTCTCAGTACCCAGCAAGTAACGGAATGAATGGAATTTACAGTTACCTAATGTTCCCAGTACCCAGCAAGTAACGGAATGAATGGAATTTACAGTTACCTATTGTTCTCAGTACCCAGCAAGTAACGGAATGAATGGAATTTACAGTTACCTAATGTTCCCAGTACCCAGCAAGTAACGGAATGAATGGAATTTACAGTTACCTATTGTTCTCAGTACCCAGCAAGTAACGGAATTAATGGAATTTACAGTTACCTATTGTTCTCAGTACACACCAAGTAACGGAATGAATGGAATTAATACAGTTACCTATTGTTCTCAGTACCCAGCAAGTAACGGATAATGGAATTTACAGTACCTATTGTTCTCAGTACCCAGCAAGTAACGGAATGAATGGAATTTACAGTTACCTAATGTTCCCAGTACCCAGCAAGTAACAGAATGAATGGAATTTGACAGTTACCTAATGTTCCCGAGTACACACCAAGTAAGGAGGTATGAATGGGAATTTTACAGTTACCTAAATGTTTCTCAGTTACATCCAACAAGTAACGGAATGTAATGGAATTTTACAAGGTTACTATTGTTTCTCAAGTAACACACCAAGTAACGGAATGAATTGGAATTTACAGTTACCTATTGTTACCCAGTACCCAGCAAGTATAACGGTAATGAAATGGAATTTACAATTACCATAATGTTATTTCAGTACCCAGCAAGTAACGGTATGGAATGGAATTTACAGATACTAATGTTCCTGTTACCTATTGCTCAGTACCAGCAAGTAACGAATGAAGATACAGTTACCTATTGTTTTCTTCTCAGTAACTGGAATGAATTTTGGAATTTTCAGTACTTTCGACAAAGTAACGGAATAATGGATTTACAGTTACTAATGTTCTCAGTACCCAGCAAGTAACGAATGAATGGAATTTACAGTTACCTATTGTTCTCAGTACCCAGCAAGTACGAATTGAATGAATAACAATTTCGTTAACTATTGTTCTCAGTACCCACAAGTAACGGAATTGAATGGAATTTACAGTTACCTAATGTTCTCAGTACCCAAGCAAGTAACGGAATTAATGGAATTTACAGTTACCTATGTTCTCAGTACCCACAATAGTAACGGAATGATGGAATTTACAGTACTAATGTTACAGTTACCAAGCAAGTAACAGGAATGAATGGATTTTACAGTTACCTAATTGTTCTCAGTACACACCAAGTAACGGATGAATGGATTTACAGTTACCTAATGTTCTTCAGTAGCAAGTACGAATGAAATGGAATTTCAGTTTACAATGTTCTAGTACCCAAAGCAAGTACAGAATGAATGGAATTTACAGTTACCTATGTTCTCAGTACAGCAACAAGGAACGGAATTTTGATGGATTTACAGTTACCTAATGTTATCAGTACCCAGCAAGTAACAGGAATGAATGGAATTTACAAGTTACCTATGTTCTCAGTACCCAGCAGTAACGGAATGAATGGAATGTACAGTTACTAATGTTCTCAGTAGCCCAGGCAAGTAATCAGTAATGAATGGAATTTACAGTTACCTATTGATTACCTCAGTACACAACAAGTAACGGAATGTTAACTGGAATTTTACAGTTACCTAATGTTCTCATCAAGTACAGCAAGTAACGGAATGTAATGGAATTTCAGTTACCTATGTTCTCAGTCACTAATAACAAGTACATTCTCAGTACACCAGAACTAGTACAGGAATGAATGAACAATTTACAGTTACCTAATGTTCTCAGTACCCAGCAAGTAACGGAATGAATGGAATTTACAGTTACCTAATGTTCTCAGTACCCAGCAAGTAACGGAATGAATGGAATTTACAGTTACCTAATGTTCTCAGGTACCCAGCAAGTACAAGGAATTGAATGGAATACAGTTACCTATGTTCTCAGTACCAGCAAGTAACGGAATGAATTTGAATTAATACAGTTAACCTAATGTTCTCAGTACCCAGCAAGTAACGGAATGAATGGAATTTACAGTTACCTAATGTCCCAGTACCACAAGAACAACGTTACTAACTGTAATGAATGGATGGAATTTACAGTTACCTAATTGTTCTCAGTACCCAGCTAAGTAACGAATGAATGGTACAATTTACAGGTTTACCTATATTGTTCTCAGTACCCAATCAAGTAACAGAATGATGGAATTTACAGTTACTAATGTTCTCAGTACCAGCAAGTTTAACAGGATATGCAATTAACGGAATGCGACTATTGTTCAGTACCCCAGCAATGTAACGGAATAGAATACGCAGTAACGGAATGAATGGAATTTACAGTTACCTATTGTTCTGTACCCAACAAGTAACGGATAATGAATGAATTTACAGTTCCACCTACCCAGCATGTTAACGGAATTAATGGAATTTACAGTACTATTGTTTCAGTACAAGCAAGGTGATGATGGAATTTACAGTTACCTATGTTCTCAGTACCAGCAAGGAATGAATGGAATACAGTTACCTATTGTCTCAAGTACCCCAGTACGTGAATAATGGTACAGTTCCTATGTCAGTACCAGCAAGTAACAAGTAATGGTTTCAGTTACACAGTACGAAATTGGAATGGAATGGTTTACAGTTACCTAATGTCAGTACCAGCAAGTAAACAGGAATTTGAATGTACAGTACTATGTAACAAGTAACGGAATGAATGGAATTTACAGTTTACCTAATGTTCATCCCTGCAGTACGGAATGATGAATTTACAGTTACGATTGGTTTCAGTACAACTCTGTACCAGCTAATGGGTTTCAGTACCCACACGAAATGAATGGTAATTTACAGTTACAATGTTTCCCAGTACCCAGCAAGTAATGAACGAATGATACAAGTACTAATGGTTCATTACTATCACAAGTACAAGATGTAACGGAATTTAATGGAATTTACAGTTACCTAATTGTTCTCAGTACACAAACAAGTATTCGGATAAATGATAATTGGAATTTACAGTTACCTATGTTCTCAGTACACAACAAGTAACTGAAAAGGAATGGAATACAGTCTAATGTTTCCAGTATACACAAGTACGAATATGGAATTTACAGTTACCTATGTTCCCAGTACCCAGAAGTAACTGATTAATGGAATGGAATTTACAAGTTCCTAAATGGTTTTCCTTCCAGTACCCACAGTACGGAATTAATGGAATTTTCAGTTAACTATTGTCTAATTTTGTAACACCCACAACAAGTTTACGGAATGAATGAAATAATTTTTACAGTTTACCTAACTGTTCAATCAATGTAACCCAGCAAGTAACGGAATTTGTAATGAATTTTCAAGTAACTATTTGTTCCTTCGTACCAGCCCAAGTAGTAACAGAAATGAATGAAGAATACAGTTACCTAATGTTCTCCAGTACCAAGCACAGTTACAGAATTAATGAATTTAACAGTTTACCTTACCTTGTTCTCCAGACAACAAGGCAGTAACGGAATGAATGGAAATTTACAGTTACCTAATTGTTCTCAGTACCCAACAAAGTAAACCCGGAATGAATGGAAGATACAGTTAACCTAATTTGGTTCTCAACAAGTACACCAGCAAGTAACGGAAATGGAATGGAATTTACCCAAGTGACCTAAATGGTAATTTCAGTTACCCAGAAAGTAATAACGGAATGAATGAATTTACAGTTACCCTATTGTTTATCAGTAACCCACCCCCCAAGTAACTGGAGATGACAAATGGAAAATTATACAGTTTACTATGTTCTCAGTACAGCAAGTACGGAATCGAATGGAATTTTACAGTTACCTAATGGTTCTCAGGTAACCCAAGCAAGTTTTTTAAACGGAATAAGGGAATAACAGTACCCTATTGTTCTTCGAGTACAAGCAATTTGTAACGAATTATGGAAATGGTTTTACAGTTAACCTATTGTTCTCAAGTAACCCAAGGCAGTATTTTGCCCAACGGAATGGAATGGAATACAGTACCTTAATTGTTTACAGTTACCCAGAAGCAAAGGATGAATGGAATTTACAGTTACCTTTTTATTGTTCTTTCAGTAACCAAGCATGTAACGGAAAATGGAATTTGGAATACAGTACCCTAATTGTTAATTCAGTACCCAACGGCAGCCAACGGAATGAATGGAACCATTTACAGTTACCTAATGTTCTCAGTACCCTGGCAGTACGGATTAATGAATGGGAATTTACCATGTTAACGCTAATTTGTTCTCCCAGTACCCAGCAAGTAACGGAATGAATGGAATTTACAGTTACCTATGTTCTTAAGTTTATCCCCAAGTTAGATACAAGAAATGGAATTTGGACTTTAAGTTAACTAATTTGTTCCTTCTGTAACCAACAAGTAACGGAATGAATGGATTTACAGTTACTAATGTTTCTTTCCCAAGTATCCCAGCAAGTAACGGAATGAATGGAATTTACAGTTAACTATTGTTCCTTTCGTAACCAGAAAGCAACGGGAATGGAATGGAATATACAGTTTACCTAATGTTATTCCAGTATCCCAACAAGTAACGGAATGAATGGATACAGTTACTTTGTTAATCAAGTTTAACACCTTAACAGTACGGAAAATGGAATGGATTTAAGTTAACCTATGTTACTCAAGCACCAACAACAGTACCCGGAATAATGGAATTTACAGTTTACTAATGTCCCAGTAACCCAGCAAGTAACGGAAATGGAAAATTGAATAAAACAAGTTAACCTAATGTTATCCAGTATTTCCAGCAGTTACCGGATATGGAATGGAATTTACAGTTAACTAATGTCTAAGTATTCCGCAGACGGAAGGATGATGGAATACAGTTACCTAATGTTCTCAGTAACCAACAAAGTAACGGAATGAATTGGAATTGGTACCCTGTTACAAATAATGGTTTCTCGTACCCACAACAAGTTTTTAACGGAATGAATGGAATAACAGTTTACATAATTGTTCTCTGTAACCCAGCCAACGTAAGGGAAGGATTTTGATGTAATACAAAGGTTACCTATGTTCTTTCAGTAAACCCTGCAAGTAAACGGGAATGAATGGAATTTACAGTTACCTAATGTTCTCAGGTTTCCCAGCAAAGAGTAACGGGAATGAATGGAATTTAAGTTAACCTATGTTTCAGTAACCCAGCAAGTAACGGAATGAAGGAATTTAACAGTTACCTATTGTTTCTCAGTACCCACAAGTAAACGGAATGAATGGACTTTACAGTTTACCTAATGTACTAGTATAAACAAAATAACGGAATTAATGGAATTAAAGTTTACCCTTTTAATTATTCAAGAACCCAGCAAGTAACGGAATGATGGATTTAACAGTTACCAAAGTTCTTTTCAAGTACCCAACAATAACGGAATGAAATGGAATTTTACAGTTACCTAATGTTCTCAGTACCCACAAGTAACGAATGAAATGAATTACAGTTACCTAATGTTTTCTCAGTACACCCAAACATGTAACAGAATGAATGAATTTACAGTTACTAATGTTCACAGTACCCACAAGTAACGGCATGAAATGAATTTACAGTTACCTATTGTTCTCATACCCAACAAGTAAACGGTAAAGAATGGGAATTTACAGTTACCTAATGTTCCTCAGTACCCACAAGTTAACGGAATGAATGGAATTTACAGTTACTATTGTTCTCAGTACCCACAAGTTAACAGAATGAATGGAAATTTACAGTTACCTTAATGTTCTCAGTTACCAGCCCAACAATAACGGAATGAATGGAATTTACAGTTACCTAATGTTCTCATGTACCCATCAATAACCGGAATACGGAATTAATGAATTTACAGTTACCTATTGTTAATTCAGTACCCAAATGTTCAACCAACAAGCGGAAACGAAATGAATGGAATTTACAGTTACCTAAATTCTCAGTATCCAGCAAGTAACGGAATGAATGGAATTTACAGTACCTAATGTTCTCAGTACCCCAGCAAGTAACGGAATGAATGGAATGAACAGTTACAAGTAATTGTTCTCCATTGTTCAGTACCCACAACAAGTACGGAATGAATGGAATTTACAGTTACCTAATGTTCTCAGTACCCACAAGTAACGGAATGAATGGAATTTACAGTTACCTATGTTCTTTTCAGTACACCGCAAGTAACGGAAGAATGGAATTTACAGTTACCTATTGTTCTCAGTACACACCAGGTACAAGAATGAATGGAATTTACAGTTACCTATTGTTCTCAGTACCCACCCCAAGTAACGAATGAATGGAATTTACAGTTACCTAATGTTCTTCAGTACCCAGCAAATAACGAATGAATGGAATTTACAGTTACCTATGTTTCTCCAGTACCCAGGCAAGTAACGGGAATGAATGGAATATAACAGTTACATATTGTTCTCAAGTACCCAGCACAAGCCCCCCCAATTGAATGTGAATTTTACAGTTACCTAATGTTCCCTAGTACCCACAAGTAACGGAAATGAATGGAACATACAGTTACCTAATGTTTCCTCATACCCAACCAAGTAACTGAATGGAATTTACAGTTACCTATGTTTCTCAGTACACACAAGTAACGGAATGAATGGAATTTACAGTTACCTAATGTTCTCAGTAACCCACAAAAGTAACGGAATGAATGGAATTTACAGTTTTACCTATGTTCTCAGTACCCACAAGTAACGGAATAATGAATTTACAGTTACCTAATGTTCCCCCAGTACCCAGCAATGTTAACGGAAATTAAATGGTTAAACTACAGTTACCTATGTTCTCAGTACCCAACAACTTAACGGAATGAATGGTTAATATACAGTTTACCTAAATGTTCTCAGTACCCAGCAAGTAACAAGAATGAATGGAATTTACAGTTACCTAAATTGTTCTCAGTACCAGCAAGTAACGGTATGAATGGAATTTACAGTTACCTATTTTGTCTCAGTACCCAGCAAGTAAAACGGAATTAATGGATTTTTACAGTTACCTAATGTTCTCAGTTACCCCAACAGTACGATGAATGGAATTTACAGTTACCTATTGTTCTCAGAACCACACAAGTAACGGAATGAATGGAATTTACAGTTACCTAATGTTCTCAGTACCCAGCAAGTAACGAATGATTGGAATGTTTACAGTTTACCTAATGTTCTCAGTACCCAGCAAGTAACGAATGAATGGAATTTACAGTTACCTATTGTTCTCAGTACCCAACAAGTTTAACGGAATGAAAATGGAATTTAACAGTTACCTAATTTCCCCTCAGTACACCAATAACGGAAATGAATGGAATTTAAACAGTTACCTATTGTTTTCTCAGTAACCCCCACAATAACGAATGAATGGAATTTACAGTTACCTAATGTTCTCAGTACCCCAACAAGTAACGGAATGAATGGAATTTAAACAGTTACCTATGTTCTCAGTACCCAACAAAAGTAACGGTAATGAATGGAATTTTACAGTTACCTAATGTTCTCAGTACCCCACAAGTTAAACGGAATAAAATGGAATTTTTACAGTTACTTTTGTCTATCTTTGGAATACCCAGTATCAACAGTAACGGAATGAATGGAATATTTCAGTTACCTATTGTTCTCAGGTACCCTTACCCTAAGTTAGTAACGAAGATGGAATGGAATGTTTACAGTTACCTAATTTTGTTCCCGCAGTAAACCCTGCAAATTGTTTTAACGGAATAATGATATCAGTTTTAACCGGTCAATGTTCTCAGTTTTTTCCCAACATGTAGCAGAATGGAATGATTTACAGTTACCTATGTTTTCTCAGTAAAACCCACAAGTAACAGAATGGAATGGAATTTTACAGTTACCTAATGTTCTCAGTACCCAGCAAGTAACAAAGAATGTAATATACAGTTACCTATTGTTCTCAGTACCCAGCAAGTAACGGAATGAATGGAATTTACAGTTACCTAATGTTCTCAGTACCCAGCAAGTAACGGAATGAATGGAATTTACAGTTACCTATTGTTCTCAGTACCCAACAAGTAACGGAATGAATGGAATGTACAGTTACCTATTGTTCCCAGTACCCAGCAAGTAACAGAATGGAAATGGAATTTTACAGTTACCTATGTTCTCAGTACCCAACACGTAACGGATGAATGGAATAATACAGTTACCTACTGTTCCCTAAGTACCAAGCAAGTAACGGGAAATGAATGGAAATTTACAGTTACCTAATGTCTCAGTACCCAAAAACCAAGGAAGGAATGAATGGATTTTAACAGTTACCTATTGTTCTCAGTACCCAACAAGTAACGGAATTGAAATGGAATGTACAGTTACCTAAATGTTTCTCAGTACCCAACAAGTAACGGAATGAATGGTATTTTACAGTTTACCTATTTGTTTCTCAGCCCACAACACAAGTACGGAATGATATGGAATTTTACATGTTACCTATTGTTCAGTTTCCAGTACCCAGCATAGTAACGGAATGAAATTGGTTTTTACAGTTACCTATTGTTCTCAGTACCCAGCAAGTAACGGAATGAATGGAATTTTACAGTTACCTATTGTTTTCTCAGTACCCAACAAGTAATAACGGAATAATGAGATTTACAGTTACCTAATGTTCTCAGTACCCAGCAAGTAACGGAATGAATGGAATTTTTTTTTTTTTTTTTTTTTTTTTTAACAGTTACCTATGTTCTCAGTACCCAACAAGTAACGGAATTAATGGAATTTTACAGTTACCTAAAATGTTCCCAGTACCCAGCAAGTAACGGAATTTAATGGAATTTACAGTTACCTATTGTTCTCAGTACAAAAATTTTAACAAGTTACCTAATGAATGGAATTTACAGTCGTTTTTTTTTTTTTTTTTTTTTTTTTTTTTTTTTTACCTTAATGTTCTCAGTACAACCAAGTAACAGAATGAATGGAAATTTACAGTTACCTATTGTTCTCAGTACCCAGCACGTAAAGGCATGAATGGAATATACGTTACCTTTGATCCCAGTACCATGCAAGCAGGAATGACTGGAATTTTCCCGTTACTAATGTTTCAGTACAGCAAGTAACGGAATGAATGGAATTTTAACAGGTTACCTTATTGTTCTCAGTCCAGCAAGCACCGAATGAATGGAATTTCAGTTACCTATTGTTCCCAGTACCCAGCAAGCAACGGAACTGAATGGACTTTACAGTTACCTATGTTCTCAGTACCCAAGCAAGTAACGGAGTGATGGAATTTACAGTTACCTTTGTTTCAGTACCCAACAAGTAACGGATTGAATGGAATTACAGTTTACTAATGTTTCAGTACCCAACAAGTAACGGAATGAATGGAATTTACAGTTACACTAATGTTCTCCGTATACCAGCAAGTAACGGAATGATGAAATTATTTACCCAGGTTACCTATTGTTCCAGTACCGCAAGCAACGGAATTAATGGAATTTACAGTTATAATGTTTCTCCAGTACACAAAAGTAACGGAATGAATGAATTTAGTTACTAATGTTCCAATAACCAGAAGTACGCGAATGAATGGAATTTACAGTTACTATGTTTCAGTACCCGCAAGTACGGAGATGAATGGAATTTACAGTTACCTATTTGTTCTCAGTACAGCAAGTACCGGAAGATGAATGGGAATTTACAGTTACTAATGTTCTCAGTACCAACAAAGTAAGGAATTCATGGGAATTTACAGTTACTATTTGTTTTCAATTAACAGAAGTAATGGAATGAATGGAATTTACAGATACTAATGTTCCCAGTACCCAGCAAGTACGGCTTGAATGGAATTTACAGTAACCTATTGTTATCAGTTACCCAGCAAGTAACGAATGAATGATCAAATTAATGAATCGGAATTGACTGTTAACCTATTGTTCTCAGTTACAACAAGTCACGGAAATATGACTGGAATATACAGTTACCTAATGTTTATGTAAACAAGTAACGGAAATGAATGGAATTTTACAGTTACTATTGTACTCAGTACCCACAAGTAAGGAATGATGGATTTTACAGTTACCTATGATTCCAGGATTACCAACAAGTAACGGATGATGGGAATTTACAGTTACTATTGTTCTCAGTTCCAACAAGTAACGGAATGAAATGGATTTACAGATACCTAATGTTCTCAGTACCCAACAAGTAAAACGGAATAAATGGAATTTACGTTACCTAATGTTTCAGTCCCAACAAGTACCGGAATGAATGGATTTACAGTTACTAATGTTCAGTACCCAACAAGTAAGGGAATTAATGGAATTGTAAGTTACTAAGTTCTCAGTACAACTAAGTACGGAATGCCTGGAAACTTAACGTTACCTTAATGTTCCTCAAGTAAACACGTTAACGCCTTAATGGAATTTACAGATACTAATGTTCTCCCCAGTATAACAAGTAACGGAATGAATGGTATTACCAAGTTTACTATTGTTTCAGACCCAACCAGTAAGAATTGAAAATGGAATTCTACAGGTAACCCATAATGTTCTCAAGTAATTCCCAGCAAGTTAACGGAATGAGGAATGTTTTAAACGTTACCTTAATGTTTCTTCAGTTACCAGAAGTAATGGACTTATGGAATTTACCAGTTACCATTGTTCTCCAAGTCACAACCAAGTAAGGAATGAATGGAATGAAAAGTACAGTTACCTAATTGTTTCCTCAGTAACCCAACCAAGTAACAGGAATTGAATTGGAATTTACAGTACCCTTAATGTTCCTTAAAGTACCCAGCCAAGAAACGGAATAAAAGGTAAATTACAGTTACCTATTGTTCTTCCCGTAGACCAAGCAAGTAACGTAATGGAAATGGAATGTACAAGTTTACCTAATGTTCTCATTACGCAGCAACCGTAAAGGAAATAAATTGGAATTTACCCAAAGTACCCGATGTTTCTCAAGTACCCAAGCAAGTAAAGTAATTAATGGAATTTACAGTTTCCCTTATTTTCCTGCAAGTTTACCCCACCAAGTTAACCCGGAATAAATGGAATTTACAAGTTACTTCAAACCTAATGGTTCTCATTACCCCCAAGTTAACGGAAGGGAATGGCATTTACAGTTACCTACAGTTCCTCAGTACCCCCGCAAGTAACAGGAATGAAATGGAATTTTTAACCAGTTACCTACTTGTTCTCAGTACCCATCCAAGCAAGTAACGGAATTGAATGGAATTTACAGTTACCCCTATTGTTCTCAGTACCAACCCAAGTAACGAATTAATTGGAATTTAACAGGTTACCAACTGAATTCGGCAAGTCCCAAACAGTAACGGAAATGAATGTTGAATGTCCAGTTAACCTTATTGTTTCTCAGTACCCAACCCAGGTAACCGAATTAATGGAAAATTTCCAGTTAACCTAATGGTTCTCAAGTTAACCCAGGCAACAACGGAATTGAATCAATTTAACAGTTACCTATTGTTCCCCAGTAACCCATCAAGAAGCAACGGAATTAAATGGAAATTTAACAGTTACCTAATGTTCTTCAGTACCCAGCAAGAAACGGAATAATGGATTTACAGTTTACCCAATTGTTCTCCAAGTACCCAAGCAAGTAACGAATGAATGGAATTTACAGTTACCGTAATTGTTCTCAGTACCCAGCAAGCAACGGAATTGAATGGAAATTTTTATCCAGTTTACACCTATGTTCTCAGTACCACAGCCAAGGGTTTAACCAGAAATGGAATGGAATTTTACAGTTTACTCCTATTGTTCCAGGTTACCCCATGCAAGCAACGGAATTGAATGGAACTTTACAGGTTTACCTATTGTTCCCAGTACCCAGGCCAAGCAACGGAATTAATGGAATTTACAAGTTACCTAATGGTTCTCAAGTTTTACCCAGCAAGTTACCGAATGAATGGAATTATTACAAGTTACCCTATTGTTCTCCAGATTACCCAGCAAGTAACGAATAATGAAATTTTACAGGTTAACCTTTTATTGTTCTCAGTTACACCTCACCAAGTTAACAGAATGAATGGAATTTAACAAGTTACCCTATTGTTCTCAGTACCCAGCAAATAACGGAATGAATGGAAATTTACAGTTACCTATTGTTCCCCAGTAACCCAGCAAGCAAAAACCGGTAAATGAAATGGGAATTTTACAGTTACCTAATTTCTTCCAAACAACCCAGCAAGTAACGGAATGGACTGGAATTTACAGTTACTCTTAATTGGTCTCAAATTACCCAGCCAAGCAACCGGAATGAATGGAATATTACATAATTTACCTATTGTCCATACTCCCAAGCAAGCAACGGAATGAATGGAATTTAACAGTTTACCTAATGTTCTCAGTACCTAAGCAAGTAACGGACTGAATTGGGTAATTTACAGTTTACCTAATTGGATTCTCACAGTAACCCAACAGCAAGTAACGGAATAGAATGGAATTTACAGTTACCTAATTGTTATCCCAGAAACCCAACAAGACAACGGAAATTGAATGGAATTTTAACAGTTACCTAATGTTCTCATGTACACCCAACAAGTAACGGAATGAAATGGTAATTTTACAGTTACCTATTTGTTCCCCAAGTTACCCAGCAAGCAAACGTAAAAATGAATTTTAACAGGTTACCTAATGTAACTCAGGTAACAACAACAAGTAACCGGAATGAATGGAATTTAACAGTTCACCAAATGTACCCAAACCCAGGCAAGTAACGGAATGAATGGAATTTACAGTTACCTTAATGTTCTCATACCCAGCTAGTTAACGGAATGAACGGAATTTACAGTTTTACTAATTGTTCCCAGTACCCAGCAAGTAACTGGAATGAATTGGAATTTACAGTTACCTTAATGTTCTCAGTACCCAACAAGAAGTAACGGAAATTAAATGGAATTTAACAGTTACCTATTTTGATCATCAAAGTACCCAGCAAGTAATGGAATTGAAATGGAAATTTACAAAGTTACCTAATGTTCCCGAGTACCCAGCAAGTAACGGAATGAATGGTAATTTACAGTTTACCTATTGTTTACTCAGTACCCAGCAAGTTAACGGAATGAATGGAATTTACAGTTACCTATTAGTTCTCAGTACCCAACAAGTAACGGAATAATGGAATGGAATTTACAGTTACCCTAAATTGTTCACAAGTACCGCCCCAAACAAGTAACGGTAATGAATGGAAATTTACAGTTACCTATTGGTAACTGCCAGTAACCCCACAAGTAACGGAATGAATGGAAAGTTAACACAGTTACCTAATGTTTCTCAGTACCCCAACAAGTAACGGAACTGAATGGAATTTACAGTTACCTATTGTTCTCAGGTACCCAATCAAGTAACGGAATGAATGGAAATTTAGCAGTTTTAACCTAATTGTTCTTCAGTTTACCCAACAAATAATCCCGAATAAATGGAATTTACCAGTTACCTAATGTTCCAAGTACCCAACAAGGTTAACAATGAAATGGAATAATTTTACAGTTAACAACCCCTAATGTTCTCAGTACCCAACAAGTATAACGGAATTGCAATGGAATTTACAGTTACCTAACTGGTTCTCAGTACCCCAACAAGTAAAGCGGGAATTGAAATGGAATTTAACAGTTACCTAATAATGTTTCCTCAGTACCCAACAAGTAACAGAATTGAATGGAATTTACAGTTACCGTAATTTACTTCTCAGTATAACCCGAACCAAGTAACCGGAATTGAATGGAAATTTACAGTTACCTAATTGTTCCATCAGTACACAAGTAACAGGTTATGAATGGAATTTACAGTTACCTATTTGTTCTCAGTTACCCAGAAGTAACGGAATGAATGGAAATTTACCGTTACCTATTGTTCCCAGTAAACTGCAAGCAACGAAATGATGGAATTTACAGTTTCCTATGTTCTCAGTTACCAGCAAGTAACGGAATGAATGGAATTTTCAGTTAACTATTGTTCTCAGTACCCAGCAAGCAAGGAATGATGGAATTTACAGTTACCTATTGTTCCCTGTACCCAGCAAGCAACGGAATGAATGGTTTACAGTAGTTAACTAAATGTTCTCAGTACCCAGCAAGTAAACGGAAAGGTGAATGGAATTTACGTTACTATTGTTCTCAGTACCAACAAGTAACGGAATGAATGGAATTTTACAGTTACCTAATGTTCTCAGTACCAACCAAGTAACGGAATGAAATGGTAATTTACACCAGGGGTTCCTTTTTTTTTTTAATGTTCCTCAAGTACCAGCAAAGTTAACCGGAATGAAGGATATTTACAGTTTACCCTTAATGTTTTTTTTCCAAAGTACCCAGCAAACAGGCAAACGGTATTAATGGAATTTTTACCAGTTAACCTAATGTTCTCAGTTACCACCAAAAGTAACGGAATGAATGAATTTACTGTTACCATAATTGTTCCCAATACCCGCAAGTTAACGGAATGGAATGAGAATTTTACAGGTTACCTAATGTTCTTCGTACCAGCAAGTTAACCGGAAATGAAATTGGAATTTACAGTTACCTATTGTTATCATGTACCCAAGGCAATAAGAAACGGAATGAATGGAATGTACCAGTTAACCTAAATTTGTTCCTTTTCCATAACCCAACCAAGTAACGGAATGGAATGGAATTTTACAGTTAACCTAATTTTCTCAGTATAGCAAGTAACGGAATGAAATTGAATTTAAACAGTTACCTAAATTTCCTCAGTACCCACAAGCAAACGGAATGAATGGAATTTAACATTACCTAATGTTCTCAGTAACCCAGCAAGGTTTAAAGGAATGAATGGAACTTTACAGTTACCTAATTGTTCTCAAAGGTTTAACCCACCAAGTAACCCGGAATGAATGGAATTTAATTTTCAGTTACCTATTGTTCTCAGTACCCCACAAGTAACGGAAAGAATGGAATTTACAGTTACCTAATGTTCTCCAGTACCCAGCAAGTAACGGGAATGAAATGGAAATTTACAGTTTTACCTAATGTTCTCAGAACCCAGCAAGTAAACGGAATTAAATGGAATTTTAACAAGTTTACCTAATGTTTTCTCAGAACCCCAACAAGTAACGGAATTAATGGAATTTACAGTTACCTAATGTTCTCAGTAACCCCAACCAAGTAACGGAATGAATGGAATTTTACCAGTTTTACCCAAATTGGTTTCTCACCACCCAGCAAGCAACGGAATGAAAGGAATTTAACAGTTACCTAATGTTCTCCAGTAACCAGCAAGTAACGGAATGAAGGAAATTTACAGTTACCTAATTGTTCTCAAGTAACAACAACAAGTAACGGAATGAATGGAATTTAACAGTTACCCTAATTGGATCTCATTAACCCGCAAGTAACGGAATAATGGAATTTACAGTTACCAATGTTCTCAGTACCCAAGCAAGGTTTAACAGAATTAATGGAATTTACAAGTTAACCTAATGTTCTTCCAATAGCCCACAAGTAACGGAATTAATGGATTTACAGTTACCTAATGTTTCTCAGTAACCCAGCAAGTAACGGAATTAATGGAATTTAACAGTTACCTAATTGGTTCCTCATAAGGTACCCAAGGCAAGGTTACCTAATTAATGGAATTTTAACCAAGATTACCTATTGTTCTCAGTAAACCCAACAAGTAACGGAATGAATGGAATTTGTAACAGTTACCCTAATGGTTCCCAAGTTAACCCAAGCAAGTAACCCAGAATGAATGGAATTTACATTACCTAATTGTTCTCAAGGGCACCAACAACAAGTAACCGGAATGGAATGGAATTTACAGTTTACCTAATTTCTCAGTACCCAGCAAGTAACGAATTAATGGAAATTTACATTACCTATTTTCTCAATACCCAACAAAATAACGGAATGAATGAATTTACAGTTACCTATTGTTTCCAGTACCCAGGCACAAAGCACGGAATTAAATGGAATTTACAGTTACCTAATGTTCTCAGTACCCAGCAAGTAACGGAATGAATGGAATTTACAGTTACCTATTTGTTCTCAGTACCCAGCAAAGTAACAACGAATTAATCAGAACTTTTACAGTTACCTAAATTGTTCCCATACCCAGCAAGTAACCGGAAATGAATGAAATTTACAGTTACCTATTGTTCTCAGTACCCAACAACACGTACGAAAGAATGGAATGGAAATTAACAGTTACCTAATTGTTCTTCCCAGTACCCAAGCAAGTTAAACGGAATTGAATAGGAAAATTTAACCAGTTACCTAATTAGTTTTCTCAGTACAACAACAAGTAACTGGAATGAATGGAATTTAAACAGTTTTACCCTAAATTGTTTCTCAGTACCCAAGCAAAAGTAATCGGAATTTGAATGGAATTTGCACAGATTAACCTAATTGTTACTTTCCCAGTACCACCAGCAATGTAAACAGAATTTGCAACTGGTAATTTACAGTTTACCTAATGTTTCCAGCACAACCCCCAAGCAAGTTAACAGGAATTGAATGGAATTTATCAGTTTACCTAAATTGTTCCTCCAGACCCAGCAAGTAAACGAATGAAAAATTTACAGTTACCTATTGTTCTCAAGTACCCCTCACAAATAACCGGAATGGAAATGGAATTTACAGTTACCTATCTGTTCTCAGTACCCAACAAAGTAACGAATTGAACTGGAATTTACAGTTTACCTAATTTCTACCCATACAACCAGCAAAGTTAACGGAATGAAATGGGAATTTACAGTTTACCTAATGTTGCCTCAGTACCCAAGCTAAAGTAACTGAACTGAATTGAATGAATTATACAGTTACCTAATTGTTCTTCCCAGTAAACCCAAGTCAAGTTAAACCGTGAATTGAATGGAAATTTACAGTTACCTAATTGTTTCCTCAGTACCCAGCAACAATTAACAGTAATGAATGGAATTTTAAACAGTTAACCTAATGTTCTCAGTAACCTCCCAAAGCAAGTAAACCGGAACTTAATGGAATTCAATTACAGATTACCTATTGTTCTCAGTACCACAAGCAAGTAACGGTAATTAAAGAATGGAATTAACAGTTACCTAATTGTTCTCAGTACCCAGCAAGCAACGGAATGAATTGGAATTTAACAGTTTACCTATTTTCTTCCCAGTACCCAGCAAGCAATCCGGAAATGGAAATGGAATTTAACAGTTTAACCTAACTAAGTTCTCCAGTACCCAGGCCAAGTAACAGGAATTGAATGGAAATTTACAGTTACCATTATTGTTCTCAGATAACCCACTAAGCAACGGTTAACAATTGAATGGAATTTACAGTTACCTAACTTGTTACTCCAATTACCCAAGCAAGTAACGGAATGAATGGAATTTACAGTTACCCTAATGTTCACAGTAACACCCAGCAAAGTAACGGAAATGAATGGAAATTTAACAGTTAACCTAATTTCTTCTTAGTACCCAGCAAGTAACAGGAAATGAAATGGAATTTACAGTTACCTATTGTTCTCAAGTACCCAACAAGAAACCGGAAAAAAAAAAAAAAATGAAAAAAATTAGGAATTTTACAGTTACCTTCAATGGTTTCTCAGATATCCCAGCAAGTAACCGGTAATGAATGGAATTGTTTACAGTTACCCACAATGTTCTACCAGTACCCATTCGCAAGTCAACGGAATTAATGGAATTTACAAGTTACCTAATAGTTCTCAGTATCCCAAGCAAGTAACGGAATTTAAGGAATGGAATTTACAGATTTACCTAATTGTTTCTCAAGTAACCCAACAAGGCAAGTAACGGAATGAATGGAATTTACAGTTTACCTATTGTTTTCCCATCAAAGCCCACAATCAACAAGGTAACGGAATTAACGGAAATTTACAGTTACCTAATGTTCCCAGTACCCCAGCAAGTAACGAATGAAATAGGAAATTAACACATTACCTAATGTTTTCTCAGAATCCCAGCAAGCAACGGAATGAATGGAATGGAATTTACAGTTACCTAATGTTTTCTCAGCTAATCCCAGCCAAGTAACGGTAATGAAATTGTAATTTTTGTTTACAGTTACCATAAATGTTGCTCAGTAAACCCAACAAGTAACCGGAAAGAATGGAAATGGAATTACAGTTAACCCTAATTGTTCTTCAGTACCCACCAAACAAGTTAACGGAATTAAATGTAATTTAATCAGGTTACCTACTTGTTCTCAGTACCCAAGCAAGTTAACGGAATGCAATGGTAATTTAACCAGTTACCTAATGTTCTTCCAGTAATCCAACAGCAAGTTAACGGAATGAACGTGGAATTTACAGTTACCTAATTGTTCTCATTACCCGAGCTAGAAAGCAACGAATGGAATGGAAATTTACAGTTACCTAATGAATTTTCTCAGTATCCCAGCCAAGGTAAACCGGAATTTAATGGAATTTGGAATTTAACAGGTTGACCTATTGTTCTTCCAGTAACCCCACAACAAGTTCAACGGAAATGAATGGAATTTACAGTTACCGTTAACCTTTGTTCTCAGCAACCCCACAACAATAACGGAATGTAATGGAAGTTAACAGTTTACCTAATGTTCTTCCCAGTACCCAGACAAGTAAGCGAAATAATGGAATGAATTTACAGTTACCTAATGTTCTCAGTATCCCAGCAAGTAACGGAATTAAATGGAGGAATTTACAGTTTACCTAATGTTCTCAGTTAACCCAGCAAGTCAACGGGAATTGATAATGGGAAATTACCAGTTACACTAATGTTCGCATACCCAACAAGTAACGGAATGAATGGAATTTACAGTTTACCTAATTTGTTCCTCAGTTACCCACAAAGTAACGGAATGAATGGAATTAACAGTTACCTAATGTTCTCAGTACCCAGCCAAAGTTAACGGAAAGAATGGAATTTAACATTTACCTTAATGTTCTTCAAGTAACCTTTCGCCAACTAAAAACGGAATTAATGGAAATTTAACAGGTTACCTAATGGTTTCCTATTCCACACCGTAACGGAATGAAATGGAATTTACAGGTTACCTAATTGTTCTCAGAACCCCAACAAGTAACGGAATGAAATTGAATTTACAGTTACCTAATTGTTCTCAGTACCCAACCAAAGTAACGGAATGAAGGGAATTTAAGGTTAACCTAATTGTTCTCAGAACCCACAAGTAACGGAATGAATTGGAATTTACAGTTACCAATGTTCTCAGTACCCAACCAAACAAAGAAAGGAATTGGAATTTACAGTTACCTAATGTTCTCAGTAACCCAGCAAGTAAACGGAATGAATGGAATTTTACAGTTAACCTAATTTTCCTTCAGTACCCAAAAGTCAAAGGAATTAATAATTTTACAGTTACCTAATTTTCCTCATTACCCACACCGTAACGGAATGAATTGAATTTAACAGTTAACCAATTGTTTCCTCATTACCCAGCAAGTAACGGAAAATTGATGACCCCTACCAGTAACCAAATTTCTTTCATTAACCAAACAAGTAACGGAATGAAATGGAATGTACAGTTACCTAATGTTCTCAGTACACACCAAGTAACGGAATGAATGGAATTTTAACAGTTACCTAAATGTTCACATACCCAACAAGTAACGAATGAATTAATTTACAGTTAACCTAAATGTTCTCAAGTTTACACAGCAAGTAACGGAATTAAATGTAATTTACAGTTACCTAATGTTCACAGTACCCAGCAATAAAACAAAAAGAATGGAGACCTTGGAATAAACCAACAAGTTAACCTAAATTGGTTTCCAGACCAACAGCCCAAGCAACAGAATGGAATGGAAATTTACAGTTTACCTAATTGTTCTCAGTAACCGCAGGCAATAACGGAAAGAACTGGAAATTTTACAGTTACCTAATTGTTTCTCAACCCAACCCAAGCAAGGGTTTAACGGAATTTAAATGGAATTTACAAGTTAACCTTTAATTCCGAATTTCTCATTACCCAACAAGTAACGGAATGAATGGAAATTTTTACAAGTTTACCTAATTGTTTCTCATTAACCCAAAAGGTTACGGAATGAATGGAATGTAACAGTTTACCTAATTTTCTTCCCAGTACCACAACAAGTAAACGGAAATGAAATTGGAATTTTACAGTTACCTAATTGTTTCTCAGTACCCAACAAGTTAACGGAATTTGACCTTGGAATTTAACAAGTTCCCTAAATGGTTTCCATTCCAGTACACCCAACAAAGTAACGGAATTAATGGAATTTACCAGTTACCTAATTGTTCCTCAAGTAACCAAGGCAGTAACAGAATTGAATCAATAACAGATACCCTAATAGATTCCTTCCCATACCCAGCAAGTAACAAGAATGGAATTGGAATAACAGTACCTAATGGTACGCCAGTTACCCAATCAATTTAACGGAATGAATGGAATTACAGTTTACCTATTGTTTCTCAGTAACCCAGCAAGTAAACGTGAATTAATGAATAACAGTTACCTTAATGTTCCTCAGTACCCAACAAGTAACAATGATGGAAATTACAGTTTACCTATTGTTCTGGAATAACAGTACCCAACCCAAGAAACCCGGAAAGACTGAATTTTACAGTTACCTAATTGTTCCTCAAGTACCCAACCAAATAAACGGAATAATGGAATTTACAGTTAATTCCCCTAAAGTTTCTCAGGTTACCCCAGGCCAAGTAACAAAAGGAATGAAGGAATTTTACAGTTACCCTATTGTTGTTCTCTACCCAACAAGTAATCGGAATGAATGAATTGTACAAGTAACCTAAATTTGTTTCCAGTACCCACACGTAACGGAATGAAATGGAATTTACAGTTACCATTGTTTCTCAGTACCCACAAGTAACGGAAATGAATGGAATTTACAGTTACCTAGTGTTCAACAAGGTACCCAACCAAGTAATAACCAATGGAAATGGGAATTTACAGTTACCTAATTGTTTCCCTCAAGTAACCCTTTTACAAGTAACAAGAATGATTGAATTTTACAGTTTTACCTTTATTGTTCTCAAATACCAACAAGTTTACGAATTAATATGGAATTTACAGTTAACCTAATGTTCCTCATTTACCCAAACAAAGTACGGTTAATTGAATGGATGTACCAGTTAACTAATTTGTTCCCAGTACCCAGCAGTAACAATGAATGGAATTTAACAGTTCCTAATGTTCTCATACCCAACAAGTAACCAGAATAATGGAATTTAAACAGTTACCTAATGTTCTCATACCCAACAGTAACCGGAAGAATTGGAAATTACAGTTTACCTAATTGTTCTCTCATACCCAAGCAAGTAACGGAATGGAATTTGGAATAACAAGTTAACCTAAATTGGTTTTTCTCCAAGTTACCCAGCAAGAACGGAATGAATGGAATTTCTACCCATGATACCCCAAAGTCAACAGTACAGCATTGTTAACTGGAAATGAAGAATTTACAGTTTACCTAATTGTTCTCAGTACCCCAAGCAAGTAAACGGAAAGAATGAATGTACAGTTACCTAATTGTTCCCAGTACCCAGCAAGTAACGGAATTAATGGAATTTACAGTTACTATTGTTTTCTCAGTACCCAACAAGTAAAGGAATGAATTGGAATGTACAAGCAAACCTAATTGTTCCCAGTACCCAGCCCAAGTAACAAGAATGAATGGAATTTACGTTACCTAAGTTCTCATTACCCCAACAAGTAACGGAATGAAATGGAATTTACAGTTACCTAATGTTCTCATACCCAACAAGTAACGGAATGGATTTCGGATGCCACAATTAACCTAATGGTTTTCAGTACCCCGTCAAGTAACAAGGAATGGAATTTGGAAATACAGGTTAATTACCGTATTGACCTTCCCAGCACACCCAACAATTAACGGAATGAATGAATTTACAGTTACCTAATGTTCTCAAGTACCCCGGCAAGTAACGGAATGAATGGAAATTTACATTTCCTATTGTTCTCAGTACCCACAAGTTAACGGAATGAATGGAATTTACAGTTTAACCTATTTGTTCTCCAGTAACCCAACAAGTAACGGAATTAATGAATTTACATTAACCTAATTTCCCAGTACCAGGCAAGTACGGAATGATGGAAAATTTATTACCATTCTACCTAATTTGTTCCTCCCAGTACCCAACAAGTAACGGAAATTAATGGAATTTACAGTACCTAATTTGTTCAGTACCCACAAGTAACGGAAAATAATGGAATTTACCAGTTACCTAATGTTCTCATACCAAACAAGTAAACGGAATGAATTGGAATTTACAGTTACCTAATGTTCTCATACCCAACAAGGTAACGGGAAATTAATGGAATTTACAGTTACCAATTTGTTCCTCAGTAACCAACAACAAGTAACGGAAGAATGGAATTTACAAGTTTACCTAATGTTCTCAGTACCCAGCAAGTTTACGGAATGAATGGAATACAAAGTTATTACCTATTGTTCTCAGAACCCAGCAAGTACGAATTAATGGAATTTACAGTTACCAAATGTTTCTCATAACCCAGCAGTAAACGGAATTAATGGAATTACAGTTCCTATTGTTCCTCATACCCACAGCAAGTAACGAAGTGAAATGAATTTAACAATTTAACTTACCTAATGTTCTCATAACCAACCAAGTACGGAATTAAGGAATGAATTTACAGTACTAAAGTTCTCAGTTACCAACAACCACGTAACGGAATAATGGAAATTTACAGTTACCTACTGTTCTTCAGTACCCAAGGCAAGTAACGAATGAAGAATTTACAGTTACCTATTGTTCTCAGACCCAACAACGTAACGGGGAAATGAATGGAATTTACAGTTACCTATGTTTCTCAAGTACCCACAAGTAACGGAATGAATGGAATTTACAGTTACCTAATGTTCTCATAATCCCCCCGGCAAGTTTAACGGAATTAATGGAATACAGTTAACTATTCCTGCTCATACCCAGCAAGTAAAACGGAAAAAAAAAAAAAAATTAATGGAAAGTACAGTTACCTAATTGTTTCTCATACCCAAGCAAGCAACGGAATGAAATGGAATACAGTTACCTATTGTTCCCAGTAACCCACAAGCAACGGAATGAATGGAATTTACAGTTACCTAATGTTCTCAGCACCCAACAATAACGGAATGAATGGAATTTACAGTTACTAATTGTTCTCATACCCACAAGCAACGGAATGAATGAATTTTACAGTTACCTATTTTCTCCAAGTACCCACAAGTAACGGAATTGAATGAATTTACAGTTACCAAATTGTTCTCAGAACCCAGCAAATAACGAAATGAAATTGGAATTTTACAGTTACCATTAATGAATCCCTTAAGTTTAATTCCCAGTAAGTAACAGAATGAATTGGAATAACAGTTTACCTATTTGGTTCTCAAGTACCCCAACAAGTAAAAAAGAAGGGGACAAGAATAAAATTGTTAAGGAATAATGGGAATTTTTACAGTTGACCTAATTTCTCAGTACCCAGCAGTAACGGAAATGAATTGAATTTACAGTTACCAATTGTTTCTCAGTACCCAACCAAAATAACGGAAAGAATGGAATTTACAGTTACCTAATGTTCTCAGTATCCCACAAGTAACGGAATGGAAATTAGAATTTACAGTTAACTCTAATTGGTTTCTTCAGTACACCAACCCAAGTAACGGAATCAAGGAATTTACATTAAACCCTATTGTTCTCAGCACCCAAACAAGTTAACGGAATTAATGAATTTTTACAGTTTACCATTGTTCCCATACCCAGCAAGCAACGAATGAATGGAATTTACAAGTTTACCTAATGTTCTCAGTAATCCAGCAATTACGGAATGAATGGAATTTACAGTTAACCTATTGTTCTCAGTACCCAGCCAAGTTTAACGGAATAATGGAATTTCAGTTTTACCTATTGTTCTCAGTACCACCACAATAACGGAAGGAATTGGAATGTACAGTTACCTAATGTTTTCTTAAGTACCCAACAAGTACGGAATGGAAAGGAAAATTAACAGTTTTACCTAATTGTTTTCTTAGTACCCAGCAAGTAACGAATGAATGAATTTACAGTTTTAACCTATTGTTCTCAGTACCCAACAAGGTACGGAATGATGGAAATTTTACAGTAACTAAGTTCTCATACCAGCAATAACGGAATGAATGGAATTTTACAGTTACCTATTGTTCTCAGTACCCCAGCAACAAACGGAATGAATGCAAATTTACAGTTACCTATTTCTCAGTAACCCAACAAGTAACGGAATGAATGGAATTTTAACAGTTACCTAAGTATCAGTACCCAACAAGTAAAGGAATGAAGGGAATTTACAGTTACCTAAATTCTCAGTTTTTACCCAAACAGTAACGGAAATTAATGGAATTTTACATTTACCATGTTCTCCCAGACCCAGCAATAACGGAATTAATGGAATTTACAGTTAACCTAAATGTTCTTCATACCCACAAGTACGGAAATGAATGGAATTTACAGTTCCTATTGTTCTCATAACCCAGCAAGCAACCGGAATGAATTGGAATTTTACAGTTACCTAATGTTATTCAGTATCAAAGCAAGTATTTCGGAATAATGGAATTTACAAGGTACCTAATTGGTTCTCAGTACCACATAACAAATAAACGGAAAGGAAATGGAATTTACAGTTACTAATGTTCTCAGTACCCAACAATAACGGAATAAGGGAATTTACAGTTACCTAATGTTCTCAGTACCACAAGAAACCAAGAATAAAGGGATTTACAGTTACCAATGTTCTCAGTACCCAGCAATAACGGAATTAATGAATTTACAGTTACCTAATGTTTCTCAGTACCCAGCAAGGTAACGGAATTAATGGAATTTACAGTACCTAAGTTCTCAAGAATAACCCAAGGCACGGTAACTGAATTAATGGAAAAAAAAAAAAAAAATTTACATTACCTATTGTTTCTCATTACCCAACAAGTAACGGAATGAATGGAATGTACAGTTTACCTTAATGGTACCATTACCCAAGCAAGTAACCCAGAAATGGAAATGGAATTTTACAGTTACACTAATGTGTTTCTCCAAGCACACAACCAAGTAACGGAATGAATGGAATTTTACAGTTACCTATTTTCTCAGTAACCCAAACAAGTAACGGAATGAATGGAATTTTACAGTTTACCTATTTCTCAGTACCCGGCAAGTAACCGGAATGAAAATGGAATTTACAGTTACCTAATGTTCTCAGTACCCAGCAAGTAACAGAAATAACGGAATTTACAGTTTACCTAATGTTCTTCAGGTACCCGGCAAGTCACGGAATTTATTGAATGTTACAAGTTAACCCTAAATTGGTTTCTCCAAAGTACACCCAGCAATAACGGAAAGATGAATTTACAATTACCTATTGTTCTCATACCCACAAGTAACGAATGAATGAATATACAGTTAACCTAATGGTTTCTCCAGTACACAAACAAGTAACGGAATGAAATGGAATTTACGTTACCTAATGTTTTCCTCAGTACCCACAATAACGGAATGAATGGAATTTACAGTTACCTATTGGTTCTCAGTACCCAACAAAGTAACGGAATGAATGGAGAATAACAGTTACCTTAATGGATTCCTTCCCAGTACCCAGCAAGTAACGGAATGGAATGGGAAATATACAGTAACCTAATGTTTTCTCCAAGGTACCCAGCAAGTAACGGAAATTAATGGAATTTACAGTACCTATTGTTTTCTCAGTACCAACAAGTAACGGAATAAAGGAATGTAATTTATTACCTTATTATTTTCACAGTACCCAGCAAGCACGAATGATGGAATTTACAGTTAACCTATTTTTCTTCCCAGTACCCAGCAATAACGGAATGAATGGAATTTACAGTTACCTAATGTTCCTCAGTAACCCAGCAATAACGGAATGAATGGAAATTTACAGTTACCTATTGTTTCTAAGTACCCAGCAAGCAACGGAATGAATGGAATTTTACAGTTACCTATTGTTCCAGTACCCAGCCAAGTAACGGAATTAATGGAATTTTCAGTTACCTAATGTTTCTCAGTACCCACAAGTAACGGAATGAAGGAATTTACAGTTACCTATTGTTCTTAGTACCCAGTAAGAACGGAATGAATGGAATTTACAGTTACCTAAATGTTCTCAGTACCCAACAAGTAACGGAAAAGAATGGAATTTACAGTTACCTAATTGTTCTCAGAACCAAAACAAGTAACGGAAGAATGGAATTAATTTACAGTTACCTATTGGTTCTCAGTTACCCCAGCAAGCCAACCGGAATTATGGAATTTTACAGTTACCCATGTCTTCAGTACCCAACCAAGTAACGGAATGAATGGAATTTATTACAAAGTTTACCCGCTATTGTTTAATTCATTACCACAACCACGTAACGGAAAGATGGAATTAACAGTACCTAATGTTTCTCAAGCACCAAACAAGTAACGGAATTGAATAATACAGTTACCTAATGTTCCCATCCCCACAAGTAACGGAATGATGGAATTACATTACCTATTGTTTCTCATACCCAACAAGTAACGGAATGAATGGAATTTTACAGTACCTAATGTTCTCAGTACCCAGCAAGTAACGGAATGAAGGAATTTACAGTTACCTAAAGTTCTCAGTAACCCAGCAATAACGGAATGAATGGAATTACAGTACCTAATGTTTCTCATACCCAACAAGTAACGGAATGAATGGAATTTACAGTTACCTAAATGTTCCAGTACCCAACAAGTAACGGAATGAATGGAATTTACAGTTACCTATGTTCTCATACCCCAGCAAATACGAATGAATGGAATTTTACAGTTAACCTAATTTCTCAGTACCCAGCAAGTAACGGAATGAATGGAATTTACAGTTACCTAAGTCAGTACCTCAGTAAAGGAATGAATGGAATTTACAGTTACCTTATGTTCTCAGTACCCAGCAAGTAACGGAATGAATGGAATTTTACAGTTACTATATGTTAATCAGTACCCAGCAAGTACGGAATGAAGGAATTTACAGTTACTAATGTTCTCAGTTAACCAGCAAGTAACGGAATGAATGGAATTTACAGTTACCTAATGTTCTCAGTAACCAGCAAGTACGGAATGTGGAATTTATCAGATACCTATTGTTCTCAGTACCCAGCAAAGTAACGGAATGAATAGGAATTTACAGTTCCTAATGTTCTCAGTATCCAGCAAGTAACGGAATGAATGGAATTTACAGTTAACCTTATGTTCTCAGTTACCCATCAAGTAACGGAATTAATGAATGTTACGTTACATAATGTTCTCAGTGCCCAGCAAGTATACGGAATTAATGGAATTTACAGTTACATAATGTTCGCAGTACACGCAAGTAACGGAAATGATTGGAATTTACAGATACCTATTGTTCTCAGTAACAGCAAGCTACGGAAATGAATGAATTTTCACAGTTACCTATTGTTCTCAGTATCCAGCAAGTAACGGAATGTAATGGAATTTACTGTTACCTTTGTTCTCAGTTACACAACAAGTAACGGATTGAATGGAATTTTTTAAAAACAGTTACTAATGTTCTCATGTTAACCTGCAGTAACGGAATGAATGGAATTTTACAGTTACTAATGTCTCAGTACCCAGCAAGTAACAGAATTAATGGAATTTACAGTTACCTTATGTTCTCAGTACCAGCAAGTAACGGTTATTAATGGAAATTTACAGTTACATAATGTTTTCTCGTTACCCAGCAAGTTATCGGAATTAATGGAATTAACAGTTACTAATGTTCTCAGTACCCAGCAAGTAACGAATTAATGGAATTTACAGTTACCTATTGTTCTCAGTACCCAACAAGTAACGGAATGAATGGATTGTTAAGTTACCTATGTTACCAGTACCCAGCAAGTAACAGAAATGAATGGAATTTACAGTTACCTATTGTTCTCAGCAACAACAATGTAACGGAATGAATGGAAGGTTACAGTTACTTTTGTCTCAGTACCGCAAGTAACGGAATTGAATGGAATTTACAGTTTCCTATTGTTCTCAGTTACCCAGCAAGTAACGGAATGAATGGAATTTACAGTACTATTGTCTCAGTACCCATCAAGACGGATTAAATGGAGTTTACAGTTACCTTAATGTTCCCAGTACCAGCAAGTAACGGAATGATTGGAAATTTACGTTACCTAATGTTCTCAGTACCCAACAAGTTAAACGGATTATGGAAATTAAAGTTACCTAATGTTCCCAGTACCAGCAAGTAACGGAATTAATGAATTTACAGTTTTATTGTTCTAAGTACACAACAAGTAACGGTTTCTCAGTACCCAGCAAGCAAGGATGAATGGATTTACAGTTCCTATTGTTCTCAGTACCCAGCAAGCAACGGTTTGAATGGAATTTTTACTGTTACCTATTGTTCTCAGTTCCCAGCAAGTAACGGATTGGAATGGAATTTACAGTTACTTATGTTCTCAGTACCCAGATGTACGGAATGAATGAATTTACAGTTACCTATTGTTCTTAGTACCCAGTAAGTAAACAGATATGAATGTATTTACGTTACTATTGTTCTCAGTACCCATCAAAGTTAACTGAATGAATGGAATTTACAGTTACCTAATGTTCTCAGATCAGAAGTACGGAATGAATGATTTACAGTTACCTATTGTTTTCAGTCAACCCAGCAGCAACGGATTGAATGGAATTTACAGATACCTAATGTTCTCAGTATCCAACAAAGTAACGGAATGAAGGATTACAGTTACTCTATTGTTCAGTACACATCAAGTAACGGAATGATGGTAATTTACAGTTAACTCATTGTTCTCAGACACACAACAAGTAAAGGAATTCATGGAATTTACAGTTACATAATGTTCCATTACCAGCAAGTAACGGGAATGATTGGAATTTACAGTACTATTGTTCTCAGTACACAGCAAGTAACGGAGAATGTATGGATTTACAGTAACTATTGTTCTCAGTATCCAGCAAGTAACGGAATGAATGGAATTTACAGTTACATAATGTTCTCAGTATCCAGCAAGTAACGAATGATTGGATTTACAGTTACCTAATGTTCTCAGTACCAAAAAAGTAACGGAATGAATGGAATTGTCTGTTACCATAATGTTCTCAGTTACCATCAAGTATCGTAATGAAGGAAATTTACTGTTACTAATGTTATCAGTACCCCAGCAAGTAACGGAATGAATGGAATTTACAGTTACCAATGTTCTCAGTACCCAGCAAAGTAAAAGGTATGAATGGAATTTTACCAGTTACCTAATGTTATCAGTACCCAGCAAGTAACGGAATGATGGAATTTACAGTTTCCTATGTTCAGTACCAGCAAGTAACGGATTGAATGGAATATACAGTTACCTATTGTTTCATACCAGCAAGTAACGGATGAATGGCATTTACTGTTACCTATTGTTCTCAGTACCCATCAAGTAACGGAATGAATGGAATTTACGTTACCTAATGTTATCAGTTACCAGCAAGTAACGGAATTATTGGAATGTACAGTTACCTAATGTTCTCAGTACCAAGCAAGTTACGGTAATTAATGGAATTTACAGTTACCTAATGTTTCTCAGTACCCAGCAAGTAGGAATGAATGGAATTTACAGTTAACTATTGTTATCATTACCAGCAAGCAACGGGAATGAATGGAATTTCAGTTACCTAATGTCTCAGTATCCTGCAAGTAACCGGAAATTATGGAATTTACAGTTACCTATTGTTCTCAGTTACACAAATAAAGTAATGGAATTAAATGGAATTTACAGTTTACCTAATGTTTCAGTACCCAGCAAGTAACAGGAATTAACTAAGGGAATTTACAGTTACCTTTAATGTTCTCAGTTTACCAGCCAAGTAACGGAATTAATGGAATTTACAGTTACCTAATGTTTCAGTCCCTGCCCAAGTAACGGAATTAATGGATATAACAGGTTACTAATTGTTCTCAAGTACCCAGCAAGGCAACTTTGGAACTAATGGTATTTACAATTACCTAATGTTCTTCAGTTCCCAGCAAGTAACGGTATGAATGGTATTTACCCAAAAGTTACTAATTGTTCCAGGTACCCAAGTTTCAAGCAACGGAATGAAGGGAATTTACAGTTACCTAATGTTCTCAGTACCCCAAGCAAGTTAAACCGGAATTGTAAATGGTAATTTACAGTTAATATGAATGAATGGAATTTACAGTTACCTAATGTTCTCAGTACCACCAAGTAACGGAATGAATGGAATACAGTTCCTATTGTTTCTCAAGTAACCCAACAAGGGTACGTTAAATAAATTGAATTTACCAAGTTAACCTAATGGTTTCAGTACCCTACAAGTAAACGGGAATGAATGGAATTTACAAAGTTACCTATTGTTCCTCAGTACCCACAAGTAAACGGATTGGAATGGAATTTTACAGTTACCTAATGTTCTCAGTACCCAACAAGTAACGGAATAATGGAATTTACAGTTACCTAATTTGTTCTCAGTAACCACAAGGAAGGATAATGAGGGAATTTACAGTTAACCTAATGTTTCTCAGTACCACAACAAGGTAACGGAATGTAATGAATACAGTTACATATTGTTCTCAGTACCCAACAAGTAACGGAATTAATTTGGTTATAACAGTACATATTGTTTCAGACCAACAAGTAAACGGAATTGAATGGTATTTTTACAGTACCTAATTGTTCTCAGGTTTAACAAAACCAGTTAACGGAATGCAATGGAATATTCTGTTACCCTAATTTGTTCTTCAGTACCAAAATAACAATGGTAACGGAATTTGATGGAAATAAATTTACAGTTACCTAATTTGTTCTCAAGTTTACCACCAACAAGTAACGGTAATGAATGGAAATTTACAGTTCCTAGTTTGTTCCAGTAACAAAAGTAACGGAATAATGGTATAAGTTTCAATAATTTGTTCCTTCTAGTACCCAAAACCAAGTACGGATGGATGAATTTAAACAGCTAACTATTGTTTCTTCCCAGTTACCCAACAAGTAACGGAATGGGAATGGAATTTTCAGTTTACCTTATGTTCCTTTTCAGTACCCATCAAGTAAACGGAATTAATGGAAATTTACAGTTACCCTATTGTTCTCAGTACCCACACCAAGGTAACGGAAATTTGAAATGAATAACCCGGTTCACCTATTGTTCTCAGTACCCAACAACAAGTAACGATAATGGATAACAAGTTACCTTAATGTTACTTCAGTAAACCACAAGTAACGGAATGAATGGAATTTACAGTTTACCTATTGTTTCAGTAA
Source organism: Conchocele bisecta (assembly GCA_029237695.1). NCBI lineage: Eukaryota > Metazoa > Mollusca > Bivalvia > Lucinida > Thyasiridae > Conchocele > Conchocele bisecta. The sequence goes on from CM055279.1 coordinate 10,085,064, forward strand.
CCCCAACAGGTTTTAACGGATTTATGGAATTTTAGTTAACTAATTGTTCTCAGTACCCAACAAGTAAACGGAATGAATGGAATTTAACAGTTACCTATTGGTTCTCCCAACGTAAACCCAGGCAGCGGAATTATTGAATTTTACAAGGTTTACTTTTTAATGTTCTCAAGTACCCCAGCAGTTACGAGAATGGAATGATAATTTACAGTTACCTAAATGTTATCAGTCACCCAACCAAGTTGTTACCCGGACTGAGAATAACCAGTTTCCTATTGTTCTCAGTACCCAGCAATGCAACGGAATTAATGGAATTGTTTACAGTTACCTAATGTTTCTCAGTAACCCCAGCCAGGCACGGAATGGAATGGAATTTACAGTTACCTAATTGTCCTCAAGGGTACCCAGCAAGGCCCAACGTAATTAATGGAATTTTACAGTTACCTATGTTCTCAAGTTAACCACCACCCCAGTTAACGGAAAAATTGGGAATTTACAGTTACCTATTGTTCTCAGTACCCAGCAAGTAACGGAATTAATGGAATTTACAGTTACCTATTGTTCTCAGTACCCAACTCGGACAAACGAACTGACAAACGGAAAAACAAAAACTATAAACCCCTCGACATACTTTATGCCTGGGGTATAGCTAGTGAACCAATCAGATACCTTTCGGGCATTCGGCAATAGGGATCATTATCCTCGGCCTCCGATAATCGTTCGGCACAAACAGAGCGGTGTTCGGGACGTTGTCTTGGAATGGTTTAATGTGTCCGGCGGTGAACAGCGAGTGCTTCTGTTCTATAATTGCTACAACCTGTGCAACAACAGCGCTCCAGATAAGGTGCACATTAGCGTATTTTACACACTTATTTTAGCAGAATACTCTTTGATTATCAACAGTGGGACGAAATACTCACAGCAATGTGAAAATACACATTGATTTTCGAATCGAGTAGTGGAAATACTGCAATAAAGTTGAAAATTTACTTAGTTGAGCTTAGTGTTTGCTTTTTGCAGCTCAACTAAGTAAATTTTCAACTATATTACAGTATAAATAAGTGAATAAGTAATAATACACTCAAATAAGTGAATGGTTAAATTTTGTTTATGTTTTGATCATTTGTTCCCAATTTAATAATGAAGAAAATCAATAATCCATTTGTAAATATAAAATACGCATATAATTTGAAATCAGATTAAAACTGAGGCAGTTATATTTCTTTCATAATGGAGGAACATTGTGCTATAAAGACGCGGAGCAGTGGTATACCTATAAAAGAAAACAGCAATATAGAATACAAAATCTAGTGGTGAACAACCAATCAATTTGCAACATTTCTAGGTATGATATTAGACGACAGATTAACCTGGGGTCCTCATGTAACAAACCTAGACCAACGGTGCATAATTCCAGCACAAAAATATTTACACAATTCCCTAACATTTGATTGGCCCGTAGCAAGTCTCTGTCCAAAATTTATATCCCAGTAAACTCCCACACCGAACTACTTTCCATAAACGTGAGGCGCAGTTAAAATAATTCTTAAGAAAACGGAAAATAAACACATTTTCTTGATGAATTTATTTCAAATACTGGAATGATAAGGAATGAATGGCCTTTTTGTTGAATTTATCGGGGATATAAACTTGGAAAAGTCGCGGGAATACTGGACGAGGCCTTTCAGCCTTCGTCCAGTATTCCCGCGACTTTTCCAAGTTTATACCCCGATAAATTCAACAAAAAGGCCATTCATTCCTATAATGAACGACATTCATCTAATGAAACTTGTATCAGGTACAAACCATCTCTCCTACGACTCTATCAAGCATTAACTCTTTACATGCTAGCAGCGAAAATATGCGCCAAACAAATTAGGACTATATGTTTTATTTCTCTCTGTAAATATGTCTTGGAATTTCATTAGAATTGAGTCCTCAGGACTCAATTCTAATGAAATTCCAAGACATATTCATGATATTTACGGGGAGAAATACAATAAAATATGATGAATTTTTGTCCGCAAGTTTTGAACTATTTATAGCCCACAAGTTTCCCAGCATGCAAAGAGTTAATACTACCGGTATCTAAAATGGACTACGGCTGTATGTTATACAAAGACGCTGTGACCAGTCATCTAAATAAACTAGAAATAATGATGCAAAGAGCAGCATTGTAAGTAGCAAAGAGTGCCTATCAATCAACTAGAGCCGCAGCAATAGAAGTAGAAACAGTTGTACAAACACTGGATCTGCGACGTGAATGTAATTTACTAAAATACTGGGCCCGCACAAAGCCCCATGGTTCTAAACTACCACTTAACGAATTAATAAAACACAAACGTGCATATAAATACAACATGCTAATAATTAAAAGAGGTCCTAGTAAACCGAATAAAAAATATAACGAAAATCCTAGCCATAACATAATGCTAACAAGTATCAATCTAATAAAATAAAAACATGTTACGCAATGAACGCAATAAGCCTAAAAGAAGAATATGGACTAAATGACTGTAAGATACAACCATTCTTCACACACATATATCTTACTACCAATTTGAAATCACAGCAAGATCTGACCTTACAGAAATAATAATAGCTAAGAATAGGGAACAGATTACATTAACCACCATTGGAAAGATACGCTATATATAGTCAAACCTGTCGTAAGCAGCCACCCAAGGGAAGTGACAAAACTGGCTGCTTAACAGAGGTGACCTCTTAATAGAGGGTTGTGTTTTCAGGTAGATTTCAGGTAAATTATGAAAATTGAAATGAAGATAAAGATAACATAGACAGCTTGTATGTTGACTTGATAATACAAATGTAATACATAATATTAATGATTAATTTAGAGTACCATATTGATTAAATATGTATGTTTTAATGCAATATAAATGTGTATCTTTATATTTATTTAATATTTTTAAAATTGAACCTGAACATGTAATGAGTGGATTATATCATTTAATGAAATAAAAAATCTGTCAACAAGTTGAACAAATAAAAACACCAATGTTCACGTTTTTGTTGTTATTTTACAGCCTACTGCAACTGCTAATCTGCAAGATTCATATTGTAGACAACTTATTGTACTAGATAATAGGGCATAATGTGGTATAATCGGAAATGGTGTGGGATAATCATAAGTTGTGCGTTTTTGTTTTTTTTTGTCGGGTATTGGTCCAGTCCAATTGTGTATGTAAATAATGCATAGGCGATGTCAGCAAAAGCAGTCAATAAGTGCGACATTCGGCTCATATTCGACATATGAGGCCATTTGCTTAAATTATATTTGAGCCGGTTACTCGGTCCTGTGCAATACACACCAATTATATCAGCTATTCGTGTTTTGTCAATTTGGTAACTGGCAATGGGCTGTTCCTTTTTACAACATTTGTGTCGGTAACCTATAGAAATTACGAATCGACGGACAAGGGTGCAAGAACCCGGATGCGATAGGCTGTTCTTTCAATAATGAGCCGACAATTTGGGCAACACAATTTGCACCTGTGAAACATACCCTCTCAATATCGCCGACGCGGCGACGTGTTATGTGTTTTAATTACCCGCATTGACTGCTGACATCATTGTTAATTCACACTTCGGTAACGACCGCCGCAGGGTACATTGAAATTGAGATTAGCGGTGACCGTTTAATGAAATTGGATCACTAGTTTGGGACGATAATTAATGACGAGTGACCGTTGAATGAAAGTGTTTTATATAGCAAAAATGCGCGGGAGGAATTTGAAGTGGCTGCTTAACGGCGGTGACCGCTGATTAAAGGTGACCGCCCGAGCAGGTTCTACTGTATACACGGACGGTAGCAAAATCTCAGAACTAGGAATAGCACCAGCTGCATTTGTGGTACCTCAGCTAGGTTATATAGAACAATATAAATTGGCATCAACTCTAAGTGTACTTACATCAGAGCTTATTGCCATAGAAAAGGCCCTTATATACACTTTTGCGCTAAATGACTACACAAACACCATACTTATAAGTTTTGTAAGTTTTGTTCAAGCTATTAATTCAGGTACATCTGAAAGGAGACCCGACAAAATACAGAACATTAAGACACTAATAAGCAGAACAGTGGAACAGGGCAAGCTTATAAATATAGACTGGGTCCCTTCCCATATTGGAATACCCGGTAATGAAGAAGCAGATCGCGCGGCTGCTTCAGCACATTTGACAGGCACTGATGAATTACCACTACCTACTCATAGAGACATACATTCTGTCATGAGCAAAAAAGTAAGATAAAATTGCAAACACTTTGGAATAACATTCATGAAAGTAAGCACTGTGGGCACATATTTCAATCAATGATTCCCACAATCCCAGTTACATGTAAATTATACAGTAAGGATAAGCGGGCAGACAGAATAATCACACAGCTTAGATTAGGCAGAAATGGTATACAGGCAAATCGTTATTCACAGGGCAGCAATATTAATATATATATATAAATTGTAGTCAGTGCGATGAAGACAAAATAGAAGAATTGGACCACTATTTCTTCCTCTGCTCAACGCATGAATCAGCAAGAAAAGATTTAGCCGCTGTTTGCTTAAAAAATAATATTATATCGTCTCCATATAATTTAATATCCCCCCCACCCCCCACCTAAAGATTGTGAAACGGAAATACACTTACATGTAGATGTACTAAAATACATTAAGGCGACAGGGTACTGAAATAAAATATAACATAATACCGCTGCTCCAAAAATGTATAAAAAATAAAAATAATAAATTCTGCACTATTATCAGTGTGGAAATTTACGTCTGATATAAAATGTGTAATAATGACAATCAATATGTGGGGTAATGGTGAATGAATGTTTATTTTGCCAGAAAATGTCTCAGATGATGTCTCTGATATAAAGAGTATGTTGTGTGTACTGAGTGGGCATGTACCTTTAATAAATATATTAAACCATCATTCATGTAAGATCCTCTATTTATATGAATATTACAGTACCTTGCCGGTTCTATGTAACAACTTCTTGCCTTCTTCTGAGTGGGAACCAGCCTCCAAGTTGCCTTGGTTACCAAACAGTCTTTTAGCAACAGGACTACCACTGGCCATCACCTCTCGTAGACTAGTGAATCTATCGGGCCTTTTATATGGACTCTGCTTTGCTTTCTTATCTGTATTTGGAGTCTCTGTTTTCTTCATCTTTGTTACATCCTTGGACTCATTCTTATTGCTTTGCACGTCAGCCTTTTCTGCTGGTTTTATTGACTCTATGCTCAAGTCTGAAAGTCTGAAAGTAATATCACCAGCTTTACCAGCAATATCGGAATTAACTTCCACACTTTCAGATTTAACGATATCGGAATTCTTTTCAACGCTTTCAGATTTAGCGATGTCGGAATTATTTTCCACAGTTTCAGATTTAGCGATGTCTGAATTATTTTCCACAGTTTCAGATTTAGCGATGTCTGAATTATTTTCCACAGTTTCAGATTTAGCGATGTCTGAATTATTTTCCACAGTTTCAGATTTAGCGATGTCTGAATTATTTTCCACAGTTTCAGATTTAGCGAAGTCTGAATTATTTTCCACGCTTTCAGATTTAGCGATATCGGATTCCTCTTTCGCAGTATTACATTTAGCGATATTGGAGTTCTCTTCACCAGATCTAGTACCATCATTGGATAGCTTTCCGACCAATTCTATGATTTCTTCGCTCTCTATGACGACCTCTGCATCAGAGTCTGTGACATTGACCTCTCCAATTGTGTTTTCTGAGAGACCACCGGCTGCAATGAGGGACTGCTCCTCTTCCAGTATCTGTAGCTGTTCTTTATTCAACTGAAAGATTGATTAAACCTTAGAATGTGGGAAACGAAAATTGTCGTCTACTGTTTTTCATATTATTTTTTTTGCAGTACTTTGGAAACATTTCTGATGAAACGAACTGTCAATTTAGTTAAATCAATCACCAATCAGTTGGCTTTATATTAATCCCCAATTAAAAAGTTTTATTTAACCCTTTCACCCCTGAGTAACTGGAATGGATTTTGACATGTTAATTTTGCAGCCAATCCAACCATCACAAAATGGCTTTCAGACTAGTCCATTTATGAAAAGGGGATATATTTGTCTTATCCGACCGACCAGTGGGATGGAAATATTATGCAGAATTTTTGCCCTAGGCGAGGTTTGAACCCACAACCTCCGGATTGGAAGCCGGCTCATCTGGATCTGCACTATTTTCATAAACCGCTATAGATCGAGGGCTTTCGGGTTCAAAGGGTTAAATCAATCAAAATGCTTTATTTTTTAGATATGTACCTTCCAATTAGCTTGCTCGACAATGAACCCAGCTCAGTCCAGACCAACCAAACCGCTCAATCAGTCACCAATCAAATGCCTTGATTTCAATCAAAAGCCAATCAAAATGCTCAATTCCCAGCATGGAGTCAAAACTTCAACTCAGCTTGGTTGACAATGAGCAAAGCTTAGTCCTGACCAATCAAATTGCTCAATTTCAAGCAATAACCAATACAATTGCTTGATTTCAATCAAAATGTTTGATGAATGTCAGCATGGAATTAAAGCAACAAGTACCTTCCAATCAATTCAACTTGGTCGTCGACGATCTCTGTTTAGCCCAATTTAACCCTTTCAACACCACAGGCCTGTATCGTGGTATTGGCAAACAGTGTAGATCCAGATGAGCCGGCTCGTGACGAGCCATCTCATCAGGATCTGCACTTTTTGCAAGTACGAGGGTAGGTCAATAGGTAGTGTCACTTATCTTTCAAACCACTCATCCAGCTCGAATAAAATTTATCACTTGCATTCATTGACGTTATTAATGGCGTCGATACAGTATATGACGCCATAATGACGTCATCATGACTGGCACAGCGGTCAGAATCACAAACGAAAATGAGGTGTATTTAAATAAAAGGAATACGAGGGAAAACAACCGCAGAAATGCACCAAGTGCGGCAGCGCATTTGGCAAACAGTGTAGATCCAGATGAGCCGGCTCGTGACGAGCCATCTCATCAGGATCTGCACTTTTTGCAAGTACGAGGGTAGGTCAATAAGTAGTGTCACTTATCTTTCAAACCACCCATCCAGCTCGAATAAAATTTATCACTTGCATTCATTGACGTTATTAATCGGCGTCGATACAGTATATGACGCCATAATGACGTCATCATGACTGGCACAGCGGTCAGAATCACAAACGAAAATGAGGTGTATTTAAATAAAAGGAATACGAGGGAAAACAACCGCAGAAATGCACCATGTGCGGCAGCGCATTTATAGGAAGCCAGTGCTACTTTACCATTCAGTCAGAAAATGTGTGACTTCTTTCAGTGCCGGACGGGAGAGTACGATATATGGGAACTGCTGGTTCAATCACAGACGCAAATAATATTGAGGAAGTGATAGAAATAAATGACATAGCTGGGCGAAGGAAACTGGAATAGATTAGTCATGCATACAACATATCTCAATCTCATACGCATACAATTTTAACGAAGTGTTTGAAAATGAGAACAATTTCCGCACAGTGGGTGCCTGGCAATCTTTGTTCAGAGCAAAAATAGTGGTATGTTCAAATCGCCCAGAAATCGCACAAACTACATGGTAATGAAGAAGACACCTTCATGTCTTTCATCGAGGTCAATGAAGAAAATATGTAATTATCAAACGGAATTAACAAGGAAAATGAGGAAAATGAGACCCTCATTGACAAGAACAAATCTGGCTGAAACAAGGAACATATATAAACTTCTGACGATTCCGATTGTGCAATTATAGTGCATTGGTGTTAAATTGGTAAAGCAACCAACAACGAATATCACGATACATTTTATTCCAAGCTGTGAAGCATACGCTCTCCAGAAAGATCCCAAAAGAACTGGACGTGTGATCCTAGTTTTACAAAACAACGTGATGTGCCATCACGTGCGACTTGTGACGTCATTGCTGCGCGTGCGGGTCTATGACGTTCTGCTATATATTGTCTATTTGTCGGACAAAAACTACACAAACATAGTTATATTCCTTTATTTGAAAACAGCACTACGATGTATCCGTGGCAGTAACTTAGATAACATTCATATACACGTGACCGCAAGTGTCGCATGTATCAATGCCGGTTGCTTAGCAACGAATATTGCGGCACGGCGACAACGGTAATATAGAACGATAAGTGTAGTTTTAGACATACTTTTAAAGTTATGTATCAAGTGACACTACTTATTGACTCAACCTCATATATTTATAGTATTTATTGGTGTTTAACAGCCTATCAGCAGCTAAGGTCATTTAAGACCGGGTTCGATCATGCATTTATCGTGCACCATTGGGGTGACAATCCCAAAATCAGAACGGAATATTTATATCAAAATAGAAATACATTCAACCCTGAAATTAGAATAACCCAACCTGGTGCCAGGTACATACCACACCAAAGTCACTTGGCCCCTTCCCCTAAAAGCAATACCAGTAGTATCACTCTTATAAGGGGTATACTTCAATTCAACTCTCATGTACAAGAAAGCCAAAGACGTACCGAGGGTTAAAGCAGGTCTCCGATCGGGCTTCCGGTATGGATGAATCGCGATCGTTAAATTACCCATTGCATTCTCCCAACCAATCACCACTTTTTTTGCAAGTACTTTTTTCATATTTTTGAGAGAAAAACACCACCGTTTCATAAATAGACTAGTCTTAAGATCATTTTGTGACAATTGAATTGGTTGCATATAAACATATCAAAATTAATTCCAGTTAATTAGGGTGAAAGGGTTAAACCAATACCCAACAAGGGCATCGTTATTACGAGGCTAAACCCCTCGCTGGCAGCCTTTATACTAACAAACAAGGTGAACGGACCTTGACCTTGGGCAGTCAGATGCAAATTAAAGCACCACCCCTAGACACACATTGTGGTCAAATATTATAAAAATCGGTTAAGGGGTTCAATCAAGAGTTATTGGAAAATGGAAGGTGTTACTAACGTATGCACTTACGCATGTACACACATATGTTAATTATTGGTGTTTAACGGCCTATCAACAGTTAAAGGTCATGCAAGGCCGGGGCACACACGTACGTACGTACGTACGTACGTAGATACATGGACTAATGCTATATCCAGTCTTGCCTCAGCGAGGGGATAATAAATATGTTCAATTTTCAGTGTACCTTCCACTCCGCTTGGTCTTCAATGAACACAGCGACAATATCACCATTCAGGGCTCGGTTCCTGTTGCTGAGACTCAGTATCAGAACATCACTCGCCCCGTCCTGTAACATTCATTGACTGATCGATTACATTCATAGATTGATTGACCATTTGTATGGTTGATTGATTGATTGATTGATTGTGTTGGGCCTGATTAGACTGCACGGATGTGTAGACTGATCTGGAACAACACTGATGGCAAACTCAACAATTGACTGATTGACTGATTACGTTGGTTGATTGATTGGTTGATTGATTGTGTGGGACCTGATCAGACTGATATGTTGGGCCTGATCAGACTGCACAGATGTGTAGGCTGATCTGGACCTACACTAATGTCACACTAAATAATAATTGATTGATACAATGGTTACGTTGGTTGACCGATTGATTGACTGTTTGTATGGTGTTATGATTGATAAACTGACTGGATGGTTGGTTCATTGCTTGTGTATGGGCTGATCAGTCTACACTGATGGGAAATCCAACAATTGATTTATTATAGGAATGAATGGCCTTTTTGTGTTATTTATCGGGGTATAAACTTGGAAAAGTCGCGGGAAGACTGGACGAAGGCTGGAAGGCCTCGTCCAGTATTCCCGCGACTTTTCCAAGTTTATATCCCCGATAAATTCAACAAAAAGGCCATTCATTCCTTATAATTCCAGCATTTGAAATAAATTCATCAAGAAAATGTGTTTATTTTCCATTTTATTAAGAATTATTTTAACTGCGCCTCACAGTTACGGAAAGTAGTTTGGCGTGGGAGTTTACTGGGATATAAATTTTGGACAGAGACTTGCTACGGGCCAATCAAATGTTAGGGAATTGTGTAAATATTTTTGTGCTGGAATTATTGATTGATGGTTTGGTTGGTCAATAAATCAATGGATTGATTGTGACGGTCATGATTAGACTCCATAGATGTGCAGGCTGATCTGGAACTACACTGATGGCAAAAATCAACCACTGGTTGATTGATTGAGTCATTGATTGATTGATTGTGTTGGGACACAGCCCCAATATGATGAAAAATAACTTACTGGATGAGGCACGTACGCTTCCATGAAGTTCTTCGGGTTTATCCGGATGGGGCCCTGAAAGTGTGAAAAGAGGATCTTATATAATATTTTTCCCAGCCGGTTTTAGCATGCCGCCGCACCATGCCATTTTGTTTTTTTTGGAACATTTGCAGGCAACATGCCTCTTTTGTTTAAGGAATTTTTTTTTTTTTTTTTTACCTTTATTTGTGTATTCTGATCATTGTACATTGCACATCACATTGTACATTGTACATTGCACATCACATTGTACATTGTACATCACATTGTACATTGTACATTGTACATTGCACATCACATTGTACATTGTACATTGTACATTGTACATCACATTGTACATTGTACATTGTACATTGCACATCACATTGTACATTGTACATTGCACATCACATTGTACATTGTACATTGTACATTTCTATGGCTCTAATAACAGTAAATGTAGTGATAATATCCTACTTTTTGAAATTTATTTTATTTGTATTCAAGTGTGTAAATGTGCCATCAGTTTGCGAGATTTTGCATACATAAATTAATGTGCCAATCTTTTTTTGCAGCACAATGTCCTTTTCTAATCCTAGGAAAAACATAATTACATGAGTGATGATTTAATATGATATTTATTAAATATGCATAGCCTTGGTTCTCAAGATATCAATGAACAAGTTGACGAAAAATATAACTATTTTCTTTATTTCTACTCTAAAGTATATGTTGTTACCACTCATTTGAACCATCTCGCCTGAGACGGTTCAAATGAGTGGTAACACCGTATACTTTCATGATATCAATGAATAAGTTGACGAAAAATATAACTATTTTCTTTATTTCTACTCATCGCCGAGACGGTTCAAATGAGTGGTAACAACGTATACTTTCATGAAGAAATAAAAATAATAGATAAGAATTGGGTAACATTTTGCGACCTGTGTATTTGTATCCGGCATGAATTTATTATTATTAATACGGTACAATCGAACCTCCCGAACAATCACTCTCTGTAACGGCCAATACTTTATTTCCCAAATGGACAATTGCCGATATATTTAACCTCCCTACAACAGCCACCTCTCTACAACAGCAACCTCTCTGTAACAGCCAATACTTTATTTCCCAAATGGACAATTGTCGATATATTTAACCTCCCTACAACAGCCACCTCTCTACAACAGCAACCTCTCTGTAACAGCCGATATTTTATTTCCTAAATGGACAATTGCCGATATATTTAACCTCACTACAACAGACACCTCTCTACAACGAGATGGCCGCGGCCCGCATGTCGAGCCCGCCGAGGCATTTGATGGTCTCAGAGAGTATTTATTTGAAGCTTGATGCCCAATAAGCATACAAAGTTTCAAGCAAATCTGACTTACGGTTACAGAGATAGTAGGTATATGAAAACTTTAACGCAAATTTTGACAGAAACTCTAACGCAAATTTTGACAGAAACTTTAACGCAAACTTCTAAGTCATTTGACATTAACATAGGGGCACAGGGGCCGCATGAGTGGGACACATAATTAATATATGGATGATGACTAATAAGCATATGAAGTGTCAAGTCAATGTGACTTAGGATTGCAGAGATATAAGGTATTTAAAAACTTTAAAGCAGATTTCGGAACGCAAACTTCTAAGTCATTTGACCTTGACCTTGGACCCAGGGGCTGCATGAGTGGGATACAGCATGAATATATGGATCATGACTAATAAGTATATGAAGTTTCAAGTCAATGTGACTTAGGATTGCAGAGATATAAGGTATTTAAAAACTTTAACACAGATTTCGGACGGACGGACGGACGGACGGACGGACACCCGGACGTCATTGTGATCACTATGTCTCGCTTTCCGCAAGTGGGCTCGACAACAACACACTCTCTGTAACGGCCGATATTTTATTTCATAAATGGACAATTGCCGATATATGTAACCTCCCTACAACAGCCACCTCCCTACAAAGGCCAGTTTTGTGTCTTCCCCTGGGTGTGCTAGAGAGGCGTATACTGTATATGATGTCCCAAACATACCTGTATTAAAGATCCATTCTTCAGACCATGCGACACTTCTTCCAAGGCAATGTGCTCTTTAAACACGGGCTGCAAATACATTGCATTTTAAAACGAGTTATAATAGGAAAACATGCACTTGGGGCCAATAATTTGACTTCAAGTTATCAGTAGTTTGACTTAACAGAGTTTGAGGTAACGGGTGCAGACTGTATATACTTAATCATCCGTATATTCATATCGATTTTTGGATATTTGTACTCATCCCCAAACCCATTGCTTCTGTCAGTCCTGGATATCATACAGTTGCTTCTTCCATTAATACCAAACTGTGCATTTTCATAGAGGTGAATATTAGTGGTAAATGCTACATATCCTGATGAGACAGCTTGTTACGAGCCGGCTCATCAGGATCTGCAGTGTTTGCACATCTTGACTGGAGGTGGTGGGTTCAATTCTCACCCTAGTGATGGGCCGTGGCCTAGGGGATATGGCATTGTACTTCAATACTGGAGGTTGTTAGTTCAGTCCTCACCCAGGGATGGGCCGTGGCCGAGGAATTTTGGCATTGGAATTCAATACTGGAGGCTGTGAGTTCAATCCTCACCCTAGGGAGCAGCCGTGGCCTAGGGGATATGGCATTGGACTTCAATACTGGAGGCTGTGGGTTCAATCCTCACCCTAGGCGGGAAAAATAGTTGCATAGTATTTCCATCCCACTGGTCTGCCGGATGTGACTTTAAACCGAGGTCCTGTCTCTGTGTGACCTTAGCTGTTGCTGGGACATTAAAACCATTCACTTTTTTTTTCTTACCATTCTGCAATCGTTTTTCCTCTGCATATCTGCGTCTTCCTGGCCTCTGTCGTAGGCTCCAGGCCTGTTTGCATTTTCGTTGGCTGTGACTGGAGAAATGGGATTTATGCAATTTGCGAACAGTGTAGATCTAGATCAACCTGTACATCCGCACAGTCTGATCAGGATCTGCACTGTTCGCCATTCCATTAATGAAACATACGTAATGCTCGCACAGTCCGATCAGGATCTTCACTGTTCGCCATGTCATCAATGAAACGAAACACCCACCATGCTTCTTAGTTCCAAGTTCTAACAAACACTATAGATCGCTATCATGCTACCGGAGTATCCTATTTGAGCAGGATGTACACTGGTCACAAAACCCATTAGCCACATATTTAAAATTGTACAAAAACGTTCTTAGTCAAGAGACCCACAACAAACGCGGAACACCAATACTGAAGTATGTCACAACCAAATTGACAAAAAGTGGCATAGAATCAATTTGCAGCAAAAAATATTTCTTGCAGTGTTCATCCACCTGAAATACTGTGGAACACCTCTTTAAACTACTGTCTGTTTCACGAAAGCTGCCCAAATTTTATGGCTATATAAACAATGCAAAAACAATATTTTTTTGATAATGCTAAATTTTATCCAAATTTAAGAATGAGCCTTCATTTTATTTTGTGAAATTTGGTCCAATATTGATTTTATTACGAAAAAACAATTTCCCCATATGTTAAACAGAGTGAAGATGTCTATGGGGATTTAACATAGGGACATTTTTCTAATTTCAGAAATAGTGGACCGATTTTCAAAATTTAACTAGTTTTCTTAGTTAGATTAATTTCCATTTTTTTTCCTCATCATTTGACTCCTCCCCCAGCTCCTCCACCTCATTTTCCCCCGTGTTAAATTCCCATAGACAAATCAACTTTTCGTAATAAAATCAATATTTGACCAAATTTCACAAAATAAAAAGAAGGCTCATTCTTAAATTTGGATTTGGATTTGAAATTTAATATTATCGAAAAAAATATTGTTTTTGCGTTGTTTATATGGCCTTAAAAATTGGGCAGGTTTCGCGAAACAGACAGTAGTATAGAGGGGTTCCACTGTACAATACCAAAAACAGAATTGGGTTTCCACAACTAACAAACTGTGCATGCCCGCCCGCCCGCCGCCAGTAAAAATGAATAAAAACGCATTTTCCTGTGTTTTACCAGTCTGGAAACCATATGACTTGTTCAAAGCAGTTGAGATCTATGTAAACTCCATAGCTGAAGGGGGTTGCAACCCCGGAACACCCCCACCCCACTCCAGATCCGCCCCAGATACGACACCTTTTCTCAAACAGGTGTATAAACAGTATTGTGCTAATTGCTGGTACAGCAATTTCGGAAATATGTTACCAAATGATCTCCCATGTTCATCAGTCTATGATAAACTCCTGATAAACTCCTTGGAATTTGATCAAATAAAATAGCGTGCGCTTGGTTGATATATGTCGTTTGCGGTCCATAACGTGTATTGAATATCGGGGTCATAATCCGAGACAGATCGAGATTAGTGTGTCTACTGTCTGTGCCAAGTTTTTCTGCCGACAAACTTTTGGCTATTAAACACATTAAATCTAAAACATATTTAAAGGTCAGTACTTTTTCATCAATATAAAAGTCACCACCTACCAAAAAAAAAAGATTTGATGAATTTTCATCAAATATTGATTTTAGTGCGAAAAAATGATGGGAATATAACATGGGGCTAAAAGTTTTGTTCGATTCTTTTATTTGTGCACCGATGTTCAAAATCTAACTTTTGTTTTCTTAGTTACGTCATTTCCAAGCTATCTAACCAGTAGCCTATTTCACCAACATTGCAAAGTACACTTTGAGGGAGAAATTTTCACTTTGAAGATAAATGTATTAATTTGTATTATACTGAATGTATTACATTATCACAACCATTTTGGCTGTGATAATGTAATACATTCAGTATAATAATTCTGCATAGTTTTAATCATCAAATATATGCAATCATTAGTTCTATATGAAATAATGCATTTCGGAAAAATCAATGATTACTCCCTCAAAGTATACTTTGCTAGATAAGTATACTTTGCAATGTTGATGAAATCGGCTACTGGTTTCGGAGTCAAGTTCAAAACTTTTTCGTTTTTTTGACTCCTCCCCCAGCTCATCCACTTCCTTTTTCACCATGTTCAAGTTAAATTCCCATAGGAAAACTATTATTTCGCCATAAAATCAATATTTGATGGAATTTTACGAAATAAAAAATATTGGAGGGTGATTTTTTTTGTTATTGATGAAAAAGATCCTACAGTTACATTCAAATATTTTGTGAGTTTAATAGCCAAAAGTTTGTCGGCAGCAACACGTGGAACCACATGCGATTGATCTCCCCACCCACATACCCCCATTCGATAAATCCATCTGGTCCATCTATACTACGCATGTTATAGACTATACAGGTGGCACAGTTCGCCAGTTCATAATAGATAGTTTGGGGGGGGGGGGGTATGGATGTGGAGACGGGGGAGTTCAGTCGCCTGTGGTGGATAGGACTGTAGCTGTTTTTTCGCTTCATGCACTGCAAAGATTTACTTTGGTTGAACTCCATACAGTGTGCGTTATACCCCGGTATATACCATCAGAAACTATGATAAACAGGTTGAGATAAGTTAGGTATGGATTATCGATATACACAATATATATAGGGAAAATTTATGTTTTGAAATGAAAATACAATACCACATGTTAACCCGTTCAACACTACAGACCTGTATAGTGGTATTGGCAAAATGTGTAGATCTGCATAATTTCATTAAATATGTTTAAAAAATTTACAATATTTTTCATAAATACAGTCAAAAGTTGACAACATTTCCAGAGTACATGCGGAATATACAGAATTACAGGTTTTGTGAACAGTGTAGATCCTGATCAGACTCACGCTGGTCATAAATCCCATAAGCCCCATTTTCCAGTTACTATCACATATGATTCACGCCATATGATTTTATACCTTCGGACATCTGCGTAATTTGATTACATACGTTCACAAAATTTACAATATTTTTCGTAAATAAAGTCAAAAGTTGACACCCTTTGTCAACTTTTGATGCCATTTACGGAAAATATTGTAAATTTTGTGAACGTATGTAATCAAATTACGCAGTATTCGTGAAAATACGCTGGTATCCGAAGGTACAAATTCACATGGCGTGTCTCATATAGATGTGCTACATCAAAATTGTTCTGTTATCTGGATATTACACTGCCCTCCCAAGTCAAACTGCAGTATCTGTTAAACTGCAGTATCTGCACTATGATGCTATGCTGACCCTGTGCAATCATCCCAAGTCAAACTGCAGTATCTGTTAAACTGCCGTATCTGCACTATGATGCTATGCTGACCCTGTGCAATCATCCCAAGTCAAACTGCAGTATCTGTTAAACTGCAGTAAACTGCACTATGATGCTATGCTGACCCTGTGCAATCATCCCAAGTCAAACTGCAGTACTGTTAAACTGCAGTATCTGCACTATGATGCTATGCTGACCCTGTGCAATCACAGGGTCAGCATAGCATCATAGTGCAGATACTGCAGTTTAACAGATACTGTAGGTGGGGATGATTGCACAGGGTCAGCATAGCATCATAGTACAGATACTGCAGTTTAACAGATACTGTAGGTGGGGATGATTGCACAGGGTCAGCATAGCATCATAGTGCAGATACTGCAGTTTAACAGATACTGTAGGTGGGGATGATTGCACAGGGTCAGCATAGCATCATAGTACAGATACTGCAGTTTAACAGATACTGCAGTTTGACTTGGGAGGGCAGTACAGGTGTGTGTGTGTGCATTTTCATTGGACTTTTTCATAAAGACTTACTGATCGCATCCATATGGTTTATTTATGTAAGTAGCAATTGTTTTATTAGTAGGAGACTTTATATGGGGCCACAAGAAGGGTACAACAACCTTAAATTGTTTTACAAATCTGTTTGCTCAGTTTCTTGGGCATATCTGAGAAAAGTACAAGCTGCTGACCTGTTGAAACTTCGTAAGCACTTCTCTGCTGTTGAATGTTCCCGTGACCTTGAGAGGCATGTAACCCCTGGCCTTGAAAGAAAAATGGCAACATTCCTCCCCATCTAGCCGCCTCCTGTGCCTGTGCTAGCTGACTCTGAAATGTGCGAGATTGATACATGAGACGAGCCATGTGATTGTGTACCGCAGAAGATGTGCGTTTTTTCATGAAAAATATTTACTATAGGAATGAATGGCATTTTTGTGGAATTTATCGGGGTATAAACTTGGAAAAGTCGCGGGAATACTGGACGAAGGCCGGAAGGCCTCGTCCAGTATTCCCGCGACTTTTCCAAGTTTATATCCCCGATAAACTCCACAAAAAGGCCATTCATTCCTTATAATTTCCGGCCTTTGTCCAGTATTCCCGCGACTTTTCCAAGTTTATATCCCCGATAAATTCAACAAAAAGGCCATTCATTCCTTATAATTCCAGCATTTGAAATAAATTCATCAAGAAAATGTGTTTATTTTCCGTTTTCTTAAGAATTATTTTAACTGCGCCTCACGGTTATG
Organism: Conchocele bisecta; assembly: GCA_029237695.1. Classification (NCBI taxonomy): domain Eukaryota; kingdom Metazoa; phylum Mollusca; class Bivalvia; order Lucinida; family Thyasiridae; genus Conchocele; species Conchocele bisecta. The sequence goes on from CM055279.1 coordinate 10,102,794, forward strand.
GAAAGTAGTTCAGCATATGGGAGTTTACTGGGATATAAATTTTGGACAGAGACTTGCTACGGGCCAATCAAATGTTAGGGAATTGTGTAAATATTTTTGTGCTGGAATTATAACATGGAAATGTGGCCTGTCAGCACACGAATGGTGGCAGATTGAAGAAACTATGGAAAAGTTAATAATAAATTTTTAATGTGAGAAAAAGTTCAAAGTTGTGAAGTTCAAAAGGTCAAGGTCATATTAAGGACAGCACAGATGTGTGGTATTTGTGCACAAGTATGATGTATTGAAATATTATAGTGATCCTTCAATGGATATAGAAGATATGACAGAATTGAGAAACTCTTAAAGAGAAAGTTCTTAATGTTTCAAGGTCAAAACGTCAAGGTAATATTAAGGGCAGCATGGATGCGTGGCATTTGTCCACAGGTATGCCATGTTGAAATATTTAAGCAATCTAAAACTGAGCCATCACAAAAATGTAAGCCTTTTTCGGCGAAAAACTCTATATTGTCATAATTCTTCATGTACCCTCATTTTGGCAGATTTTAATAATGCAATGACAATACCTTGTTAATCTTCAAATTATACATCAGGTTGTAAATCATGTTCAATGTTCAAGTGTGATATTGGAATATTAACAATCATCTTCTCATCTTATTGCTACGGAGCCCCGCAGGGAACATGAATATTTTTTATCAATTCGTTCCCACGAAATAACAATTTATTCCCTCAATTTAACAATTCGTTCCCTCGAATTAACAATTCGTTATCACGATATAACAATTAGTTCCCTCGAATTAACAATTTGTTCCCACGATATAACAATTCGTTCCCACAAATTAATTGTTATTTCGTGGGAACGAATTGTTAAATTGAGTGAACAAATTGTTATTTCGTGGGAAACAAATTAATAAAAAAAAGAATTCTACGTCATCTGCAGGGCTCTGTATATTTCTGCTGTGTATGAATGATGTTGCTTTGGGTATTACATTGTGGCCCATTGGATTCATAATTCTCTGGGCCATTTCTACAAATTATAGAATTTTATGGACCCACACTATTGATTTTTGGGGCCATCTATGACAAAAAGGGGTCAATGGCCCTCATATAGCAGCCTTGGAGAACATAGGGCATTACTATAGCAACTTCGGAGAACACAAGGTGTTACTATAGCAATCTTGGATACCATTGGGCATTACTATAACAACCTTGGAGAATATAGGGCATTACTATAGCAACGTCATAGAACACAGGGTGTTACTATAGCAATCTTGGATACCATTGGACATTACTAGAGCAACCTTGGAGAACACAGGCATTACTATTGCAACTTCGGAGAACACAGGGTATTACTATAACACTCATGGATACCATTGGGCATTACTATAACAACATTGGAGAACATAAGGCATTACTATAGCAACTGCGTAGAACACAGGATGTTACTATAGCAATCTTGGGTACCATTGGGCATTACTATAACAACCTTGGAGAACATAGGGCATTACTATAGCAACTTCGGAGAACACAGGGTGTTACTATAGCAATCTTGGATACCATTGGGCATTCGCATAGCAACCTTGGAGAACATAGGGCATTACTATAGCAACTTCGGAGAACACAGGGTGTTAGTATAGCAATCTTGGATACCATTGGGCATTACTATAACAAACTTGGAGAACATAGGGCATTACTATAGCAACTTCGGAGAACACAGGGTGTTAGTATAGCAATCTTGGATACCATTGGGCATTACTATAACAACCTTGGAGAACACAGGGCATTACTATAGCAACGTTGGAGAACACAGGGTGTTACTATAGCAATCTTGGATACCATTGGGCATTAATATTAGTAGGGTCATTTCCGAGGATTCCGTGACCATTATGTTCCTACCTTTTTTTATTGTTGATTTGTCAACTTGAACCATTTTAGGAAAATATTAGCTTCTACGCATTTTCCAAAAATGATGGGAAAACTTTTTAGAGCACAAAATTCAAAATGGCCGCCAACGCCATTTTTAAATATATAAAATGCATTATACCTGTAATGAGACAAGCAAGAAACACAAATGAGGTGTCGTTTCCCAATAAGTATAACATTCCAAAACTGCTGCTATGGTTACTGTTTTAGTTCGAACCTCTAAATCAAAGATGGCTGCCATCCAACATCTTAAAATACAAAATACTCCATCTTGTTAGTGGGAGCTAAGCTAAAAGTACAAATAATGTGCATATATTCACTAATTTTAGCATGCCATATCTGCTGAAGGGGTTGTGTGTTGGTTTGAAAGTCACTACGCCCTTAAAATTCAAGATGGCCACCGCCCGCCATCTTGGACAATGTAAAACACAATATTTCTGAGCGGAAAATTAAGCTAAAGACACACATGGTGTGACATTTTCGCTAATTTCAGCAGACTATACATACTGGAAGGGCTGTTTGTTAGGTTGGATGGTATCGGGATTTGGAAATCCAAGATGGCCACCATTTTCTATCTTAAAAAGACAAAATACAACATTTCCAAGATGGCATATAGGCTAAAAGTACCAAATCATGAGTATTTCATACATTTTAGCAACCCACATCTCTTGTAAAAGCAGTTTCATAATTTGGAGGTTAGCAATGCCATGACATCCAAGATAGCCACTGTTTTGTAATACTTAAATATATTATATATGGGGCAATATAAGTTACAATTACAAATCCTAGGCCAAATAATATACGGAGAATCAAATTGTGTGGCTGTTCTTAATGATAGAAGATGGGATAAATCACAATTATTACTGTTTAAATTTAGGGTAAAATGTATTGATTGTGATGTTGGCCTTCCATGGATAACACAATCTATGATGGCCACTAGCAACTGTCTTCAAAATAATACAATGCTCTACTATTAGGACTAGTTAACGCAGAAGTACACATCTTTTTATCCAATCGTATACAAATCGTGACTCCAAAATGATGACATTATTCCATCTTTAAATGCATACAAATTACCACTAGTGTTATGTTATTATGAGTTATAAGGTAACTACACGAGTCCCAGTAAGTAAATTAAAGTAGAATATGCGTTGCATGTTGGTCTAACTTATACTGATAAGTTTCAGTCAATTGTACATCAACTTATCACTGACTGACTGTTATGCTGGGTGTTGCTTGCTAGATGATAGCTATTGCTTGCAGGTCATCCATCATATTTCTGTAAAATGTATAAGATGAATCTACAAGGGGCATAACTTGTGGCTAACTAGTGATATATGTAGTTTGATTATAAATCAATTATACATTACTGATGAATCCATCTTATGGCCACTTACCTCTCCAAGCACATAGATGATAAATATGTAAGGGGTGATTTGTAGAACTACCATGAGCGAAGTCAATATAGGAATGAATGGCCTTTTTGTGGAATTTATCGGGGTATAAACTTGGAAAAGTCGCGGGAATACTGGACGAAGGCCGGAAGGCCTCGTCCAGTATTCCCACGACTTTTCCAAGTCCATATCCCCGATAAATTCCACAAAAAGGCCATTCATTCCTTATAATTCCAGCATTTGAAATAAATTCATCAAGGAAATGTGTTTATTTTCCGTTTTCTTAAGAATTATTTTAACTGCGCCTCACGGTTACGGAAAGTAGTTCGGCGTGGGAGTTTACTGGGATATAAATTTTGGACAGAGACTTGATACGGGCCAATCAAATGTTAGGGAATTGTGTACATATTTTTGTGCTGGAATTATCTTATAATAAATGATAGATTACATATTGACATATTCCACTTCTACACACCGAGTCTGACCATGTTCACCATTACACATACAACCTATATATGTTTCTCAGCATAAAGTGGTGTGGAAATATATCTTGATCACTGATTGATGCTTATGAAATACAGAAATTGCTACATCACAGACAATGTGACCACAAATCAAATTAACTAACAGCAGATAGACAACCCAACCCTAATTCTAAATAGGAAATATGATAGGACTGTATGGTTGACAAGCCATAACACCACAATTATTGTATATTGGCATATTTGTATCATCCGTTCCCAGAGCCTCAACTAAGCATAAAGTATCAGGCAGATGATGCAATGATAATACTGATACGAATTGTGATTCTTACAGCTGCTGTAGCACAAACAATTTCTGATGCAGTAACTACACAATTTACACCGATCGTCGTATAGTTACTGAATATGTTGTAGATGGAGTTTGGAATAACTAGCTAAAGTCACATATCTAATGTCATATCACTATCTATAATCATAGACATATACGTATGCGTTCGGTTTGATTATTATCATTATCTAAAATTGTAAAAAGGTATGTATCTGATGAATGTATCTGATGCATGTAGCCACTGGAGTTGCACTCATTGGATAACTTGGCATACATCAAAAGGAAGCATGTTGCTGGTTATGATAGCTTCTAGCACCAACACATTGGAGAGGTGGGGATAGCATACACACTATCCTACACACATGTCACTAACTGTGGCTCATATATTATATTAAATGTTATAATAGACATACGTATAAATTATATTAGCCACACATTCAACAAATTATCATATTTAAAAGTACTGAGTGTTATACATTCAAGATAGGAATATACAGGACAGATTTGGCTCCTATACTATGATAACAGAAAAATAACAAATAGTCATTCAAGTAGCCATAAAACAACAAAAACAGTTAATTTCCGCTTGTACTATATCCGCTTGTTGTACCAGTGATAACAACCTCACAATTTGACATTCATTCTTTTCAGACTATATTATTATAGGAATGAATGGCCTTTTTGTGGAATTTATCGGGATATAAACTTGGAAAAGTTGCGGGAAGGCCTCGTCCAGTATTCCCGCGACTTTTCCAAGTTTATATCCCCGATAAATTCCACAAAAAGGCCATTCATTCTTTATAATTCCAGCATTTGAAATAAATTCATCAAGAAAATGTGTTTATTTTCCGTTTTCTTAAGAATTATTTTAACTGCGCCTCACGGTTACGGAAAGTAGTTTAGCGTGGGAGTTTACTGGGATATAAATTTTGGACAGAGACTTGCTACGGGCCAATCAAATGTTAGGGAATTGTGTAAATATTTTTGTGCTGGAATTATCAACCTTTTATCACTTTCTCACTTCGTGTTTTTCTTTTCAATATAGCAAATACAATTAAAACAGTACCCATTTTGGATTTCACAGTAAGATTAATATATACAGGTACACTAAAATGAAATTTAAGCCAACATTTTTTTGCGGGGTTGCCGTTCATAATTAATCACCCACCATATCCAGTGAGAAACTTTTATTGCGCAATATATAATATGGTTGCCATCTTGAAATTCGGCAGTCATGATAATCTCTAACGTAACAAAGCATCCCTTAAAGCCAATATAGAATTCTAAAATTAGTGTGAGAAATCACACTGTTTGCACATGGTCGCAAAACTATTGTATTTTCAGTTTTTCAAGATGGCAAAAGGTGGCCATCTTGGATTTCCTGATCCTTATATCATCCAACATAACAAACAACTCTTCCAGCAGGTGTGGTCTGCTAAAATTAACACCAATGTCACTCCAGTTATACATTTAGTTTAATTTCCCCCACAGAAATATTGTGTTTTAATTGTATTGTTCAATATTGCGGACGGCGGCCATCTTGGATTTCACGGACTTAGTGCATTTCAAACGAACACACACCCCCTCCAGCAGGTGTGCCATGCCATCTTGAATTTCAAAGTCCAAACTAAAAATTAACCATACCAACAGTTTTGGCATGATATAATTATTGTGAAACGACACCTCATTTGTGTTTTTTGCTCATCTCATTACAGAGATAATGCAATTTATGTATTTCAAAATGTCGTTTGCGGCCATTTTGAATGTTGTGCTCTAAAAGGTTTTCCCATCATTTTTGAAAAATGCATAGGAGCTATTTTTTTTCTAAAATGGTTCCAGTTGACAAATCAACAATAAGAAAAGGTAGGAACATGATGGTCACGGAATCCTCAGAAATGATCCTACTATATAACCTTGGAGAACATAGGTCATTATTATAGCAACTTTGGAGAACACAGCGTGTTACTATATCAACCTTGGAAAACAATGGGTGACAACTGTTGCTATAGCAACCTTGGAGAACATTGAGAGTTACTATAGATACCTTGGAGAACATAAGAGTGAGAGCGATTCCAACTTGTTGCTGATATCCGTGCAAAACTATCTCCTCCGAGTAACTCTCCGGAGGTGGAACCTCGATGAAGACGCCTGTGAATGAGAACAAACTTTAACCTTTAAAAGGAGGAAACAAACAAAAATTGTCGTCTGCTGTTGTGTGATATTTTCCATTTTTATTATCAAAGACATGAACAAAATTTAAAGGCACTTGGATCTCAGATATACGCAGAAGGTGAATATTTACCCTTACACTGCTGAATTAAATTGTCTGCTGGCTGTGTTTTATTTTCAATTTTTCTTGTCAAAGACTTGGTTTGACAGCACTTTAGAATCATTTCCATTGGAAATGATTCTCAAGTGCTGCCAAACCATGTTTTTAATGATAATAAAGACAAAATATTAAACAACAGCAGACGACTGTTTTGTTTACCGCATCCTAAGGGTTAAACAGATTATTAACCTAGAAAATGTGTTCATAGAACACGGATGCCCCAGCTACCACTAGTAAACTAGACAGAATTGCAGGGAGGGGAGGAGAGGGGAGGGGGGATAATCCATGACCCGGGGGTCGGATCAAAAATTGAAATTAACTTTGCACATCGACACATCATAAGGAAGCTACCTACATACCAAGTATCAAGTCTCCAGCTATTAGTTTACAAGTTACAAGGCAAAATTATGAATTCTTAAGTCCAAAAAGGGGTGATAATCGATGACCGGGGGGTCTAAATAAATGAAATTAAGTTTGCACATCTAAACACCATAAGGAAGCTACATACCAAGTTTCAAGTCTCTATCTATTACGGATTAAAAGTTTTATGTTACAAGGTTTGTAACAGTGCAGACGAGACGAGACGGACTAGTGTAACTAAATCTCCCTCCAATATCTGGAGGGGCATAATAAAAGGTTTGACCAAGTCCAGCCGTGGGTAAACGTTTGCCGTGGCAAGAGGGAACTGTTTGAACCCCAATGCCGTAGGCCAAGGGTTCAAATAGTTCCCGAGTGCCACAGCAAATATGTACCCATGGCTCGACATGGTTGAATGTTATTATTACATTTCCGTCGAAAATATCGTGAAATTTGAGCATATATGCAGTACTTTCGGTACTTTGATAATCTGCTCCATTCAACCAGCTGATTAACACATACATTTTATATTATCCCGTCAACACAGGGCGTATGTGCCGTGAAACATGGTGCCGTGAAACATTTTTGATATCCTGTCAATACGACCAACTCACTGCGTATGAATATGTGCGGTTGCTGGGGTTATTTCTTTGCATTTTAAAGCCATTTGTATGTGTTGACGGGATAAATAGAATAGTAGGTTAGTGCCGTGAATGGGAAAAATATCTCGGCAGAGCCTCGCCCATCCCGTTTCCCGAGCCTTGCCAGATATTTTTTCCCATTCACGGCACTAACCTACTATTCTCTATTTCTGGGGCCGCAGTACACGTCGCGTGATGCATCCGCACCAATTTCAAAAGTTCAGTGCGACCGTTGTGAACTGGTCTGGTGATGTAATGGCACGTACTAGTAACGTCATGAGACACATGCATTACGTAGGTGTTGCTTTGGCCCCGAAATGAGCATTGTCTACAGCACGAGCTGTACGTTTGAACACGGCTGTGAGAGGTGACAAATAACGACAGTTAAGTAACAAGACATGTTTAACATTTTTATCAAATCATACGAACCTGGGGCCCGTTAACTTTGTACGATAACAATTTTCGTACGAAGATTTCTATGAATTTGCTTCTCACATTAACATGTTTCTCTAATGTTACCAGTTTCAAGGTGTATGATCACGTGGTACTAACAACAACAAGAAGTACCGATTCAAAGTACGTATTATTTTATAGTGTTCTTATTACTTAACGGATTTTTATGAAATATGGTGCATCAAACGCATCTTGTTAAGCTGCATTTGGTGGACTCTGTATTTTTGCCCAAACTTCTGTCGTTTTTGCGAAGAATCGATTTCCGTGTCTCCGACAAAAACGACATAAGTCTGTGCCAAACTCCCTAGACCACCAAATGCAGCTCATGAAGACGTGTTTGCTGCGCCATATTTCATCAAAATCCGTTGCATATTAAGGAAAATATCAAATAATACTTACTTTGGAGTGGGTGACGTTGTTGTTGTTGTAATCACATACCGGTAATCATGCACCTTGATTTTGTACCTACGGGTCATAAAAGGCAGCACGTTTCAAACCGGCTGTCAGAACAACTGTTATTGTTGAATTCAAGTTTGCACTTACGAACATCTTAGTCGTACGAAGTTTAGTGAAACAGGCGTCTGGTATCTATATCTATAAACCACCGTCACTTTGCACAGTACACTTACATGGCATACTGGGGCCGTTTCACTAAACTTCCAACGACTAAAATGTTTGTAAGTGCAAAATTATGATAGTCTGTAAATTTCACATTAACACTGTTTTCTTGTAAATAATTGTTGGATTTACATTTATTGAGCATAGGCTGCATATGCAGCCTATGCTCAATAAATGTGAATCCATCAATTCAAATTTGCAGACGATTATAAATTTGCGCTTACGAACATTTTAGTCGTAAGAAGTTTAGTGAAACGGCCCCCTGGACTCTAACTGGAGAAACTCTTACAAACTTTACGACTTTTTGATGTAAATTCACATGGACGGACGGACGTACGGAACCTCAAGAGCACCGCAATATGCCCCCTTGCTATCGCATAGGGTGCATAATGAAAACCAAACAACAGTATTAACTGCTACACTGCTGAATTAAATTTTGTCGTCTGCTGTTTACTTGTATTTTACATTTTTTTCTTCTCAAAACATGGTTTGACAACACATTAGAAACATTTCCATTGAAAATGATTGTAAAATGCAGTCAAACCATGTTTTTATTGCGAAAGAAGAGAAAATATAAAATAAAAGCAGACGACAATTTACGTTTCAGTTGGATTGGTTGCAAAATCAACACATCAAAATCCATTCCACAGGGCTCCAGATAAGGTGTATTTTACGCACTTATTTAGCTTAATATAAAATTGATTATCAGTGGAAGTACAAAAAACTGACGGCAATGTGAAAATACGCATTGATTTTCAAATTGAGTAATGGAAATACTGTAGTCTTAGTTGAGTTGCAAAAAGGAAACACTGTTTGCAGTTTGCAGCTCAACTAAGTAGATGTCCAACTGTATTACAGTACAAATAAGTGAATAAGTGATAATACACTCACATAAGTGAATAAGTGATAATACACTCACATAAGTGAATAAGTGATAATACACTCAAATAAGTGAATAAGTGATAATACACTCAAATAAGTGAATAAGTGATAATACACTCAAATAAGTGAATAAGTGATAATACACTCAAATAAGTGAATAAGTGATAATACACGATAATACACTCAAATAAGTGAATAAGTGATAATACACTCAAATAAGTGAATAAGTGATAATACACTCACATAAGTGAATAAGTGATAATACACTCAAATAAGTGAATGTTTAAATTTGTTTTGATCATTTGTTTCCTATTTACGGTAATAATGAAGAAAATCAATAATTAATTTGTGAAAATAAAATATGCATTTAATTTGAAATCAGGGGGTAAAATACACTTTAGACACAGAGCTTATCTGGAGCTCTGCAAATTATAATTATTTCCATTGGAAATGATTCTAAAGTGCCGTCAAACCATGTTTTTATTGCGAAAGAAGAGAAAATATAAAATAAAAGCAATTTACGTTTCAAACATTCTAAGGGTTAACCCTTTGAACCCGAAAGCCCGCTATGACGGTTTATGCAGTGCAGATCCAGATGAACCGGCTTGTAACGAGCCGTCTCATCAGGATCTGCACTTTTTGAAAGTAATTTTCACATTTTTGAGAACATAAAATACCACATTTTCATAAATGGACTAGTCTGAAAACTATTTTGTGACGGTTGGATTGGTTAAATTTTGTCGTCTGCTGGAAGACTTTTATTTTAAATATTTCTCGACAAAAACCTGTTTTGACAGCACATGCCACTGGAGACAATTCTCATGTACTGTCAAAACCATTGTTCTTTCTTGAATTAAGGCAAAAATGAAAAACAGCATACAACAATTTCCGCCTATAGCGTAGTGAGGGTTAAGGCCATACCGGTCATATTGAAGATCTCTTGCAGATGAAGTTTCTGTGGTCCAGCAATGTACATGTGTTGGTCCTTCCCAACGTTGAGTCGAACCTCTTGTGCAATCAATGGCTGAGTATATGGGATCAGCAACGGCGGAGGCACGCTCACGAGTCGAACCGCTTGTGTACTCAATGGCTGACTAAATGGGGTCGGCAACGGCGGAGGCATTCTCATGTGTCGAACCTCTTGTGTACTCAATGGCTGACTAAATGGGGTCGGCGGCGGAGGCATTCTCATGTGTCGAACCTCTTGTGTAGTCAATGGCAGACTAAATGGGGTTGGCAACGGCTGAGGCTTTATCACGTTGAGTCGAGCCTCTTGTGTACTCAATGGCTGACTAAATGGGGTCAGTAATGGCGCAGGCATTCTCGCGGTGAGTCGAACCTCTTGTGTACTCAATGGCTGACTAACTGGGGTCGGCAACGGCAGAGGCATTCTCATGTGTCGAACCTCTTGTGTACTCAATGGCTGACTAAATGGGGTCAGCAACGGCGGAGGCTAAATGGAAATATTAGTCAAAGCTCCAGATAAGGTGCGTATTGGTGTATTCTACGCACTTATTTTTAGCAGAATACGCATTAATTATCAAAAGTGGGAGTACAAAATACTCACAGAAATGTGAAAATATGCATTGATTTCAAATTTGGTAGTGAAAATACTATAATCAAGTTGAAATTTACCTTAGAAAGTTACCTTAGTTCAGCTGCAAAAAGCAATCAGTGTTTGCTTTTTGCAGCTCAAATAAGTGTAATTTTTAAAGCGGAATGTGGCAGCTGTGCCGGCTAAAACGAATCAAGGCCAGACATAAATGTGAATATAGGTCGTTATCAAGCCACTGGAGTGTGCTATTTGATCTGGAGCTAGACTGGTCCGAAACCATAAGCCCCAATTGGGCTATTTGATCAGTAGCCTATTTCATCAACATTGCAAAGTATACTTTACTAGCAAAGTATACTTTGAGGGAGTAATCATTTATTTTTCCAGAAATGCATTATTTCACATAGAACTAACAAATGCATATATTTCATGATTAAAAGTATGCAGAATTATTATACTGAATTTATTACATTATCACAGCCATTAAATGGCTGTGATAATGTAATAAATTCAGTATAATAAAAATTAATAAATTTTTCAAAAAATTGAAAATTTCTCCCTCAAAGTATACTTTGCAGGAGATCAGGATCATAGGCACTGGTGTGGGACAACGATATTCCACCCGAGTGTCAGAATATGTTGTCAGAAACGAGGCTTTGCCGAGTTTCCGACAACATATTCTCATCACGAGGGTGAAATATCCTTTTCTCGCATACCCAGAGTCCATTTCAATGTTATTTCCGAAGCCACGCCCATGTGGGATTTTTCTGTCTCACACGGCTATCTCACACGGCTGACCTGTCACACACTGCTGGAACTACTTTTTGTGCATTGGCTTCCAAATGTCGTCTGCATTGTTTACAAACACACGCTCTCTATTTTTTTTTCTACACAGTACTGTCAGTAGACAACAATGTCAACAACGTCGCTCTGGATTTGTTATGTAGGCTATTATTTATTTCATGTTTTATCCAGTTTTATCAAATTTGCGTAAAGTTGTGGGACGAGTTGTGTAAGCAGCTAGGGGCGTCTGTAAATCAGTTGACCGAATATTGAATACATGATTATTATTAAAAAAAAACACATGTGATTGACAGCAAAATATTTACCTCGTATGTTGTTGATTCTTCCCCAAACATATGTATCGTGACAGTTGATAGTGATTGGAATATTTGTTTAATAATCCAGTGAGCAAGAATTTCTTGAAAACGGCAACGTGTTGAAATGACAAATGTCCGTCGGAGTGAAACTTTCGGCGGACTGATATTTGCGTAATTGAAGACAGCGTCTCGGAATTGCAATAAATACTCAAAATAAAAACATAAAATGATTCTGTAAACATTATTGTACAAATTTGAATCGAGGACATATGGTCTATTTTCAATATTTATATGAGTTTGTCTCGTACTGCGTCCTATTTATTTTGTGTATGTAGTAATTGGGTTTACACATCATGTCATGGGCGTCTTCAGACCGTATTTTTATTGGGCCGGTATGTGTTAAATGTTTCGATCCAATGTAGGAGACTCTAATGTGTTAGTGTAAACTTTTTGTACACCCATTTGTTGATACGGGTAATGCGATTGAGTGGTTGTATTGGAGATAGCATATAAAGAAAAAAAATTAGTATTATACTATGGTGGTTCGTTGATGGCGTACTATGGCTAAACATGATTCTGGACTTAGTAGGTATGCGAGAAAAAGTATTCCAGATATACTCCGGTGTGTGACTAAGGATATTCCACCCTCGTGGTCAGAATATGTCGTCAGAAACTCGGCAAAGCCTCGTTTCTGACAACATATTCTGACCACTCGGGTGGAATATCCTTGTCACACACCGGAGTATATATGGAATACTCTTAGTCACACACCGGAGTATATATGGAATACTCTTAGTCACACACCGGAGTATATATGGAATACTCTTAGTCACACACCGGAGTATATATGGAATACTCTTAGTCACACACCAGTGCCCATGATGGATACTTTTTCTCGCCCCTATATATTTGCGAATCTCAAAATATTTATCTAACCCAGAATAAGACTCAACTTTTATCTTGCTAAGTACACTTTGAGGGAGAAATTTTCAGTTTAAGGATAAATATATTATTTGTTATTATACTGAATTTATTACATTATCACAGCCATTTTGGCAGTGATAATGTAATAAATTCAGCATAAAAATTCTGCATACTTTTAATCATCAACTATATGCAGTCGTTAGTTCTATATGAAATAATGCATTTCGGCAAAAATAAATGAATGCTCCCTCAAAGTATACTTAGCAAGATAAGTATGCTTAGCGAGTTTGGTGAAATCGGCTACAGGTGTCGTCGTTTCTGAATATCTATTTACAAATTATTATCAAATTAATGTTCAATGTCATCACTATTCAGCACTGACGACGCCAAAATGTACGTCGCACATTGCTGACGTCATCAAACTTAAAACGACTTCATGACGCTATGACGTGATAATACACACATCATCTGCCACTGAAAACAATAAACATCAACCATATTCTTTATTTTATGGAGTAATAGGCCCTGGGCGTACCGGTGTCACAGAATATTCTCCCCCCCCCCCAGAATATTCTCCCCTCCGGCGGGGGGAAAATATTCACCGAATATTTTCCCCTCCACGCCAAATATTTTCCCCTCCACACGTATAAAATAGTGTTTTAAGTTCCATCTCTACGCACCAAAAATTTTTGTTACAAATGTGACTAAACATATAGCCTCCATATATTCCCGCATGATAGACCTCGAGAAGTAGAAGCTTTACTACATGTAGGGGCATATCGTGTTGTGGAAGCAGTTTTAAAAGCACAAATACCAATCAACCTCAGGGTTTAAAGGTGCATGCCCACTCAGTAAGCACACACTGTTCTTTATAGGAATTAAATAAGTGTATAATTGTGTCACTATTCCACCAGTTCTAACGATTACAAGTGCCTGCTATACAGATATAATCATTTAGTAATCAATATTTTACTGATAGTGACGCGCGGTGGTATCAGGCCATTTTTCATATGCAAATGAGGCTTGCTATTTTTTAATTATTTATACTAATTAAATGTGTCACCTAAAAAATAGTATTAAAAAGGTATAATCATTGCACATCAAAAAATAAATACAGATAATAAATAGTAATGTCCGTTAACATTTTAAGGAATCACGGTTATCGCCCCTGATATCAATGTGCAAATTTACGTCTGATATAAAATGTATAATAATGAAATCACTACGTGGGGAAATGAATGTTTATTTTGCCAGGAAATGTCTCAGATGATGTCTCTGATATAAAGAACATTTTGTGCCTACTGAGTGGGCATGTACCTTTAATTATCTTCTGATATATGCCATTGTTAGCACGATTGTGTCTAATCATCTTGTGAGCCCGTCTATGTTGCCTGGTACCGAAGCTGATCATGATAGACAGTGTGTGCCAACTGATCCGCAAAATCAACACAATTCGTATAAAATGCGGGCCATCTTGGATTTATTGAACATGTAGATATCACAAAATAGCCTGGTAAACAGGTGGATGCATTATATTTATATTAATTATCTGAAGTTGGTTGGCAAATATTCCCTTCGTTTATGCATGTGCGATACATCTAGAGAGTGTGCAAGTGTGCACGACATCCATGATGCTTCTAACACATGTAATGTTCATGATACATATATCTGTTAGACTTCTGGTTGTATTACTTCAGAATTAGTGTTTGGTACCAACATTGACAGCACGTCTTTGTCAATTTATTTACATATTTTATGAAATTCCTGTAAAATGGCGGCCATCTTGGATTTTCACAAGCTTGGTTCAGACTTATATCGATTGTTATATATTCGGTAATGTATCAGCTATTAACTAAATTAAGATGCGCCAATATGACCCTTCTAATATTGGTTCCACAACGTAATATATATCCTACGGTAGCCGATGTTTGTCCGGTCTGGTAAAAATTTCATGGGTTATGTATAGTCGACGACGACAGAAAAAGCGGCGACTATAGAAAGCAGGCGCGACAAAAATACATCTGAATGTTGAATGTTTGGAAACATCTTGTGACCTAATTGCACTTGGGATTGCCAACAGTCAGATGATCATGGGTTTGTCACAGCATGATAGAGGACTATCAGAGGAAAGCATGTTCAAATGATAACAAAAGCTTCCCACACAGTTTGGTGAACAGCTTGAATGAGAATTTATTACCTAACTGTCGTTGGCCTTACCACAATCTCTGTTGGCGCAGGGCGGACGGGATTAGATTTCTGCTTAGCTCCGCCCATCTGGTTGGCAACACCCATTGACTGCAGCAGTTGAGAGTAAGATTCACCGGCAACTGCAGGAAATGATCGAGTATCAACTACTAGTATTCGAAACTTGGGAAAGACACCAATGGCGCATGGTGGGCGGGATTATATTTCTGCTTAGCTCCACCCATCTGCTTGGCTCAACCCGTTGACTGCAGCAGTTGAGAGTAAGATCAACAGGAATGAGTATCAACTGTTAGAAGCTGGGGAAAGAAACCAATGGGCAGGGTGGGCAGGATTATATTTCTACTTTTGTCTCTACCCATTGACTGCAGCAGTTGAGAGTAAGATCCACCAGCAACTGCAGGAAATGAGTGTTTCGACTATTAGAAGGTGGCTAATGAATTACATGTATATGTGGCTGTGACTGGAGAAATGGGGCTTATGGGTTTTGTGACCTGTCTAGATCTTAATCCGCTAGCTCCTGTATACTGTCTGCCAGAGGCATGATGGTTGTTTCATACATGAAAGGAGAACAATGTAGAGCCTGATCAGATTGCCCGGATGTGCAGGCTGATCTGGGGCTACACAGGTCGCATAACCCATAAGCCCTATTTCTTCAGCCACATCCACAAATATAATTATTGCAATTTTAAAGTAATTCTTGAAGAATGTACTTAAACATGTTTTAAGATACTAAGACTAAGTGTCACAAATGCAGTGATCAATCTAGGATGGGTCATGGGGATTATTAGCCCCTATTTGCAGGGGCGGATCTGTAGCTTTGAGGGAGTAATCATTTATTTTTCCTGAATTGCATTATTTCATATAGAACTAAAAAATGCATATATTTCAATTCGTGATTAAAAATATGCAGAATTATTATACTGAATTTATTACATTATCACAGCCAAATTGGCTGTGATAATGTAATAAATTCAGTATAATACAAATTAATAAATTTATCATAAAATTGAAAATTTCTCCCTCAAAGTATACTTTGCTACTAAAGTATACTTTGCAATGTTGATGAAATAAGCTACATGTGCAGGTGCATGTATTCTCCATATATTTACACTGTCCTTACATTCATAATGGAAACGCCCATTCAACGTATTGCTTTTATATCCCAGTACATTACAATAGCCCCATGTGACATCGAGCGACGTTGTTGATTTGTTAAAGTTTGTTTGACGTCATTAAAATACATGACATTCATCGTCGTTGTCAATAACATATTGACCGGCAACGTTGCTGTTCCAGCAATTGCGACAAAATGAGGTAAACCAAGATTATTCTTAACTTTAACGCCATATTTTCTTATTTACATTTTTGAATCTATCTCAAAATGAAGTGTAAATATAAGTAATAAAACCATGGGCTGTTGCGTTTACTGTGGTGACAATACATTGGTCTGTTTCAAGAAGGCGAAGATTCCTTCCTTTGGACTCCACGCACTTTAAACAGATCAAATGTAATATACACCCCAGTAAATGCAACATGTATATGTCACTAGCTGTGTAGAGGATGTGTATATCAGCGCCCAGTTTGCTCAGTCGGTAGAGTGATGCTATGGTAAACAAGAGGACCCGGATTTGAATCCAATAGTCAATGCAAACGCATTTCTCTCGCCCTGTGACGGTTGGCGTCCAAAGTGGGGCTATGACTGATAAATACACCCTACACTTTCCTAACAATATACAATCCAGAGACGAATTAGAAATGACAATTCAGGAACAAATTCCGATTTAGCGGGCAAGTATGTCACTGTATGTAACTCGCTATGAAGAGGAAGTGCGCATTTGTGCCTGGTTAGCTCAGTCAGTACAACGATTGTACGGTAAACCCGCGGTCCCGGATTTGAATGGTCGGGTATGCATTTTCCTCGCCTAGAGTTACCCCCGAGGATTAAAAAGGAGACTTGGAAAGACATGGCACGTTTACTGCGTAAAACTTTGAAAAAGGGGCAGATTCAGATATTACTTGAAAATACATTTTGGTTAAATAATGATAATGCCAGTAATGGTGTCTGAAATTGTAATAATGTAATACAAACAAAAATGTTAACAATTTTTTGGGTGGCAGCACGGTGCCACCAAAATCGGACATGGCACAGCGTCATGCTAAAATAGACTGCGGTGGACATGATCGCCCTGTGAAATGGATACTACCAGGCTAGTGTGTTTTTATATCAAGTTTATCAGGCAAGGCTAGGAAGCACGTAGGATTTTCGAGGCTTGCCTGATAAACTTGATATCAAAAGACACTAGCCTCGTATTCTATTTATCAGGTAACGTTTTATCCTCGAAAATTACCACAAATGGCGTCGTTATCTATGGACAGAACGCGGACTTGTTTACGTTGCGTCATTACACTGACGTCATTCGGTAACGTCACGTGACATCATCCGACTAATGGAACATCAGTTTTCACTTCATTGTAACCCGGTATGTTTGTATCAGGTCAATGCCCAAAGTTAAGTTTATGAATGTGCTAAGTTTGTGACCTTGACCTTGGGGTAAGGGATGGGCGGTGGGTCATGGATTTGCGATAGCACGATAGGGTATCATCAGATGAATGCATGTATGAAATATCAAGGCGTTCCATGAAAGGAAACAGATGTTATATAATACATTTACCCCAACGTTAAGTTTATGAATGTGCTAAGTTTGTGACATTGACCTTGGGGAAAGGGGTGGGAGGTGGGTCATGGATTTGCTACAGCATGATAGAGGGTCATCTGAGGAATGCATGTATGAAATAACAAGGTGTTCCATGAAAGGAAACAGAAGTTATAATAATTAAGACATTTACCCCAACGTTAAGTTTGTGGACGACGCCGACGCCGACGCCGCCGAGGGTATATATATGCCATAAGCTCTTCTGCACTTCGTGCATGTGAGCCAAAAAGGAGACTGGAAAGGCCTGAAAAAAAATGGCACGTTTAGTGCGTAAAACTTTGAAAAAGGGGCAGATTCAGATATTACTTGAAAAGACATTTGTTTTTAGGAGGCACAAAATCGGGCATGGCACAGCGTCATGCTAAAATAGACTGAGGGGGGAAAACAATCGCCCTGTGAAATAGATAATACCAGGACAGTGTCTTTGTATATCAAGTTTATCAGGCAACGCTAGGAAACGCTTAGGATTTCTAAGTCTTGCCGAGGAATTCCTAACGTTTCCGAGCCGAGCCTGATAAACCTGAAGTCATCCGACCAATGGAACGTCAGTTTTCACTTCGTTGTAACCCGGATCTTTGTATCAGGTCAATGCCTGATACAACGATATGTTATCAGTCAGTATGTATTGGGTCAATACAGAGCAGGTCACCTGATAAATACACATACCGTACCTGAACTTTCTTGCTGTCTCTTTCCTTTCTTCTTTTTCTTCCCTTGTTCCTGCTCTCCCATCATCGCTGAATATCCAAGCGAGCTCGGACCAGGTAACTGATCGTCAGAAAGATTGTCCAGGAAGTCTAGGTTCACAGTGCGATGCCCTGTTGATTGTTTCACCGCCTTTCCTTTCCCCGGTGTGGGACTTTGAGTATCAGTTGTACCGAATTCAAATAGGGCATTGGTGTCGTTAGTAGATGAATCAAATTCATCTATTGACGCCGGTGACTGGTTGTCATCACCACTTGGAGTACCACTAACCCAGATATCTTTTGTCTGTCTTGGAGCAGTATTTGCCTTCGCAATAGCGACATAAGCTGCATTCGTACTAACTGCTTCCTCGTTTGGTTTGCCCTGTTTCTTAACAGGTTTGGTGTCAGTTTTATTGGAATCAGGATCCAATGGAGCATAAGCCTTTAAGCTATGTATTGACTCTTCTGTCTCACAGTCAAGGCCTGTACCCTTCTTCCTTGGCTGTTTGGTGTTGCCAGTGCTAGTACACATCACCTGTAAATCTTCTTCAAGGTCCTTATATTTGGACAAACCTTTCAGCATGGACGCGATATTGGCTTTGTCAGCAGAACTGATGTTCTTTGACTTCTGCATTAGAGCCGATTTAAACATGTCTCCGGATGCATCTGCGGGATCTGTTGAATGTAATGGTGGTTTACCATCTGTTGAATGTAATGGTGGTTAAATATCTGTTGAATGTAATATAAAGTTCGACAATGTCCATCCATGCGTAAATGTTTGCCATGGCAAGAGGGAACTGTTTGAACCCCAAAGTCGTAGGACGTGGGTTCAAACAGTTCCCGAGTGCCACGGCAAATGTTTACCCACGGCTGGACATGGTCGAACGTTATTGTTACATTTCCGTCAGAAATATCATGCAATATGAGCATATATATGCAGTACTTTCGGTACTTTGATAATCTGCTCCATTCAAACAGCTGATGTACACATATATATTCCGGGGCCGCAGTACGCGTCACGTGATGCAGCCGCATCCATTTCAAATTTTTAGTGCAACCGTTGTGAACTGGTTTGGTGACGTAATGGTGCGTTCTAGTAACGTCATTTATCCCGTCGACACAGTACGTATGTGCCGTGAAACACGGTGCCGTAAAACATATTTGATATCCAGTCAATACTATTTTTGCATTTTACAGCCATTTGTAGGTGTTGAAGGGATAAATAGAATAGTAGGTTAGTGCCGTGAATGGGAAAAAATATCTGGCGCAGCACGGAAACGTTTCCTGAGCCTTGCCAGATATTTTTTCCCATTCACGGCACTAACCTACTATTCTCTATCTACTTTCCTTATTTCTGAACCAAAATATATGTTGTGACCACTCATTTGAACCGTCTTGGCAAGGTCACAACATATACTTCTGATGAGAAATAAAGAAATTCTTGAGCCTTGCCGGATATTTTTTCCCATTCTCTATGAGACTTATGCATTGCATAGGTGTTGACTTGGCCCCGGAATGTGCATTGTCTACAGCCATTATAGGAATGAATGGCCTTTTTGTGGAATTTATCGGGGCATAAACTTGGAAAAGTTGCGGGAATACTGGACGAAGGCCGGAAGGCCTCGTCCAGTATTCCCGCGACTTTTCCAAGTTTATATCCCCGATAAATTCCACAAAAAGGCCATTCATTCCTTATAATTCCAGCATTTGAAATAAATTCATCAAGAAAATGTGTTTATTTTCTGTTTTCTTAAGAATTATTTTAACTGCGCCTGACGGTTACGGAAAGTAGTTTGGCATGGGAGTTTACTGGGATATAAATTTTGGACAGAGACTTGCTACGGGCCAATCAAATCTTAGGGAATTGTGAAAATACTTTTGTTCTGGAATTATGGTCAAATATTACGCAATGTACGTTTGAACACAGCTGTGAGAGGCGTCAACCAATGGTAGTCATGTAACAATGGCAGTTTACCATCTGCTGAATTCTCTTTGGCAGCTTCTATCTCTGACTTACTGTCATCCATATTGTGGCCGTGAATAAACTTTGTTAGTCAAGTGACACGTGTACCATGATTGGGCGGCAATCTGCAACAGAATAAATTGTTTAATTAATGGCGTTTAATGGCCTGTCAACAGCTAGGGGCAATTTAGGCCGAGTCAACAGGATCGAATCGCGTATTTCACCTATATGGATGTGGGAAAATCCCAAAATCAGAACTGAATATTTAAATATAAAGCTATATATTAATAACCTGAGCTGGTGACATGTCTTCACCCAGTCACTTAGCCAAACTCCTTAAAAGTAACAGGATTAGCATTAATCTTATTGACAGAATAACAAGAAAATGTGGTCTGCCGGCACAGGAATGCCCCGGGTGGCAGATTGGAGAAACTGTGACAAAGTTCATTAAACAAAAGTGATATGTATTCATAAGCACAGTTGTGCAGGACAAAATGTCAAGGTCATATTAAGGACAGCATGGATGTGTGGCATGTGTCCACAAGTATGATGTACTGAAATATTAAAGTAATCAAGGCATATAGAAGTTATGACCGAATTGAGAAACTCTGGCGAACTGTGAAAAACTGTGAAAAAGTTCAATGTTGTGAAGGTCAAAATGTCATAGTCATATTAAAGGTACATGCCCACTCAGAAGGCACAAAATATTTACATCAGAGACAGCATCTGAGCCATTTCTGGCAAAATAAACACTCATTCGCCATTACCCCACGTATTGATTGGCATTATTATACATTTTATATCCGACATAAATTTCCACACTGATATCAGGGGTGATAACCGTGTTTCATTAAAATGTTAACGGACATTACTATTTATTCTCTGTATTTATTTTTTGATGTGCAATGATCATACTTTATAATCTGTTGAAAATATTACTTTTTCAGACGACGCATTTAATTTATAGTATAAAACCACCTCGCGTCACAATCAGTAAAATAAAGATAACTAAATGATTATATATGTATAGCGGGCAATAGTAATGTTTAGACCTGGTGGAATAGTCACACAATTATACACTTATTTAATTCCTATAAACAACAGTGTGTGCCTACTGAGTGGGCATGTACCTGAAGAACAGCATGGATGTGTGGCAAGTGTCCACAAGTATGATTGATGTATTGAAATATTAAAGTAATCCATCAACAGATATAGAAGTTTAGCTGCACGTTGACCGCTTTATAGGCAGCATATTCAATTACTGATAGCGTTATGTCCCTAGCCTTCAATTATCTACTGGCATTATAAATTAAATAGAATACATAAACAGCTGACAGAGCTCCAGATAAGGTGCATATTGGCGTATTTTATGCACTTATTTTAGCAGAATATGCATTGATTATCAAAAGTTGGAGTACAAAATACTCACAGCAATGTGAAAATACGCATTGAATTTCAAAATGAATTTCAAAATGAGTAGTGGAAAATACTGTAATAAAATTGAAAATTTACTTAGTGGAGTTCAAATTGTGACTTTTTATTTTTGTATACATTGAATTTGAAATATTGGTATACTACTCTTTAGATACAAAACTGATCTGGAGCTCTGACAGCAGCTGGTGATCTCAGGGTAAGATATATATGAAAAGTCATGCAGAGCATGATGTTATTAGCGATCAAATCAGGGTAAAGTGCATCGAACATATGTAGGAGCTCTGGTAACATTGTCAATGGTAAACTATTTTCGACCACAGTTATGTACCTAGAATAAATAGTCATACTTCCGCTCTCGCTACGCATATTGTAGCTATTCTGTACCCAGCGTTGACATTTTTCTCGATTTTGTGCAGGTTTTGGAAACCTGTTCCCAAATCCATCCAATAGCAGCAATGCCATAGCAGCAATGTTTTGTTGTCACCATTATGTTGAGAAATATTCCAGCGTAACACCTGTACTGTATGCTCTATTTATCTACAAATTACACTCCGCAATACACAAAGTTGTAGTCACTGTGTGTTTGTCCGAATTCTGTGGCAGCAGTGCATGCGAGTGGGCGGAGCTACCAGGGCTATATATATCTAGCGGTTACAGTGTCATCTAAAAATAGACGCAAGCTCCTGCGTATTCAGGCACATGCCCAGATTGGCCTAATGTGCCCCATCCATGATTTTTTGCGCGATGTCGGGCGCAAGACAATCAATAATTTGCGGCATTGACAATAATTAAGGGGGATTGCCGCAATCGCGCGTGCTGGATGCATCCCTGCCATCCCTGCATGATACGTAAACAAATCAAAGTTGGCTATGAAGGGCAATTCTTCGTTTTGATTGGTGGAAAATTTTGTGAATATTAACTAGCGTCAAATGACGCGCATACGCGATCCAATGGGATAAACCCGAGATGCTGGGATAAAAACCCGAAATGCTGGGGATTGCTAGTAAGGAGATTTTGAGCAGAGGTCGATTATAAATTTAGCCGAATAAACACATTTTACGCGATTATACGTGGCTGAAACTTGTTCTGTTTAATAAATAAAAGCTTTAAATTAGCCCAATAATCGGCGTATGTTGGCGTATATGGCCATTAGAGCCAACTATGGACTTCAACAACATAACAACTTCCGGGTTAAATCTCTTCCGGCG
Organism: Conchocele bisecta; assembly: GCA_029237695.1. Lineage (NCBI taxonomy): Eukaryota > Metazoa > Mollusca > Bivalvia > Lucinida > Thyasiridae > Conchocele > Conchocele bisecta. Next base: position 10,125,987 of record CM055279.1, read on the forward strand.
TTCAGCTCATTACGTATTCAAAATTGTGTTATTTGGCTATAAGTAAAGTTTTAAACGGAGATAATTGCCAAAAATGCAAACTTTATCGGTTGATGCAATTTGGAAGTGATACAGAAAAATTTGCGTTCGTAGATTACCGAATAGCGGAGAAAAGGGTTGCTACAAACTTTTTCAGAATTCGATGGATAACCAATATATTAGCCGATCTATAAATAGATCGGCTAATAATAATGTAGCAACAGATACATTGAAAAACAAGAACTGACATCGTTAAATGAAGCTAATAGCCTCCCTGGCAGCCTTGATCATAACAAAAACTAGAAAATGTCTTCATAGAACACGGATTCCCCATGCACATACTACTTTGACAGTAACCGAGGCATACTTCTAAGTTCAAAAGGGGAGATAATCCATGACCCAGGGGCTCAAATCAACAGTCTAAATAACCTTTGCGCATCTACTCATCATAAGGAAGCTACATACCAAGTGTCAGCATACCAAGTGTCAGGTCTGTAGCTATTACGGTTTAAAAGTTTTACGAGTTACAAGACAAAATAGTCGAATTGTAAGGCGAAAAGGGGGAGATAATCCATGATCCGGTGGGGGGGGGGGGGGGGGGTCAAATAGAAAATTAAAATAACCTTTGCGCATCTACTCAGCATAAGGAAGCTACATACCAAGTTTCAGGTATGGTTGAAAAGTTTTAAGAGTTACAAGACAAACTTGCCAAATTCTAAGTTGAAAAGGGGGAGATAATCCATGACCCCGGGGTCGAATCAAAATTGAAATAAAATTTGCGCATCTACTCATCATAATGAAGCTACATACCAAGTTTCAGGTGTGTAGATAGTACGGTTTAAACGTTTTACAACTTGCCAAATCTAAGTAAAAAGGAGGAGATAATCCATGACCGGGGGGGGGGGGGGGGGGGGGGAGGGGGGGGGGGGGGAGGGGGGGGGGGGTGACACATCAAAAATCAAAATAAACTTTGCGCATCTACTCATACCAAGTTATAGGTTTTACGAGTTACAAGGCAAATTGCAATTTTAGTCGTAAAATGGGGAGATAATCCATGACCCGGGGGGGGGGGGGGGGGTGGGGGGGGGGGGGGGGGGGGGGGGGGGGGGGAGGATCAAATAAAAATTGAAAATAATTCTGCGCAATCTTACTCACCAAGTTTCAAGTATGTAAACTAGTACGGTTTAAAAGTGTTCCGACTTACAAGACAAACTTGCCAAATTCTAAGTCGAAAAGGGGGAGATAATCCATGACCCCGGGGTCGAATCAAAAAATTGAAATAAAATTTGCGCATCTATCATCATAATGAAGCTACATACCAAGTTTCAGGTGTGTAGATAGTACGGTTTAAACGTTTTACAACTTGCCAAATTCTAAGTAAAAAAGGAGGAGATAATCCATGACCCGGGGGGGGGGGGGGGGGGGGGGGTGGGGGGGGGGGGGGGGGGGGGGGGTGACACATCAAAAATCAAAATAAACTTTGCACATCTACTCATACCAAGTTATAGGTTTTACGAGTTACAAGGCAAACTTGCAAATTTTAAGTCGTAAAGGGGGAGATAATCCATGAACCCGGGGGGGGGTGGTGGGGGGGGGCGGAGTCAAATAAAATTGAAATAATCTTTGCGCATCTACTCACCAAGTTTCAAGTATGTAACTAGTACGGTTTAAAAGTGTTCCGACTTACAAGACAAACTTGCCAAATTCTAAGTCGAAAAGGGGGAGATAATCCATGACCCCGGGGTCGAATCAAAATTGAAATAAAATTTGCGCATCTACTCATCATAATGAAGCTACATACCAAGTTTCAGGTGTGTAGATAGTACGGTTTAAACGTTTTACAACTTGCCAAATTCTAAATAAAAAAGGAGGAGATATCCATGACCCGGGGGGGGGGGGGGAGGGGGGGGGGGGGGGGTGGGGGGTGGACACATCAAAAATCAAAATAAACTTTGCGCATCTACTCATACCAAGTTATAGGTTTTACGAGTTACAAGGCAAACTTGCCAAATTTTAAGTCGTAAAGGGGGAGATAATCCATGACCCGGGGGGGGGGGGGGGGGGGGGGGGGGAGTCAAATTAAAAATTGAAATAATCTTTGCGCATCTACTCACCAAGTTTCAAGTATGTAACTAGTACGGTTTAAAAGTGTTCCGACTTACAAGGTTGCAGTGACGGACAGACTGACAAGGGTAACACTAAATGCCCCCAACACTATCCTGGTGGGGCATACAAAATAAAGTCCTCAGTGACCTTGACATTGAATGGTTGGACGTGGGTCGTATGCAAAACAAAGCACCATCCATAGACACACATTTTTGCCAAAACCATCAAAACAGGTGAAGCGGTTGACGAGTTATTGAAAAAGAAGAAAACAAAATAAAATGTTTGCCTTACAAACAAGGTGAACTTCTAACTCGATTGACCTTGACCTTGTGCACAATGGCTGCATGCATGGGACAGAGTATGAATATATGAATGATGAATCATAAGCATATAAAGTTTCAAGTCAATCCATCTTATGGTTACAGCGAAAGTATAGGTAGCTGAAAGTCCTTTACCCTTGACCTTGGGCATAGTAGGTATGTGAAAAGGCAAATTTGGACAAAACTTTAA